>OX422215.1:380771195-381233695 GCA_949130495.1 Sambucus nigra | reverse complement strand
TTAAAAGCGGATAATAAACAAAGAAAGAAAAAGGGGTGACAATGATGTAATAAGTAAAACATACTCGTAGGTAACCGAAAAATTTAAGGAAGTCCCGGAGCCCTAGGATGAGACTTAATGTTTAGACCCAAGACCACTGATCAGGAGCATGTTGCATTATTATGGCAGTCGGGGAAAGGCCACAAACATATATGGAATTGGTACCCCAATTAAGAAAGTGAAAAAATGATTTTGAGCACGATGCTCATTAATGTAAAGGAAAATTTATGAAAAGTACGTTAATGATTAAATTAACAGGATACGGGTAGTATTAAAAGAAAGATTAAGTGTGAGTGGGATCATCACTCGAGTTGCATGGTCATAATGCACATTGCATGAGAACAGTTAATCAAATAAAGGTTGATTTCATAATTGCTAAAATACATTTTATATGTACAGATATCTCTTTGTACGATATATACACTTCTAGTATTTCTCCTATTGGGCGTTCGCTCATACCCCGCCATTTGCCCCCCCCCCCCCCCCCAGGTACTTCAAGTAGAGAAAACAAAAATCCACGATAATAGAGCTCTGTCACTATTTGTTTTAATTATGTAATTCATGTTAGACTATGGTTTTATCATTTGAACTTTAATGCAAGTACTTTAATTTGTATTGTAATAATACAGGACATTACGAATTTTACTTTAACTATTATTTATTCAATAAAATTGCAAGGCTATTTTATTGCAATTATTCATATGAACTTTCTTGAACTTAATAAGTGAACATCATTAATATATTTTGTAATATAAATTAATAAGTCAAGTGTTTATTTCAAAAGGGAATTTTCTTAAATAAAATCAAAGTATAAAAAGGTTTTCCACATTGACACCCGAATTCGGGGCATCACAACTTGGTATCAGAGCATAGGTTACATGAATTCTGGAGTGTGAGTTTATGTTTCTCTTTCATTTGATAATAGTTCTTTATGTAGTTTGATTCCCATCCAGATGCCATAGTAATGGAAGGTATGTTTTTAATATTTCATACGTGGGTTCGAGCTTTATTTGATTCTGGCTCATCGCATTCCTTTATATCCAGTGCATTAATTTTCAGTTTGGGATTAGAGGTAGATTATTTGTATCCCCTATCTTCGTGGCACTTCTGGTTGGCAAAGTTATCTCCTTAAACCATATGTGTTGTGCTTGCCTCATCATTGTAGGAGATTATGTGCTCGATTATGACTTAATTGTCATGGATATGGAAGGTTTTGAAGTAATCCTTGGGATGGATTGGATTTCTTTCTTTAGTTACACTATTTAATGCCATCGACACAGTATTTTGGTGTTATTACCGGAAGGTTCTAGTTGTAGATTTAATATTAAGCAATTAACGAACTGTACTTATAAATACACTAGCACCAAGGAGTAAAGGAATTATTTTAGGTGTCTTTCAAACCTTGTGCCATAAGGTAGTCCCGACTGTTTAGTACTTGATTATTCGATTGTATGGGAGTTCCCGGATGTGTTTTCGAATGAACTTCCAGGGTTACCACCATAGAGAGAGATAGACTTTGCAATTGAGGTTCACACGGGTGTCTCACCTATTTCCATTCCTTCACACTGTTTAGCTCTAGCTGAGCTGAAGGAACTGAAGATACAATTATAGGATTTGTTATCAAAGGGTCTTATTAGGCTAGGTGTGTAACCGTGGGGAGCACCAGTACTTTTTGCTAAGAAGAATAACAATTCCCCCAGGCTTTATACTGACTACGTGTAGCTGAATTGTGTTACGATTAAGAACATGTATCCCATGATGGGGATTGATGATCTCTTTGATCAGTTACAAAGCACGGGTGTATTCTCGAAGATCGATCTTCAGTCCAGCTATCATTAGTTGAGAGTCAAGAGTTGGGATATTTTCAAGACAACATTCAGGACAAGATACGGGCATTATGAGTTCTTAGTGATGCTATTTGGGCTAACTAATGCACCTGCATGGTTTATGGACATGATGAATCAGATTTATTTCCAATACCTAGATAGGTTTTTTATGATGTTTGTTAACGATATCCTGATCTACTCAGCTTTAGGAGTGGATCATGAGGAGCATTTTTGCACATATTTATAAGTGCTCCGTGAAAGCCAATTGTATACCAAGTTAAGCAAGTGCGAAGTCTAGATGGATGAGGTCAGTTTTCTTAGCCATGTCATCTTAAGACGAGTTATTTTAGTACATCCAGTAAAGGTTGAAGCAGTGGTGAATTGGGAACAGCCGAAGACAGTCACAAAAGTGAGGAGTTTTTTTAGACTCGTGAGATACTATAGGCGTTTCATCTGGGGATTCTCACAGATTGCTTCACACTTCACCAGGTTGATGCAAAAAGATGTTCACTTTGAGTGGACAAATGACTATGAGACAGCCTTTTAGGAGTTGAAGACTAGAGTAACTTCAGCACCGCTACTTTTTTTTGGTAAAAAGATTATAATAAAAGGAAAGGAACTATACAAGAGTAATAGAAAGGCATACCCTCCTAAGATCAAAATTCACAGGAGAAAATGATCCTAAACAAACATGAAAGGAAAACAAACCACCACACCTTATAAGAAGGAACAAGGAACAAAATAAACCACAATGAATTAGGAAAACAACAAATGACTATTATCAAGGCCCCAATTCTTGCAAATAAGCCAATTATTAAAGCTTCTTCTAGACTTCTTCCATGAATAGAATTTGCATTTGATAAAGAAGGTTATATTATCTATAATGGCAGCGTGATTGGATAAAGAGTTCTTAAATAACCTATTGTTCCTTTCAATCCATAGGCAATAGATGGTTGTAGCGAAAGTAGATCTTATAATCTTGTCAATCATGGTCTTCCCTTTGAAATTAGTAGCAGCATCCTTTATCGCCTCCTCCCAATTTGTGGTGCTTGAATTGTAGATGTTATTGTAATTTATCTCTTCCTAAATAGACTTAGAGAAAGTACAGTTGAATAAGAGATGATCATGATTCTCAGTGGCATTATTCTCCCAGAAAGAGGAAAGGGTTACACCGTATATTATGATACATCAGTAATAGGTTTAGGAACGGTATTAATGGAAAGGAAGAATGTGGTAGCTTATTTGTCAAGAGAGTTAAGGGTTATGAGAATAACTAACCAACGCATGACTTAGAGATTGGAGCAGTTGTCATTGCCCTTAAGATTTGGAGATATTATATGTATGGGTAACGGTTTGAGGTACACTTAGATCACAAAAGACTCAAACATATTTTCACTCATAGAGATATAAATCTCAGGCAAAGGCGATGGATAGAGATTATAGAAGATTACGATTATGGTCTTCATTATCACCAATGTAAGGCTCTAGCCGACGTAATAAGTAGGAATACGAGAGTATCTTTGGTGGTAATAAAATGCTACCATCATAAGATGACGTAAGACCTTCAGATGTACGAATTAAAGGATAATGGTGTGAGGTTCCGAGGAAGGTTGGTAGTTTTGAGTATTAAGGAACTTGGGGAAGAAGTCATGGATGAAGCATACGATTCTCGTTTCAGCATTCATCTAAGTAGTATAAAGACGTAGAGGGATTTGTGCATAGCCTACTGGTAGTCAAGGATGAAAAGGATGTCGCACTTTTTGTGGTAAAGTATCTCAAGTAAAGGTCGAGCACTAGAAGCCAGCAAGGTTGTTACAACCACTTTCGATAGTTTAGTGGAAGTTGGAGCACATAGCAATGGACTTCATCACAGTTATGCCTAGGACTCACTCAGGGCATGATGTAGTGTGGGTTGTGGTTAATCGACTCACCAAGTCAGCGCACTTCCTATCAAGGTCATGGATAGTGTGGCCAAGTTTGTCGGACTCCACATCTAAGAAATCATAAGGTTGTATGGCGCACCTTTATCCTTTATTTCTGATAGGGATCCGAGATTTGTGTCAAAGTTTTGGAAGAAAGTGAAGCAGGAGCTGGGAACAAATCTAAATCTCAGCACAATCTATCATCCATAGATGATGGAAAGTTCGAGAGAACTATTCAGATACTTGAAGATATGGTGCGATCCTGTGATATAGATTTCCACGGTAGTTGGGTTGATCATCTAATGTTAGCATAGGTTGCCTACAGTAATAGTTTTTAAAATAGTATTAGGATGGAACCATTTGTAGAATTATACGGTAGACCTTGTCGTTCACCAGTTTGTTAAGTGAAGATCGGCGAGAAGCACATCTCGGGGTCAAGGATGATTGAGGAGGAAATTGAGAAGATTCAAGTTATTTGAGATAGACTTGAAACCACTCAGAGTCATCAGAAGAACTATGCTTATGCTCGGCATTTCAATTTGGTGTTCAGTGTGAGTGATCATGTATTTCTGAAGATCTGAAGATCAAGGCTAGACTAGGGGTCATGCATTTGGACAAGAAGGGAATGTTGGCACCAAGATACACAGAATCGTTTGAGATTTTGGATAGGATTGGTCCAGTGTCGTACCATTTGGATTTACCTCCTCAGCTAGCTAATGTTCATAACGTTTTTCAAGTATTGATGTTACGAAAGTAAATTCTGAATCCGTCTCATATAATCAATTGGGGTCACCTAGACCTCCAGGATGATGTTTCTTACGATACTCGGCCATTAGAGATAGTATACCACAAATCGGAGATGCTTTACAAGAAGACTATTCCCCTCATTAAGGTTATTTAGGATAATAATGGAATTCAGGGAGAGGTATGGGAATTAGAATCTACGAGGAGAAGGCTACACCTCGTATTATTTACTTAATTATATTTAGTGTTTTAATTTCGGGGATAAAAGTTTCCAAGGTGGGCATGCTGTAACACCCAGTTTTGTTGAATTAATAAAGTCGCAATATATTTTCAGACTAGCGTAATTTGTAAATTACATGGCCCTGGATTTATGAAGGAATTAATTGGATTAATTTTAAAAGGGTATATTAAATGGAATAAAGCTATAAGTGTAAAGGGTAAAAGAGGAAATTCAAAAAAAATTGGAACCTGCAGTTCCGAATCGATTAGGATTTAGGGTCAAATTGATTCGATCTGTTATAGGTTCTAAATTGATTCGGATTTGGGGACGAATCGATTCAAACTTCAGCCACAATCCTAGTTTATTTTACATTTTAGGATAATTGAGTGTGTAAGTTTGTGGGGACCCTTTAGGTAGTGAGAAAGAAACCCCTAATAGTTAGAACCCATCTGCGATGTGTAGGGTATGTTTAGGGTGGGTTATAGGGGCACCTACCCTATGTCTTCCATTAATGCAAAGAGAAAATCAGCTATAATACAAATCTGAATTTGCTTTTTCTCTCCACCATCTAAACTCAACAAAAGCTTTGTTATCCTCTCCATAGTTTTCACATACTAGAATACATTCCTATCTTCTATTTTCAAGTGTTTCCAAGTGTTGTAGAAGGGTGTTTTGGGTGTAAAAGTGGGTTTTTGGAAGAACATATTTTCATAAAGTTTGGAGCTTCTTGGGATTGTTTTCAACATCTTCTTAAAAGTTATTTATCTTCATAAGAGGTAGGGGTTCTACACTATTTTCACGTTTGAATCAAAGCTTACTATATATATATATATTATGTCTCTGTGTGTGTGTGTGTGTGTATAATTCACACACTTATTTATGCATGTTATCACTACATATGATATTATATTGGAAAATATGTGATTAAAATGGATAAAAGTTAAAGGTTGAAACAAGTATAAATTTCAAAATGTTAAGTTAACTATTTTTTCAAAAATCATGTTAAACTTGTTTACTTCATGATAAAATGTTATATTGAACTTATGAAGAAACATTAGGATGCATTTGTTGGGTTTTATTGGCATAAAACCTCACTTTCATGAACATAAACTTCTGTAATTGAAATAAATGAGTTAAATATGTTGAATGTGTATAAATATGAGTTTTTGAAAATGAAATGATAAACTTGATAAATTAGAATGTTAATCACGTGAAATGATACAGTTTATGTGAAAAAAGTCCTTAAAGAACATGAAATATTGGACTAAAAGTGAAACTAATAAAGTGTTTGGGGTAAAAGTATGAAATGGTGAAATATGAACACATAAATTGATAAGAAACAAGATAGAAGTACAAAAAAATAAGTTGAAAATAATATTCCAGTATAAAAGTGTCATTTTATATAAAGGTTGGACTTATGAATAAATTCTCTAACCTAAAAGCACTCTAGTTAAAGAATTAGTTTTTATGTGATAAAAACTCAGGTTTTGTAGAATAAATATGAAAAGAAGAATTTTTGGAAAAGAGTATAAAATACAAGTTTACAAGTGTGCGTGAATAGTGAAAAGCACATAAAAGTGTATGAAATGCGTATTAGAATTGAAACGGTTAAGTTTCACAAGAAATGGTAAATAAAGTTGGTTTTAAAAGATGAAATACAATGAGTTTGAGCTAAACGAAAATGAATTTTGATAAAGTGTGAAACTTGGAAATAAATTGTGTTGGAATTTGTCTCATCCTAGGTAATCCTAGGTAATCCTAGGTATTTGGCATCATCGGCGGGTAAAAGGAAATAATGGAAAAAGGATTAAAAGCGAACAAGAATGAAATAAAGGGGAAATACAAAACAGCAGTAATTATAGAGGAATCAAATTGACAAATCACACGATGAATTATAGGAAAAGGTTATAGAACAAAGGTTAAGAAATGAATCAACTATTTCGGACAACCAATTTGAATTTATGCCAAGGCTATCCACCACGGAAGTTATTCACTTGTTAAGACAACTAATGAAAAAATGTAGAAGAATAAAAATTTACACATGGTCTTTATAGACTTTGAAAAGGCATATGATAGAGTAACTAGGGATATATATATATATATATATATTGTGGGCTTTAAGGAGGGAAAGAATCCCTGTTATTATATTAAAGTTATTGAAGATATGTATGATAACACAACTAGGGTAAGGACTATTTGTGGAGTGACTAGTGATTTTACGATTAAAGTGGGCCTACATCAAGGATCGGCTTCAGGTCCTTACTTATTTGTTGTAGTATTGGATGAGATTACTAAGGACATACAAGTAGTTCATGGTGTATGTTATTTGTGGATGATATAGCTTTAGTAGACACTTTAAAGGAGGCCTTAGCTATGAGAGTAGATACTTAGAGAAATGCCTTAGAGTCTAAGGGACTAAAAATTAGTAGAGATAAAACTGAATATATGGAATGTAAATTTAATAATGAGTCGTATAATAGCATAATCTTAAAGATTGAAGAAAAAGTGATAAAGCAAACTAATAATTTGTGTTATTAGGTTCAGTTATACAGAGTAATGTGGATACTGAAGAGGATGTTACGCGTAGAATAGAAACTCGATAGATGAAATGGAGACAAGCGAGTCGGATGTTATGAGATAAGAGGATAATTAATTTCTTTTTTTTTTGGTAACTAAGAAATGTATAAATAAATAAAAATAAGTACAACAGAAGAGAGGGCATACCCTCCCGAGACTAGTGCATATAATGCAACTAGACAACAAGAACCATGAGCCAAAAGAACATATAGCTCACAACAGTAACCCGACACCTGGGGTGTGCAAACCCCAATCAAACCAAACATACATGGAAAAAAAAACATACAAAGCGACAAAACCAGTCCTCAAGAGGAAAACAAGCCCAAAACAAAGGCACCCTAACATGGGAAGTAAACAACACACCTGCCCAACCAAGGTGGGAAAAACACATCGACCCAAAGAACGAGGCCCAACATATGCCGCATCCAAGAAGGGACAAAACCAACCAGCAAGGACAGGCCCAAACATGTCCACAATCCCAACGGGAAAAGAACAAAAGTCCAACCCAAAAACTGCAGCCGATGCCGGTGTCATATAAGGTCAACCCACCATAGCTCCAGCAGAGCAGCGAAGGTCAAGCCACAGTGGTGAAACACTTCAGACCAGGTGTGAACCAGCAGCATCGGCGAATAACAGCAAAACACACGACTGAAAAAAAATCCCAATCCACAAACAAATCGGCGGCGAGGATGGAAAGAAACCAACTCCGTACCATCATGAATCAGTCTCAACAAAAATCTCCAAACCAGGCAACTGAGAAACCCCAGACCCCAAACCAATGCCGGAGAGGACGAATCATAGTAAGGAGAAGCGAACCAACAATGGGCACATAAATCATGGCCTCAAAGAAGCCGACACAGTTGTGTGATCCCTTCCCCAAAAATGCACACAAAACCAAACCATACCACAACATATCTCCAAAAGAACTCCCATGGAACACTGAAAAACCTCTACAGAGGGCCTGACATAAAGAACACTTCCCAAGGTGGAGGTCCTAAGCAGAGTAGATCAGGCACCGGGGAGGTAGGAGTCGTATAGTGGAATCCACTCCCGAACACAACCACCAAAGGAGTTAGGACAACCCACCTCAACCTGAATTCGGCCCAACCACCATTCCAGAGCACAGCATGCACGATTTGACATGAAGAAAGCAACAACCAACAATTACTTAAAGGATAGTGATCGAGACCAACGGCTAGCTCAAGAGAAGGTAAGACCATTGATATTGAGGGGACACCACCACAAGGGGAGAAAAATTTGTATATAACAATTTTTAAGCCAGCGACCCTCGATGGAGCGGAGTGTTGGTCTTTAAAGAAAAATATGAGCAAAATATCCATGTTAGTGAGATAAGGATGCTCCGATGGATGATAGGAATTACTATAACGGACAAGATTAATAATCAGTATGTGACTGATAAGTTGGGAGTAGCTTCATTGGTGATAAACTAAGAGAAAGTATACTTAAATGGTACGAACATGTGTTGAATAGACTATTAGATGCACCTACAACAAGAGTAAGACTACTAGAAATAAAGGGTAAAAGACAAAGGGCTCGTCCTAAGCTATCTTGGGAAGAAATTATTAGGAGAGATCTTAAGGAATTCAATTTGAATGATAATATTGCTTATAATATATTTAAGTGAAAAAGGAGAATCCATGTGGCTGATCCCATGTGATGGGACTAAAGCAAGGATAATGATGGTGATGATTAAGAAGAAATAAATAAAGGAAAAATGGTTTCAGTGATGTAACAAGTAAAAGATACTCAGAGGTAGCCGTGAAATTTAAGGAGAGCCCGGAGACCTAGGGTGTGGCTTAATATTTAGACCCAAGACCACTGATTAGGAGTATATTGCATCATTCTGGCAGTCAGTGAAAGGTCAAAAACATACATCGAATTGGTACCTAGATTAAGAAAGTGAACAAATGATTTTGAGCACGGCGCTCATTAATGTAAAGTCAAGTTTATGAAATAACTTGGAAAATGTGCAAGTACGTTAATGGTTAAATTAATGGGAGTGTTAAAAGAAATACTAAGTGTGAGTGGGTTCATCGCTCGGGTTGCAAGGTTATAATGCACATTGCATGGTTACGATACATTTTGCACGAGAACACTTTATAAAATAAAGGTTGATTTCATAATTGATAAAATACTTTGTATATGTATAGATGTCTCTTTGTACGATATATATGCAGCTTGAATTTCTTTTACTGGGTGTACTCTCATACCCCCCCCATATGTCACCCCCCCCCCCCCCCCCAGGTACTTCAGGTTGAGGAAACAATAAGGATAATTGGAAATGAAATGAGATTTATCCACAACAATAGAGCTCTATCACTATTTGTTTTAATTATGTAATTCGTTTTAAACTATGGTATTATTATATGAACTTTAATGCAAGTACTTTAATTTGGATTGTAATTATACATGACGGTATCGATTTGCTTTAACTGCTATTTATTCAATGAACCTGAACCTTAATAAGTGGACAACATTTCAATAATTAAATTAAATATATTTTGCGGCACAAATCAATAAGTGAAGTGTTTATTTCAAAGGGGGATTTTGTTAAATGAAACCAAAGTATAAAAAAGGCTTTGAATTGACACACTAGATTCGTGGCACCGTAGTTTAAATATAAAACTCCCGAATACATTACTATTGTAATTCCAACCGAAATGAACTAGAAAATCCTATACCAAGTGTGATGAATTGTATCTCCAATCACTGTAACTTTGACTGCTCAATGTACTCTGCCTAATCAGTGCAACTCTGCCTCCCCAATCCTGCTATTCATGCATAACAATAACAATACCTTGGGGAAAAGGTAATATAGATTTGACTCAGGTGCTCGAAAGTTGAAATAAATATCTACATTGCTTAGCAGTATAAAATGAGACCCATTTATTCCTCATGTCGTCACCCACCGACACTCAAGCAATAGGTATATCTCACCTCACCTATATCCAGAGACAATTCTAAACTAACAATAGTAAGGCTACCTATATCCACATAAGTGCAACACAAATTATATACCAATATTCTGGAGCCCCTCCATCTCTCAACTCCCAACCTTACTAAGCTTCATGTGCAGGACATCTCACAAGCCAAATCCAAAAAAGGACCCCCTGTGACACACCGCCTAATTAAATACCGGGTGATCAGTCATTTATTCAGTTTAAAATAGAATATCCAGTTGTATCAGTATTTGCATCACTGTCGAAAACCTTTTATTAAATACTAACCACCTAATATTTAAAAAGCTCAATGTCAAATTTTATCTTGAATTAATAAACAACCAAATAAATGAATAAATAAATATTCATCATCCAATGCAATCTCATAGGAAATGAATTGACAAAATGTATAAACTGAGTCTGGAGAAAACACTTCCAGAATAAAATCTCACTACAATAGTCTGATATGAAATAAAGCTTAATAACTGAAAGAAAAACAAATTTCTGAAGTAACAACCTTTAACAAGAAAAGGGAAACATGGTGATATAAAATTCTCCAAATGAGTCAAGGATAAGTGGAGGCATCTAATACCAAGGTCATGTAACTTCCACAGCAGCTACAACACGTCAACTGTTAGGAACTCTAAGCTTGGTGTCCCTATGGCTGGGCACCTAATGTAATATATATATATATATATATATATATATATATATATATATATATATATATATATATATATATATATATATATATATATATATATAGAGAGAGAGAGAGAGAGAAGGAAGAGATTTACAAGAAACGGGTCAGTGCCCGAGTTGAAAATAGATTTTAAACGGCAAGTGTTTAAATTGCATTAAGCAATGAATATTAGATACATGTTAGTCACGTGCTCTCACTTGAGATTCTCACCTCTTAACTACTGTGCACGCCTAACACATTCTCCTAACCCATCCTAGTTACGCTATCCCACTTAACTAGTTGAATCAAGTTTCTTTCTATGATGCACAAGTCATTGTGCCCACCCGTATCACTAGAATAATACATTCTTGCAATGCTAATATTAATTAGAAAATTCAAGTATCTCTTTAATCCCTTGAGTTTTCACACACAATATAACTTTGACATCATTATCATCATGTTCTACCTTTATTTTATATTGAGGATATTCATTTCGCGCATACTTTTTCATCTTTATCCACTGTTTCCATTTCATGTTAAGGATGATATTTAATTTATTTTTAAATCTGTACGATTTAATAACTAAACTTGATCAATGTAACTACTAATAACTAGACTTTATCCACCTAGGCCCTCTATAGTGGTCGTTGACCCGCTATAGCAGCCAGGATAGCATTCTATCAACTAAGATCGATTTATCCTCTAGCGTTGGACTACATCAATTTATAGACTCATTGACCATATCATTAATCACGGTATTACCCCAAGGATCAAAATTGCCTAATTATCACATCGATATTGACCTCTCGCATGCGTCACACCCAACGCTACACATAATTTAAGTCACGACTTCCTATTACATAATTATGACACTCTAACTACCAATCTCTACCATTGATCATACATAATTTGGTGCCATTTTACCAATGGGCATCATTTCATTCTATGAAGATCTCACATGATCCTAAGCCATTAAATTATTAACAAATACACCTCACACCAACAACTACAATGTCACCACTATAGGCTTGCATGGACACCCGTAAATGACTACAATTCTAATCAAAAATGCGGAAGTGATTAATAGCCATCAATCTAATCATGTTCCACTTGGCATTATTATAACTTGTTGTGATAACCTCTTAGACTTTTTTGTCGAGGACACGAACTAAACCGTCATCAAACTAGCATGACTGGATCGAACCTTATCGACGTCAAAAGATCCAATACCGACCTCACCACGTCACACCCAAAAGTAACCTTTAACCTAGAGCTCTAATACCATTTGTAACGCCCCGACCCAGATTTATGGATTACCCGTGAGTTAACCCGGTCCGACCCGAGCGTTACATGTGAAGTGTAATGGAACAACCTAGATAATGTTGCTAATCCAGTTTTATTTTATGTACATTTCACTTGTTAGCATGCGATTCCAATTTCAAGATAAACTACATGAGGGACCCATGGGGACCACTGCAAGGTCCAACTAAACAGAGCTGCCGACGTAAATATAAATAAAATATACTTACCTGTAAAATGCCCTTAAATTACGGAACCGCTCCCAACCTGTCGTAACAAAGTGGGGATGTAAGCTCAATGGGATTTATACGAGTAGTATAGAAATGAATGGTAGAAAGGAATTCTCACACACTACAATCACATGCATACGAAAATATGTATATATCTATATATGTATACCTTTGGAAAATACATATGCCAATGCATTAAGCGTTTTACTTTCGAAAAATCTTACTTATCCAGATTAATTTACCTTAATCTAGTAAAGACTTCCTTTATTAATACTTCACATTTTCACCTTATTTAACACCATGTTCAACACTTGAAACCATTACACTTGATTTGATTCGAACCCATTCCTTTACCGGAATTCAGGCCCTTTCATTTATTTCATTACACTTTAGTATTGTCATTGAAAATCAACATTTTAACACACGCAATCCCCGTGTTAGTAAATACTTATTTAATATTTGAAAATCCTTTTCACAACACATTCTTGTGTTAAGTATGGATTTAACCATTTAGGTTGCTTAACGGCCCATTTATTTATTCCCTTAAACCCTTTTTAGTTCTTTATGGACATTAATAAATTTACGCATTTACTTGTCCACTTCACCTTTACCGAAACATTTATTACATTCATTAAAGTTAGGTTGTATTAACACATTTCACCACACAACCCATTTCTTGATATGTTCCATATTTCCTTTATCTTTTCTCGGAATCTTCCAATACCGCATACTTACACAGGCTCCATATTGACGACTATGCGCACCATATACTCTGACCAATGGTTTAGGACTTTTGATCCAAGGGCTCTGGGCCCTTCTTTCTTTATCTCGGTGTCATCCGAGTACCTTTAATGTGTTTTAACATTTTACAAATGTCCACATTATTTCCTTTCTCTTTTACCCAGTCGAAGCCAAAACCCAGGACTTTACCGCCCCAATTTGTGTTACACTTGAAACTTACCATTTCATGTCCTTTATACTTTAAACTTTATTTTTATTCCAAAACTCATATTATTTTTTTACCCTTTCCAACATTTTTATTTCATAAAAATGTTTCACTTTAGGTAAAATTACCATTTTACCCATTTGTTTCCAAAATCACCTTTTACTCCATTTCTCAAGTGTTAATTTCACCCCAAAACACTATTAAGTTATACACACCAACTTCTTAAATATTTTAATCCTTTAACACCTTTTTCCACTTGGAGTAATCTTGTACGTTGTTGGACACACCTTTTATACCTTTATTTCCTTTTAATCCCATAAGTGTTAATATTTCACAACATTAGTAAGTTAAACTCACTAACTATTCCATGTTTGCCCATTAACACTTAATTATTACTTTATACCATCATTCTTATTTCTTTACTTCTTTATGTAAGAAATACATTTACACTTAAGACTACTTTTATAAGAAAATTTGCTATTTCTTTTATTTGACATGTAGTCTTTTAACTTCATACACATTATGTCTTTTAGTTCCAATTACATATACTTTGAAGACTAAAATTCCAACATTTATTTATTGCTTGTTTAAACCCAACAAAATCTTCTTTAAACTTGTGTATACATTCTATGTAAAATTACTACAAGTTTATATGCATGAGAAGATGGATCTTAAACCCAAAATCCTACTACATGGTTTAAACATATTTTTCACAATATATTTGCCACATAAATATTTATTTCCAAACATTTTATTCCGTAAAATGTTCAACACCAATATTTCTAGAAATGCCCATTTTCGCAAAATATATCATCTTTCAATATCTCAAAACCTTAAAATATTTACTTATTCTTTATTTTCAACAAAATATCATTTTTCAAGAAAATCACATTGTTTGCCAACACATTATTCCATAAAATGTTATTCATCAAAATTACTAGAAAATACACCATTTTCGTATAACATCGACTTTCATTATTTCAAAACCTTGAAATAATTATCCATTCTAAATTTTTTTAACAAAATAACATTTTTCCAACATTTTATTCCCTAAAAATGTTAATTATTATTATTACTAGAAACCCCGTTGCAAACATCCTATTCTTAATATTTTAACAATCAAGATTAAAAACACACAACTAAAGTCTTAATCTAAGAGTAGAGTTTCACCCACCTCTAAGGTCTCTAATGGTGGCAAGAGTGTTGGTGTAGGAGGAGCAACCCCCGTCTCCAAAGGTGGCCTCAAAGGGGTTGCCAAAAGCTCCTCAACAAACTCCATTTGAACTCCAAGTAAGCGCCAATGTTGCTCGATCCTTGGCTTCATGCGACCTTAGCACGACATGTTACTGTAGGTCAGTAGAACGTTGTTAGAAGCTCTTCATCTCGCGACCTTTGCGCGACGTATCTCGCGACTTCAAATGTCGCTCGGACGACATCCCAACTCATTTGAGCGACCCTGCTTCATATCCTTTTTTATTTTACTCCAACTTTTACCCATAATTCTTCCATGTTTATACTTAACCCCTCTTCAATTATTATCAAAATATAAGTTAATTAATTTAACGGGGCGGGGTATTACACTTGCTCCCAAGTGGACTCATCCTCACTATGGTGACCCCATTGAACACATATTAATGGTATTTCATTAGTCCTCAGAATATGGACCGCATGGTCTAAAATATGGGTTGACTCCTCACTATACGAAACATCAACATCTAACCGAATGTCCTTTATGTTAATGTGCTGGTACGCCATCTTACCCCTCGAGAATTAGTGGTAAAATATCAAAACTTTGAGCACATTATGTACCTAAAATAGATGGTCTGAAAGTGCTAAATGATACGGGAGTGACCCTACACGATTCGTGATCATAATCGACCCAACATATCTTGGGGACAACTTCCCCTTCTTCCCAAAACACATCACCCCCTTCAAGGGTGACACACTGAGAAGTACTTGATCGCCACATAAAACTCAACATCCTTAATCTCCATGCCTGTATAACTCTTTTTCCTAATCTGGGCAGTCTTGATCCGCTCCTAAATCATCTTGATTTTTTCAGTGGTCTCCTGAACGAATTATGTTACCAACAAACTACTCTCGCCCGGGTCTAACCAACACACCGGTGATCTATATGGTCGCCCAAAAAATACCTCATATAGTGCCATATTGATCGATATCTAATAACTGTTATTGTAGGTGAACTCAACCAAAGGTAAGTGTGTCTCCCTACCCTTGAAGTCCAAAGAGCATGCTTAACATATATCCAACAAAATCTGGTTCACATGTTCCATTTGCCCAACTATTTGGGGATGGTATAGTGTACTCAACTAAAACCTAGTCCCCATAACCTCCTAGAAACTTCCCCAAAACCATGATACAAAATTTGGATCTCAATAAAAAATGATCGACAAAGGTACCCTTGCAATCAAAGAATCTCTACCATATACAAATGAGTGTACTGCTTTGTGGTGAGGTTTGTGTGGATGGGAAAGAAATGGGCAACCTTCGTCAGGCAGTCCACTATAAACCAAATAGAGTCATAATTCCTAGCCATCAAAGGCAACCCGATGATTAAGTCTATTGAAATGTTATCCTACTTCCACTTGAGAATGGTCAAGGGTTGGAGTGTACCCGATGATTGGTGGTGATCCACCTTCACCATCTGATATGTGCTGCATTGGGACACAAATATAGCAACGCTCCACTTTATCCCAACCCATAAATATTGTCTCCTCATATCCTTGTACATATTATCCCTATCAGGATGCATTGAAAACTGCGATCCATGGACCTCTTGCATGACGGTCCTATACAACTCATCATCTGAAGGCAAAATAGCCTCATCTTGTACCACAATCCACCATTCGAACTAACGGTGCTTAGAGATACACCGATATCCAAAAGCTCAACTATTTTATCCTTGCATATAACATTATTTACCTGTGATCGAACCATCTGCATAAGGATATTGGTAGTCACGGTGAGCATCCCCGTGAATGCATTGGTCAACTCTCAAATCACTTGAATGGACCCTACGTCGGCCAACTGAAGTATAGATAAACTGCCACTCAGTCATTGACTCAAAGCATTTGCCACTACATTGTCCTTCCCTGGGTGATACAAAATCGTGAACTTGTAGTCCTTAATAAACTATAGCAACATCATCGTCACATGTTTAAATCATTTTGTGTGAAAAAATACTAAAGAATTTAATGATTACTAAAGAGCATGAACTTCTCACTCCATAAATAATGCCTCCAAATATGCAGTATGAACACTACCGCTAGCTCCAAATCATGTGTCAGATACTTACCCTCATAGGGACTTAACTTTCGAGAAGCATAATGGGATGATCCTCATGCATCAAAACCCCACTTAATACCTATAAGGAAGGATCATTATATATAAAATACTCAACCCCACTACTATGTAAAGACAAAACTAGAGCCAAAGTCAACTTCTCCTTCAGAGTGTCAAAGGCACTCTGGCACCTCTCTGTCCGAAAAAACCTCTAAAATCTATGAATAAACCTCCAATAATAACCAGCCAATACCAAAAACTACGAACCTTAGTAGGTATCATGGGTTGTCCTAATATAACATGTCCAACACCTTTTTTAGGTCCACTAATAATCTCAATTTTGAAACTACATGGCCTAAAACTGCACCTCCCATCTCAAAAACTCGCACTTTTGGAACTTAGCATAAAACTTATACTCTCATAATGTCTGAAGTGAAACTCTCAAATGCTCGACATGCTCCACCTCGATCTCCGAATAAATCAAGTTGTAATCTATGAAGACGATGATAAACTGATCCAAATATGATTAAAATACTAAGTTAATTAAATCCATTAACACGACAGGGGAGTTGGTCAACCCAAACGACATGCCCTGAACTCGAAAAAACTGTAATGAGTCAAAAAGGTAATCTTAGGCACGTCCTCCTCTCGTACCCTCAGCATATGGTACCCCGAATGCAAATATATCTTTGAGAATAATGAAGCACCATTTAACTAATTAAACAAATCCTTGATCCTTGACAAAGGATACTTGTTCTTCACCATCACCCTGTTCAACTCGCGATAGTTAACACACAACCATAATGAAGTCACAAAAAGAATCGGATCTCCCCATAGCGATGTGCTATGTCGAATGAATCCTTGCTCTGATAACTGCTTAATATTATCTCTTAACTCCCTTATTTCTAAAGGATTCATCTGATATAATGCCTTGGCAATTAGCTTTGTTCTGGGAGCCAAATAAATCATAAAACCAATATTTCGGGATGGCTGTAATCCTGGAACATCCTCAAATACGTAGGTAAAGTCCCTAACAATAAGTATTGGGTATAATGAAATGATAGTCTCATCACCAGTATCCTCACTGACAAAATCCAAGTGCATCATGGAACAACCCTTTGCCTTTGGCATTGCCACAGTATAAATCTCCTAACCCAGTATTATGAAAACCTAAACAACCAATCCATACCCAAGATCACATCATAAGGATGTGCATCCAAGACCAACAAATCTGCCACAAAAGGATAATCTACTGATGTCTATCTCTAAATCAACACAAGTCTCCAAAGTTATCGATAAATTCCCATCATAATCTTTATGCAATAAACCAGAAGTCTCCACAAAGCTATGTGATACAAAGGAGTGTGTGGCGCTTAGGTAAAAAAAACTAGTTAAGGTTCCATAAACATAAAATGAATTGTCCACCACCTGGCCTTGGCCTTCCTACGGGGGTTGTGCAATCTAATAAACCTGAACATACTAAAGTTGGGACTGCGACAGTGCAACTAGGAGTGAAGTAAATGTCACTAACGACTTTGGCCTCAGCGCTGGAAGCTGATGTGGGCTATATGGTTGTTGTTGTTGCTATTTTTGGGGTCATATCCATGTTGCCCCCTAACGCTAGCCATTATGGCCCTTCCCCCACGCCTTGCCAGATCTAGCCTAACTAGCTCGATATTTATTTTGCCGTAATCTTCACACCTTGGTCAACCCAGTATTTATATCCCATGCCCCTACATCTAAAGCATACTCTACTAAATGGCCTTGTGGGAGCCACCATTGTATCTGATGTTGTGATTCCTGTTGCTTCTTCCCATCTGAGGGGGTCCCTATAACTGATGCTAGCGTTTGTCCTTCCCAAGTCTAAAATGCCTTCATTGACCTTGGCCCTGTGGGCCCTGCACACCACATTTATCACCTCCTGAACGCACCTCCACCTCAAGATCACTAGATTTACCCACCTTATCTACCTTTCTTTTATGCTCCCTTCTATCCTGGAAATGCATAAGTGCAACATTCACCACTTGAGTGTAAGAGGTAAAGTCAGGGTTCCCCATATTAACCTATCTAATCCTATCCCCTTCATGAACCACCTCATTCTTGTCCTCCATATTAACCTCATCAAGTGCAAAAAGCGACAAACTAATAAACTCTCGCTCATACTCTGTCGCAATGTGGGATCCCTAGTCATGGAGAAGAAACTCAGTATTCTTTTAGTCCCGAACTGACTCTCGAAAATACTTCTCCATGCACAGATGTCTCACTCTCCAATCACTCGAGAGCATCCCCGACCAAACGAAACGTAGCCAAAATGTGCTTTTATACCTCAGTGCAGTCCAAAAACCTCAAGTGTCGCTCGATGTCCTGGTGCCACTACTGTACCGCTATATGATTAGTAGAGCCAATAAATATGGGTTGGTTGTTTTTCATAAATGTTCCCCAGGCCTTCTCCCATACCATAATGACTGGTGCTGCGAGCTGAGGTACTACAGTTGGTAACTCCTTCCTAGCTACCGGCAAGCCAGCATAGATAATTAAGTCAGATAACTTCTGGGATCCGAAATAGTACTACCTTGGGCGTTGGGTGCTGGAATACCTAGAGTAATTGGTGACTGAGGTGCAGGTTCTATGGGTTTAGCCTGCTCTACGGGTGCTCTCGTCTATTGAACTTTCCTCTTAGACGACATTTGAAATTCAATATACAAACCCTATTAATAACTAAACATATATAATAATACAAATAAAGGCACGTATCAAAGAATGCTATAAAGAAGTCTAAGAGAACCTATAACCCTCAAGGCCTAAGACCAAGCTCTGATACCAACTATATTACCCCATATATTTAATACTCATGTTGATCAGGTTTAATTATTAAATCATACAGGTTGTTAAATAATTTGAATACCAATCTCAGCATGAAAGGAACTAATGATAGCATGAGACAAATATAAAGGTACGATATAGAAGTCTTCCAATATAAAACCCATGATAAAGTGACCATAACCATAATAGAGAGAGAACAACCACCAAAATGTACACCATGAGTTACAAGTCCAACATTACATCCCAAAATGATACATGCTAATACTGCTATCCAAGATACATGCTACTGAAAATCTAATGAAATGAACCTCTCTCAACTAAAAAGTAAATAAAGGAATGAACCTATAGCAATACCTGAATGTAGATGAATGGAACTCGAAAGGATAATATGTGCTAAATGGAGTGATGATCTCTAAATGGAAGGTCCAACTCAAGCACCTGACAGTCACCACTAATAAAGAGGGGTTTAAAATCCCAATAAGTTAATAAGTTACGCAACTCAAAGCAGTTATATATACAAATGGTAAACTCACAGTTTATAACAAATAATAATAGCCCAATGTATATCGCATAACCTTACAGTCCATTAGAATTGACTCAATTCATACAATAAACTATTTCTTCTCTATATTAATCAACACGTATTCGATATGCGCCCCTTTTCCCCGAATACCTTAAGAACATGTGGTATGCCATATAAAGTCGTCACACAACTTGCAGCCACCTACTTCACGGTGCTAAAAAAACCCATTGCCACCATGTTACGAAGAGCCAGAACTCTACAACACCTTGTGACACAATAACAGTCCATATAAAATCGTACTCATCAAGTATATCAATTTCAATCGTATTTAATCGTTCATCGATATATTATTATTATTACCTCATTACCCATCCCGTGGGTCATATTTAAATAAATCATTTAGACACGTATTATGACACTACAATAGGAGTAAAAGGGATAATAATCCTAATACGTAACTAATAGTAAATCTAAGTACTAAAGTAAAAGTGAAGTGATTTTATTAAGATTCATATGTCATCACTTTTACCCGTCTCTATTCGTGCATGGGACGTCTCATAAAATTAATTCAAACAAAGACCCGATACACTTCCATTTAGTTAAGGTAGTCATTAAGATTATTAATTAAACTAAAGGTTTATTATGAATAAGAAAATTAAGGAAGTATGAATTTAAATATCCAACCATCATAACCAACCATCATATAACCAACACAACCCATAATAATCATCAACCTAATAATCGAACATATATTTATCACGTACTCCTTCTAAATCATCTAGTAGAATAAATTCCTTTTCGGAAATGTAGAGCTCAAGACGATTCTCATACAATTAGTGCATTAAATTCCAATAACACACTTAATAATAAGCCTTAGTTAACTTTTAAAAGGTATAAAATGTAACTCCCCAGCCCGAATTTATGGGTTACCCGTAGTCAACCCGGTTCGACCCGAGCGTTAGGTGTGAAGTACAATGAAACAACATATATAATGTTGCTAGTCCAGTTTTATTTTAATTAACATTTCACTTGTTTAGCATGCGATTTCAGTTTCAAAATAACCTACATGTGGGACCTTGGGGAGCACCGCGAGTCCTAGTAAACAGAGTTACTAACGTAAAACAAATAAGTATACTTACCTGTATAATGCCCTCAAAGTACGAACCCGCACCTAACTTGCCATAACAAAGCGAGGGTGTGAGCTTATGCCTAGTGGGAAAATACAAATCAGTATAGAAACGAACGGCAGAAAAGAATCCTCACATGCTACAATCCCATGCATGCAAAAATACATATGTATCTATCTATATATATATATATATATATATATATATATATATATATATACACACCTTTGAAAGATACGTATTCAAATGCATTAACCGGTTTTACTTCCGAAAACCGTACTCGTCCAGATTAATTCACTTTAATCTTGTAAAGACTTCCTTTGTTCATACTTTCTCACTTTCTTTAACACACCTAGTTATACACTTAACACCACTACATATGATTTATTACTACCTATTCCATTACCGGAATCATCCAATTTTATTCATTAAAATATACTTTAGTATTTTCATTGAAAAGTAAAATTTCAACACACGCATTCACCATGTTAAAAAATACTTGTTTGTCATTTGAAAACCTTTCAATGAATACATCTACAAATTATGGGTTTAACAACATATGTTACTTAACCACCCATTTGCCCACTTACTTTACCCTTTTTACCTTAACTTATGGACATTAATAGATTTACACATTTACTTATCCATTTATCCTTTACCAGAAAATTTATTTCATTCACTCAACTTAGGTTGTATTAACACGTTTTACAACACAACCCATTTCTTCACATGTTCCCTGTTCTCTTTTATATTTTCTCAAAATCATCCTTTACCGCATACTTACACGAGCTCCGAGCCCTTCTTTATTATTTCCCAATTTCATCCGAGTCCTTATTAATATGTTTAACATTTTACACATGTTCACATTATTCCATTTCCCTGCTTTTACCTGGACGAAGCCAAAACCCGGTCTTAACCGTCCGCTTTTCCGTTAACACTTGAAAAATTATTTCTTTTCTTCTTTATGTCCCTTATCCACACACACGTGATTTACACTAAAATCATTAACACTTTAGGACTTAATTTATTTTCACACATATTAGTGTAAAGACATTTTTTAACATTTTTACTCCATAAAAATGTTCCACTTTAAGTAAATTACCAATTTACCCTTTGTTTATCAAACCTGCAATTTAGTCCTCTTAACAATTGTTATTTCTCAAATATGGTTATTAAGTTTCCAACTTAACATTTAAACGCCTTATTCGTTTTAATACTTGTTTAACACCACACTTTTGCCAACTTTCACACTTGTCACTTTAACACCTTTAACACATAAAATAGCACCCTTTTACATAGGACTACTTTTTCTTTCTTAGAAGTTTCCATTTCTTTTATTTAACAAATATAGTCTTATACTCTATATTTTTACATTTTCAATATCCTTTTTTCACACAATTTGAAGACTAAAATTTTCTTTTGTCAAATTTTATGTTAAAACCTAACAATACTTTCTTTAAACTTGCTCACATATTTATTATCAAAATACTACTAGTTTATACACATAGAAAGTGGACTTTAAATCATAAAATCCTATTAAATGGGTTAAATATACATTTCAAGCAAAGTAAGGCATTTTATCAATTTCTTTAAACTCGACAAATGTCCATTTTCATAAAGTCTCCATTTTGCAAGAAACTTAAAAATATTTATTTCAGAAATATTTCAACAAGTTTATATTATCCAATACAAATATCCATTATTTTCTCTTTACTAGAAATATGTAAAAATATCATTTCCTCAAATTTTTATTCCATAAAAATGTTCACTATTTCTTTTTACTAGAAATACACACAAATAATATTTTCTTACATTTTTATTCCATAAAATTGTCCATTATTTCTTTTCACTAAAAATATACCAAAATGACATTTTCTTACATTTTTATTCCGTAAAAAAATTTACTATTTATTTTCACTAGAAATACACCAAAACAGCATTTTCTTACATTTTATTCCACAAAAATGTTTATTATTTCTTTTCACTAGAAATACACAAAAACGGCATTTTCTTACATTTTTATTCCATAAAAAAGTTTCTGTTGATATTATTAAATTTATTTCGTTTTCAAGACCTATTTTAAATCATCTTTGTGATACCATTCCATACAAATGCTATTATTATTACTAATAAACACTAGTATGCAAGCCAATAAACTACACACATATATTTAACCTAATATATATAAATAACATGCTCAAATATACTACTCATTAAAGTTAAATCAATGTTAGCCTTTCCCACCTCAAATGAAGCCCAAGTCAATGGAAGGCATGAAAGATCAATGGAGATGGCAACCTTCCACTTCTGAAGGTGGCCTTAAAGGGGTTGTCTAGCACCACCAAGTTTGCCTCCAAGAAGCACCATTAAAGACCCTCTACAAAACCTCCAATAATGTATTCTTATTTTTCTAAAATAACCCCCTTCAAATACACATCAAAAATCCTCTAACAACATCTCTCATATTTCGCAGCTCCATGTATCGTCATAGTGGGGAAATAATTGTTTGTGGTGTGAGTGTAAGGGTTAGAACCCTTAATAATGGAATGCAATAGGGAGAGTGAGATCTTTAGAAAGCTCCAGCTATTGATATTGCATTTGGTTCCCCAATATCTCACGCTTCTCTCCCTCTTATAGCCCAACAATGAGATGTTCACAAAATAAAGAAACCTTATCCTCGCAAATAGTTACTGTATCAGGTATAAAGCTCCCCATAATCGACAGCACAAATCATCCAAGGGTCACCATGAAGCCGACACTTAATAAGACGCAGAGTTGATCTGCCAGCAACGTCGTTCAAACGACATTATGGTCATTTAAACGAGATCTTCTCCTCGTTCAAACGACATCTATGGTCGTTCGAACGAACAAGTTTAATTCTTCACAGATTTGCCCTAAATTGTTTCCAAATTTTAAGAAGATACCTATATAACTTAATTAATTTATAACCAATACTTCCATATAAATTCATATCCCAACTTTGAAATCCACAATCTCCTAAAATTATAATTTGTTCCTCTTCGTATATAGTCCATATATAATTTAATAAATTTATCGAGGCAGGATATTACAAACTTCCCTCCTTAGGGAATTTCGTCCTCGAAATTCTAGGTTTATCACAATTTATATTCTAGTTATCTACAACCAGTTTCCAATTCTACGCATTCTCAATACTATGGCCTAACCCCAAGGATTTCACGTTAATTAATCATCATTGCTAATCCGATCATGACGGACCCTAAGGTCCCATAGTTAGTCCTCAAGCATGCCAAACATGCCTATGCTAACTAAATCTTGAGATGTTTGATACTTGCCAGCCATCGCAGTATCACCAACGAATTCATTAACATGGATCATTCCTACGTAAAGGTTCACAACCTATATTTCCTCAAATAAATTCTCGGATCACACCTAGGCTAAGAAGATATAATTTCAACACTTCTTGTTACATATATCAATGAATTCTAAAACAGTCGCCTCATCACATAGTTCTACCCGATCGATATCTCCTACGAGATCCCTATGTCGACCTAGGATCACCCTGTGTATCACTACACCAACATATACAAGCGATCATCTCCTCAATTCCCAATGTTCATTACGCTCTTGAGTTATAACCTTGGGATACGTGACCAAGTCATAAATAATTATACTGGTTTACTAATAAACCTATTAACCTAGAGAAATCAAGTAACATATGCAAATTATATGTAAGAGCGCGAGAACACGTTCACACACAGACTGATGTTGAATAAAGGTGCATTCGAAGAAGAGAGCACTCATATACAGTGATGCATCGGTTGTAATAGGACTAACCCACATCACTACAGAGCTTACGGTGCGCCACACGCGAATCACAACTAATCAACAACTTCCCATTACCGGGATCAAAGGAGGCACACGAAGGCAACGAATCAGGTGACTGCCATGCCAAAGAAGGCAATTAATTTCCGTCGATAAATTGAACCCATATATATATACACACACACACCTTTGAAACATACGTATTCAAATGCAATAACTTGTTTTACTTCCCGCAAATCTTACTCATCCAGTTTAATTTACTATAATCTTATAAAGACTTTATTTATTCATACTTAGCATTTCTCACTTTGTTTAACACACCCATTTCCACACTTAACACCACTACACTTGATTTATTACAACCCATTCATTTACAGGAATCATCCATTTTTTATTCATTAAGATATACTTTATTATTTTCATTAAAAAGTACCATTTCAACACACGCATTCACCACGTTAAAAAATATTTGTTTGTCATTTGAAAACCTTTCAATACATACTTATGCAAATTATGGGTTTAACAACCTAGGTTACTTAACCACCCATTTTCTCACTTACTCTTCCCTTTTTTTTGGTACGAAGGGTAATCCTCGGGCAAGCTTACGCGCACCACGAGACTAATCCCTACGCCCCGAACAAGGCTTCTGAAATAGGAAGTGTGCAAAGCGCACACAGAATTCGTATTAACACGTTTTACCACACAACCCATTTCTTGACATGTTCCTTATTCCCTTTTATATTTTCTAGGAATCTTCCTTTACTGCATACTTACACGGGCTCCACACTAATGGCTATGCGCACCATATGCTCTGGCCAGTGATTTAGGGCTTTCCACTTAAGGGCTTCGGGTCCTTCATGCTTATTTCCCGATTGCATCCGTGTACATATTAATGTGTTTAATATTTTACACTTGTCCACATTATTCCATTTCCCTTCTTTTACCCGGTCGAAGCCAAAACCCGGACTTAACCGTCCGTTTTTTCGTTAACACTTGGAAAATTATTTATTTTCCTCTTTAAGTCCCTTATCCACACACGCGTGATTTACACTAAAATCATTCACACTTTAGGACTTAATTAATTTCACACATATTAGTGTAAAGACATTCTTTAATATTTTTACTCCATAAAAATGTTTCACTTTAAGTAAATTACCAAATTTCCCTTTGTTTACCAAACTTGGAATTTAGTACTCTTAACAAGCGTTATTTCTCAAATATGGTTATTAAGTTTTCAACTTAATATTTAAACGCCTTAGACATTTTAACACTTATTTAATAGCAAACTTTTGCCAACTTTCACACTTGTCACTTTAACACATAAAATAGCACCCTTTTGCACATGACTACTTTTTCTTTCTTAGAGGTTTCCATTTCTTTCATTTAACACATGTAGTCTTATGCTCTACATTTTCACATTTATAATATCCTTTTTTCCACACAATTTGAAGACTAAAATTTTCTTTTGTCAAATTTTAGGTTAAAACCCAGCAAGACTTTCTTTAAACTTGCTCACATATATATTATCCAAAATACTACAATTTTATACGCGAAAAAGTGGACTATAAATCCTAAAATCCTATTAAATGGGTTAAACATACATTTCAAGCAAAGTAAGACATTTTATCAATTTCTTTAATTTCGACAAATGTCCATTTTCAATAAAGTCTTCATTTTGCAAGAAACTTAAAAATATTTATTTCATAAATATTTCAACAAGTTTACGTTATCCAATACAAATATCCATTATTTCCTCTTTACTATAAATACGCAAAAATTTCATTTCGTCACATTTTTATTCTATAAAAATGTTCATTATTTTTTTTTTACTAGAAATACACACAAATAATATTTTATGGCATAAAAATGTCCATCATTTCTTTTCACTAGAATTATACCAAAATGATATTTTGTTACATTTTTATTCCATAAATTTTTTTATTATTTCTTTCCACTGTAAATACACCAAAATGGAATTTTCTTACATCCACAAAAATGTATATTATTTCTTTTCACTAGAAATACACAAAATGGCATTTTTTTTACATTTTTATTCCATAAAAATGTTTATTTTAATATTCTTAAATTTATCCTATTTTCAAGACCTATTTTAAATCATCTTTGCGATACCATTCCATACAAATGCTAATATGGTTACTAATCAACACTAGTATGCAAGCCAATAAACTACACACATATATTTAACCAAATATATGTAAATAACATGCTGAAATATACTACTCATTAAACTTAAATCAAAGTTAGTCTCTCCCACGTCAAATGAATCCCAAGTCAGTGGAAGGCATGAAAGATCAAGGGAGATTACAACCTTCCACCTCGTAAAGCGGCCTTAAATGGGTTGTCTAGCACCACCATGTATGCCTCCAAGAAGCACCATTAAATACCCTCTACAAAACCTCCAATAATGTATTATTATTCTTCTAAAATAACCCCCTTCAAATATACATCAAAAACCCCTCCAACATTATATATGTGGTTAGTAATTAATAAAAACTTTTTACAAGATAAAATTTGACACCTGACTTTTTAAATACTAGGTGGTTAGTAATTAATAAAAACTTTTTGATAGTGATGCTAAGACTGATCCAACTGGATATTCTGTTTTAAATTTAATAAATGACTGATCACCCGGTATTTAATTAGACGGGGTGTCACAGGTGGTATCAGAGCATCAGGTTCTAGTGTCTTTATGATATGTGCATCTTTTCACGATTCAGTGTAGCGTTCTTTAACATAGAGCCATATTTTAGGATTGTTGTATTCCTATACGTAAGCAACTTACATTCTCCTGCTATTAAGAATAGTTAAGGTGATTCATATACGAGTTCGGTTGTGCGTGGTATATTGAAAAATACAGAACGACCAGTGATGGATGTTAGAAGGGCCATAGGAGGAAGATCTCAGGAGAAACCATGGAGTATTTTGGAAATGGTAACCACGTTAGAAGTCAGTATAAATATTTTTAGAAGAGATGACGATTATAATAATAAATCGAGGATAGTAGTTTCCTGAACCATCATTGTAAAGAATGATGATACAATTCTAGACTCATTCAGCGTTATAGGCAGGGGAGAATCAGGGGGACTCTATCTAAGAGTCACCTGTAAGGAGTCGGGAGGGATTGGTAGTGTGATTGACCGACGGATGGAGTTGATCCAAAGATAATTGCGTAGGGTGTAATGAAGAGGCACCCAAGACTAAAGTTTAAGGTATAAGCCTTGCTCATAGGAGTAGTATTGAGGTGATATGAGTTGGTCATCCCATATAAAAAAGTTGATATAAAGAGAATTGAAGGATTCGGGAGAAGAGATCAAAAAGTCTTCCTTCTTCTGTTTTGATAGAGATGCGATTGGAGTTTGGAAACTTATCATAAGTAAACTAGATGGTGATCGATCGTGAGAGAGACGATGAATTATTTAGCAAACGTCATACCCGATGAAGGGAATATGGAGAATGATAAAAGGTCCGTAGATTAATAATGTATCCA
The DNA here is from genome assembly GCA_949130495.1 of Sambucus nigra. Lineage (NCBI taxonomy): Eukaryota > Viridiplantae > Streptophyta > Magnoliopsida > Dipsacales > Adoxaceae > Sambucus > Sambucus nigra. The sequence continues at coordinate 381,205,162 of OX422215.1, read as the reverse complement.
TAGGAAGGATTCACAAGATCGAAAGGGAAATTCGGTTGGGATAACTGATGTCGATATCGTCTGGATCACATGTGTATGATCACATCAAACTTTTAAGAGGAAGGAGTCAATAGGGTTAGAAAATCTAACCTAAAAACTGTAATACCCCGTATTTTCATGGCTTTTAAATTTAAGGATTTATTAAATTTAATTGAGATAAATTAATTTAATTTTAATCCGAAATGTTGTTTTAAATATTTACTAGCGTGACAAGAGTTAGTAATTATTGGGAATATATTATTTGTTGCATATTACTAGATGATTATAGTAATATATGAGATTTATTTTTATAATATTGTCACGTGTGAATAAAATGACAATTGTGGAAATTTAAGTCGGGACGCGTCTGTGTCGTGTCGGGACTAAATGTGGATTAATAAAAGTAAATATTTTATAGGTTTTTCGTATGGTCGTTTTGAGTGCGTCAACGCGTCCGGAAGGGTCGAGATAGTCAGAAAAGTATACCCGGGGGTTTGATTTGGGTCTCGGGGCGTTTTTAGGCCTAATTAGTACTCCGGGAGGGCATTTTAGTCATTTTGTATTTTTGGGTAATCAAACCCACGAAAATTAAAGGGGTTATATCAGATGTTTAGGTTATCTCCTAGGGTTATATAACTCAAAACACTAGAACGGCCATTGGAGAGGAGAGGAGAGAGCTCTCAAGGCATTCCAAGGCTCAAAATTCATCCGCTTACACCGCCGCCACCGCCAACGCGTAGATCGCGAGACGGGGAACGCAACCACACCAAATTCAACACCAAACCAGATTTCTAAAAATCCCAGGCAAGTGTTTATCTTTCTTATTTCGTTGATGCATCATCCATGTTAGTTTAGGAGTTATTAGGATGAGATTTATGGAAGAAAAACCCAATTTGAGATGGGAAATTTTCATGTAGTGATGATTTATATGATATTCTGGAAACCTTTTGTCATGTAAAGGATTAAGAGTTTGATTAAGAAAAGAGTTCTAATCAGATACAAACACTAAAACATTTATTCCGTACGATCGGACCGTTGGAATTGGATTAAATTTTATAGAGAATTAGCTGAAGACGAGAGGAAGCTACAAAAAAAATTCAGCTCGATCGGACCGTTCAATATTTTTTAATATTTTTTTTTGCTAGACAGTTTTATGTTTTGAGGACTCTTAGAGATAATAAAAATTCAATTAAAACTCCACTTTAATTTCGATTCCGAAACCGTTTGAAATTCTCATCTTTGAAAATAAAATTCAAAATCCTTTAATGTAAGGCGAAATCTATATTTTTGGGATATTTTGCATAAGGGATAATGTAAGTATATATTAAAGGGGAGAGACACGTAAGAGAGAGTTACGTTGGAACATAAATAGATATCTACTGAATTGTACATTTGGAAGAATAGAGTCCATGAGGGTTACGTAGTAAGTTGGAAAAACCCTTCGAATTAAAGTTAGAAACGAACCATTATACTTGATAAATAATAATGGGAAAATAAGGATAAATGTTGTGAATGTGGGTTATTGGATAAACCTAAATTGATATAATAAAAGTGGTATATTTATATGATTGTGTATGCATATATTATATACTTGTGAAAATCATGCCCGCGCTACTTGCTATCCCTGAGGTTTTCGCGCTGGGACAATCTTATCTCGTGTGCCTTATGGGGGATATTGACTCGTACCCTAGAAGATAGAAATCCTAGGTACAGGCTATCGAATCGGTAGTCGCGGTCCTAAGAGACGTGAGGGTATGTACTGACCTCTTGGACTTGGAAACTATGCTTCGCCTCAATATTGTTTGTGTGTGTATTTATACAGTTCGAGAGTGATTCCGAACTTGTATTCCCTTTAGTACGATTGATACGGGGATTGGATAGCAGAGTATGCCCGCACCATAATTTTATGTGGGGTGCTGTTAGAATATATATATTATACGAGTATTTAATATATATATGAAATTCTGAAATCTGGAACTGCCTACTGTGATTTGATATGTAGGACATGGTTGATGACTCAAATTATAAATAATCGTTTTGAGAAAGTATAATATGACACTGGAAAACTTTATTGATTAATAAAGTTAAAAGGAGAACCTTGGTTACAAATTGAAATCTTACGTTTTAAATATTTGTGTTGTTCAGCTGTAAATCCTGCGAATAACCTAAGATAAGTTAAATCATTGGGGAAAGATAGTGTGGTATATGACGAGATAGACCATTGGGAAGGTTAGTGCGATAGGTGTGCACATTAGAAGAGAGGTGAGAATTTTCTCAAGAGAGTGTCGCACTAATATGTTGTTGCATTAGCCTGTAATCAATTTAAATACTTTCTAAACGAATTTTTAAATCATATACACTATCGGGCTCTGACCCGTTTCTATTTCCTTTTCTCTCTTGTATATATATGTATGTATTACAGGTGCCCAACCACAGGGGCGTCTTACTTAGGATACTTTGGAAGGAATGTGTTGCAGCTTAGGTGGGAGTTGCAGGCCTGTTGTTTAGACGACTTCATCCATTTGATTCTACTCCTAGTTCAGTTTTATCCAGCAGGGGCATGTGTTGCCATCTTTCTATTATTTAGTTGGTATTGTCAGAGATTGAAATTTTTACTTTCAGTACCTTTATTTCGGGATTTATTATTGTCAGGATGTTTTCCTTTAGTGTTGTAAATGTTGGGATTTATTATTGATGATTAAATTCGTGTATGTTCAATTCTATTTTTATTCTTAATGTGTGACTCTTTAGATGTTAATGGTCTAAGGTTTTATAACCGGATTTAATAAAATGAGAATAAGGTTCTAAATGGTTTTGACACTTAACTTAATTATTTAGGGTGTTTAAATTGGAAAAGTATTTTTACGACAGTGATGCTAAGAATGAACCAACTGTTCACCTTGATTTTAATTTAATAAAGGAGTGATCGCCCGGTATTTAATTAGGCGGGGTGTCACAAAAACAAGACTGATTTAATGGTGCTAGTGAAGCATCATAGAAGGGTATAACTAGTAAGGGACCCATTTAAATGTTTCAGACCAGTCAAATTTCTACCAAGTGACAGTGGAATCAGTCAGGACCATTAAGGCCAATGACTAGTTCCAAAAGACTAGCGGAACAAAAGGGACAATGCGGAGTAGCAATCAGGGCCAAGACTACCCGGTCCAACTAAAGGACACACCAATATGGCTAGTGGGACCAGAAATATGAGAATGGCATAGAAAGGTGTACTAAGTGTAGAGACTAGGACCACCTATGTAAAACTTATCTACAGCTATAAACTGAAAACAAACTGGTTAGGGTGTAAACACGAATAATGTCGGCAAAGGGAGCAAAACTTTTGGTATAATAACATGACTAAGAGATTTAGATCCTGAAGTGACTAACTGGAGAGTGGCAAGCTCAGGTAGGACCAACAGGGTCCTCAATAGTAACAGTAATATAATCATTCCTCAGGGCCGTTAGAGCTGAGGGAATGGCAGGGATGGCCAACAGGACAAAACGGAAACAAGAGAGTTTTACGGGAAACTAATAGGGTTGGAAAGTGACAGGCCATGGAAAGAAAGATTACCCAGAGCGAGGCAAGGGGTAATTAGAGGATGCGATCCTAAATATACTACCATAGCAGTAAGTCACGGGTCGGATCCAGCACGAGAGGACCCATTGACCAGACAAATTAAATGAGAATGGGAAATAGAATTTTACTTCATCGTATGATTATAGAAGACATTTTAGTGACATGGATGAGTCACAATATTTTAGTTTTAGCACCAAATCCAAGTGTAAGTCGATATAGTAGATTATGAATATGTTTAGCATTTAGTAACGGGACGTTTGGTGTCACCTGTGTGGGGAGCGGGTGTGTACACTAGGGGGATGTTTGTACCGTGTAAATTATTTTTTTCTACTATTGAGAATTATAAAAGTAGAAATTTATTATAATCCATTGTAGTGACTGAATACCGAGGGTATGAGCGGTAGTAGATTATGTGATAAGACTATCTTATTCATTATTCTAAGGTGAAATATATTATTTTGATAGGTATCACCTGAAAGAGGGTTGAGCATGTATGTATTTATATATACGGTATTGTATCATAGACTTCGGTGAGTATGTTATCTTGTTATATGTGATCCTGGTGATTAGGGACGTTTATTGATGTGATTCAGGATAAACTGGTTTATTATTAATCAGAGGGATATGGCCCTTTATTTATTCGTATTAAGAAACTAGTGTCAATAAGAGCGTCGTAATGTATGTTGTCGTTTGTATCACGAGAGTGGGTGAGTAGATTTTTATGTTAAGAAATGAAATTTTAGGGTGCGTACAGTGAACTAACGGCGTAACGAATCTTGACGACTGACAATGTTAGGTAGTAGTGTATCAGGGGGTTCCTTTTTTGGATCTCACTTTGCAAGACATCCCACGCATGAAACTTAGAAAAGGTCGGAAGTTGGCAAAGGTTTGGCCTTTAGAACACGAGCTTAGTACCATAGTTATTATAAGTATATGTAGTTATAACAAGGAGTTGATGTTTATATTACGATTTAAGGCTTGTAGAGCCGTAGTGATTGTGTGAGAAACATTATAGAACGTTACAACATGAGTAAATCGGTGGGTAAAACTTAGAGATTAATTGATTTACGATTTGTGGGGAAGTTGATTTTAACCTCACAGTATGACCCTACAACATATAAAAAAAATTAATAAAAACAAGACTATTATATTTAATGAATTTGTGCATAAATGCAAGGGATACAGGGTGTATGGGCACCCTTGTTAGTTGAGGTTTTGGGTATCTTTTGCGAGGAAAAGAATTGGAAAACTATGAAATAAACGTAGACATATTTGTAAACTAGAGACAAATGAGGCGTGGGGGAAACGAAGTTATATGAAGGTGTGCCACCAGACGCGAAAGAGTAAATGAATAGGGGTAATAATAGTGTTGGTAAGTACAGAGAATGTACATTTTACAATTTTGAGGGTAATCAATAGCTACTCTATACAGAGGAGCAACATGAAGAGGATTACGTCAATATCAATTGAAGATGCAAAAGTCTGACGTAGGTAGTCGGGTATAATTTTTTATGTCTCCCACGAAGGGAGTGTAAGGTTTAAAAAGGGGGAACAGTCGACACCCAGGGAGGAGGGGACCTTTCCCCAGTATAGTAAATGTTATAGACGTTAGCATGTAAGACCCAATAAAATGGGAAGTGTTAGGCAAAAATGGTAAGGCGTGGAGTAGTCACCAAGGAGTAATGGTAAAAAAAACGAAGATGAAATATTTTAATGTAAGATAATTAAAGCGATTTTTACCACCGAGATAGTGAGACTGCATGAGTTGCCAATCGATATTGTATCCGATGGGGACAAGATTGGTAATTCATTATTAGGAGGTTTTAAGGAGGCCATGAGTACGGAGATGGGATTGAGTCTGACCTATCTACAAGGCGAACGAATGAACTGAGCAGACTAATCGGATGTTAGAAGAATTGTTACGAATATTTATTTTCAACTTCTATAGGAGGTGGGGAGCAGTATCTTTCACTGGTAGAGTTTGCGTACAATAACTCATATTAGTTTACTATTGGTATGACTCCATTCGATAAATTATGCGGTAGGACTTGTCGTTCTCCATCGTGTTAGCTGGAGGTGGGGGACAACAAGCTACTTGAGCCCAAAGTAATCCAGGATCCTTCGACCAGGATTGAGATGATACGGAATCGTATATGGGCTACCAGGGTAGCCAGAAGAGCTACGCTAATGCAAAAAGGTTCCTCCGAGAGTTAATGTGGGGGACCAGTGTTGCTAAAAGTATCTCCTATGAGAGGGATAATGAGTTTTAGGAAGAAGAGGAGGTTGGCGCCGAGGTATGTGGGGCCATTCCCTATTATTGAGCGGATTGGGCAAATGGCTTACAGACTTGATCTATAGGAGCACTTGCATAGGATTCATGATGTGTTCCTTATTTCTTCGCTGAGGAGATATCTTCGGGATGAGTTAGCCCACTCTCATATTGCTTTATAGGAGATTGATAAACATCCTGATAGTTCCTTCTAGGAGGGACCGATTGCTAACCTAGACTGTAGAGGGATGAAATTAAGGTCGAAGATAGTACCGTTAGTACGTGTTCAGTAGCGACATCATAATGCTGAAGAGTCTACCTGGGAGCGCGAAAATGAGATGCATGATAAATATCCAGAGTTATCCTTACCGAGTATACCTTTATTTTCTAAATTTCAGGACGAAATTCCGTTATTAGGGGGAAGTATGTAATACCCCGTAAATTTTAACGATTTCAATTATGGGATTAATTGAATTAAATAGTGAGAAATTAATTTATAATTAATTCGGATCTACTTAAATAATTACTAGCATGACGAGAGTTAGTATTTATGTGACACCCCGCTTATTAAAATAAGAGGTGGCCAGCCCGATACTCCAATAATTACATGAATCATAGATTGTCTATTCTTGGCATCACAGTAATACAATAAGTATACGAGATAACCACCAATTATTTTAGAAAATGGATTGTCAAAATTTTTATTTGTAAGTTAAAGAAAAACATTTATACAATTCAATTGAAAATAAGGTCGATGCAAATAAAGGCAGATGTTGATTCGGCAACTATATACTATAAAATAACCCAATAAACTGTCGGTTAATAGACATATACAATAGGGTTACACCGAGTATTAAAGTATAACATTTCATAATATCATACAAGTACAAAACTTGGGAAACACGCCCGAACTTTTTAACCGATCATAACTAGAATACAAAAGATGGGAGCGTCTATATCAAAATATCCCATAACATTCGCAAGTGTTACAGCTCCAGGACACTGGAATGGAAAAGTAAATACGGGTGTACTTACGACGGAGCACTTGGGTGAATATAAGATTCATGCAAAAATAAAGAGACATAAATAGGTCAGAGCCCGATTTGATATGATCACCGTGTGAATAAAGTGCATGACAGTTATGAACAGTTAAATCATCAAAAATAAGTTTGTTTCATTCACCATAAGTGATAATAAATCTAATTTCTCAATCTAAATGCATAACCTAACGCATTGTCAATAACAATGATTACAATTCAATTAGGCATGAGAAAATTGATAATATACTTCTAAAAGAGATTACCCTTTTTCACAATTTCATTTTACCGTTCCTTTTCTCATTAGGAAACATATTCAAAGCAGTTTAATTCATAGAGTGCTTTGCCATCAATAATATCCCACTTTAATATGAATAGTTATATTTCATAACATATAACGATTCTAAGACCGTCCTACCGAGTTTCCCCATTGTACGCGTCCCTAAATAGCTATCATCATCCAGGGCCTATCACCAAGACAACCTGGGCATCCTACATCGCATAACGTCGGGAAGCGGCCATATAACTTTGACAGTGAGTCATAACCACACCCGGAATTACCTCACTTCGAACAATAATCACACAATATATATAATAACCGGTCCTGTGGCCGAGGACTATATTCACCCTGCATTCACTAGTCAGGGGACTTCACCTCATGCGCGAAACTTCCCCTATGATAGCATTTAGAGAGGTGTGTATATGCACATTTATCATTCACGTGTTATTTCCCTTTTTAAAGTATGCATTACATTTTATCCGTAGCCATAAGCATTTAATGAAACCTCAATGTATAATTATTCCCAACATAAATCTCCCTTAATTAACATTCCTTCTAAAACCCCTCATGTATGATATTCTTCAATACAATTCCAAAAGTCGACATTAACTCACTCTAATTCCCTTTAGGTAATAAACTAGTTCATTCTAATAAAGAACCCTTTATCTTCCTCTAATTTAACTAACTAAATTGATTCCCGAACTAATCCTCAACTCTCATTTCTACTTAAATTCTTAAATACCTTACTACTAGACAATAATACTCTAGTTTTACTTCATTCAAGAAGGTTCCTAAGTCCCTATCTTAAAAGAAAGAAGCTAAAAATAATTAAGGATTTAAGAGTGGAAAACAGGGGACCAGTCGACCGGTCATGGGACAGCGGTCGATCGCGCCTCAAGGGTTTTGCCTAGAAAGGAATGCAGAAAGCTCATTTGGAAGGCCCGCGGTCGATCGCACTCTAAATTTATACTTATCGAAGAAAGCAGTGTACCTTCCCCTTAAGGCCCAGTCGATCGGTCCTGGGACCGCGGTCGACCGCGCCAATCAGACCCACGATTCTCTCTTCTTCTACAATGCTAACTCCAAAACCTAAACCCTTTATTCTTAGAATTCTTTCATTCTCATCAACCAACAACACAAACACAACATCTCTACACCACAACAAACTCATATGACCAACTTAAATCATATAAACAACAAGATCCAAGGGTTTAAACATCCAAATTTACAAAAACCTACTATTTGTTCAAATTCTCCAATTACACAACTATCACAACAATTTATTCACATTAAACCATATATTAACAAGTTAGAAACTTGCCTTAAGTTTAAATCTTGTATTCTCTTCCGGTAGATGCAAGATCAAACCCAATTTCTTCTTTTCTTCTTCTTTCTCTTCTTTTCCCCAAATTCTCTTTATCTCTCTCTTTATAGGTTTAGGAACATATAAGAGGAATAAAAGGATTGGAAGACTTAAATCGTGCCTTTAGCATTAATTCCCATCTTTCAATATTAATACACCATTAAAATGACTCATAACTACATAATTAAGTCATAACCTATTAAAAGTGCTCGGAACCCAAAAATACAATATGACACTTATTTTGACTATCACGACTATTTCGGGACTGATCGCACCCTCTAAATTGGCATCTGGAATAATATAAATCATTTCAAGTTCCAACTTCATTTAAACCATAAATGTCGTTTAAAGCACAACGACACCATGAATCATAACATAATGCTATTTACATTCACATAACAGTAAATATGCAAAATTTAGTAAATATTATCTTTTGATTCACTTAAAATAATATTTACCCCATTATCCAATATTTTATATAATTACCTCTCATGGAAAATTAATATAAAATCAATTACTCAAAAGTATGGGTTATTACATACTCCCTCCCTTATAAGGGAATTTTGCCCTTAAAATTTAGGCGTACCTTACAAAAAGAGATGTGGATACTTTTCTCGCATATCGTCCTCACGCTCCCACATTGACTCCTCAACATTGTGATGACCCCATTGGACCCGAACCAAGGGCACCACTCTAGATCTTAGTCTATGCTCCCCGTGATCTAAGATTGCAACTAGTTGTTCCTCGTAAGAAATATCAGACTGCAATTCGATATCATCCAAAGGAATGTGCGAGTGAGCTCCTTCACACCTTTTGTACTTTTTCAAGGATGACACATGAAACACATCATGAATCTGTTGTAAGTGTTCCGGCAAGGCAAGTTGGTAAGCTACTGGGCCTACTTTAGCAATAATGGGAAAAGGGCCTACATAACGCGGTGCAAGCTTTCTTTTCTTCCCAAATCGCTTTATACCCTTCATTGGTGATACTCGCCCCAAAACTTGATCTTCAACCTCTAAATCCACATGCCTTCTATTAGCATCAGCATAACTCTTTTGACGATCTTGAGCCATTCGGATGCGATTGTGAATAACTTCAATCTTCGAAGAAGTATCCTGGATCATTTTAGGTCCAAGAAATTTATTATCCCCTACTTCCAACCAACAAGTTGGTGATCTACACGGTCGGCCATACAATGCTTCATAGGGTGCCATCCCGATAGTGAATTGGTACGAATTATTATAAGAAAATTCGACCAAGAGAAGGTATTGTTCCCAGACTCCTTTGAAATCAACTATTCACATTCTGAGCATATCCTCCAACATTTGGTTGACTCTTTCTGTCTGCCCATCTGTTTGAGGGTGGTAGGAGGTACTCAACTTCAATTCGATTCCCATAGCTTCTTGGAAACTTCGCCAAAAATGGGAAACAAAAATTTTATCTCAATCAGAGACTATATTTATGGGCACCCCGTGGAGTCTAACAATCTCTGCAATAAACAGTTGGGCATAACGAGCAGTATTATAGTCTGTACGTACCGATAAGAAATGTGCCGACTTGGTCAAATGATCGACAATCACCCAAATGGAATCATGATCGCTTTGTGACGTTGGAAATACCGTGATGAAATCCATCAAGATGCTTTCCCACTTCCACACCGGTATTTCCATGGGTCGTAATAGTCCTGTCGGTCGTTGATGATCTACTTTCACCAGTTGACAAGTAGTACATTAGGAAACAAATTCAGAAATGTCCCGCTTCATACCCGCCCACCAGTATTGACGACGCATGTCTTGGTACATTTTGTCCCCACCAGGATGTACTGCAAATTTGGACCCGTGAGATTCTGTTATTACGACTCATCTTAAATCCCCTTCGTTCGGGACAACAAGTCTCTCGTGGAAATGTAACCCACCCTTAGAACTTATAGAGTAGGATTCCGCTCCCTCGGTCAACAATTGGTGTATACGGTCCTGACAACTTTTGTCCCTTCCTTGAGCTTTCACAACCCTTACCACTATAGTAGGAGTAACGGTCAACACCGACATGAACGCCCTAGCAACAGCGTCCTCTTGGCTAGGTTCCTTCCATTTAGCCTTCCATATCGTGGCTAACTCCCCTTTGGGTTTCCGACTCAACGCATCCGCCACTACATTAGCCTTACCTGGGTGATAATGAATATCAAATTGGTAGTCCTTCACAAATTCTAACCACCGACATTGTCGCATATTTAAATCCTTCTCTGAAAATAATTATTGCAACGATTTGTGGTCCGTGAAAAGACTAAATTTCTCCCCCAGGAGGTAATGTCTCCAAATCTTCAAGGCAGAAACCACTGCAGCAAGTTCCAAATCATGAGTCGGATAATTCTTCTCATGGGGCTTTAGTTTGCAAGAAGCATAAGCAATAGCCCTATAATCTTACTGTAACACACCTCCCAACCCTTGCAGAGATGCGTGTGTAAAGACAAAATATTCCAATCCCGACCTTGGTAACGCAAGTACTGGAGCGAAAGTCAACTTAACTTTCAGCTCGTCAAAAGCTAGCTGATAAGAATCATCCCAAACAAACCTCACTCCCTTCCGAGTTAGATTTATACAAGGTCTAGAAATCTTAGAAAACCCCTTAATAAATCTGCGGTAATAGCCAGCCAAATCCAAAAAACTGCGGATCTCTGTAGGTGTCGTGGGCTGACCCCATTCCCTCACCGCAACAACTTTACTCGGGTCTACCGAAATACCCTCAACGGTAACATTGTGGCCCAAAAATTGTACTTTCGGTAGCCAAAAATCACACTTCTCAAACTTAGCATACAATTGATGATCCCTCCATATCTGCAGGACCAACTGATCGCATTGGAAATTGAGCGTTCGTGTAAATACATTAGTCGTTGTTATCGGCTTCCGACCACAATACAAAAAAAACTAAACTATAACTACACTCTTGCGGAGTATAGTGGCAAGTCTGGGTATCGAATCCACGGGGAATGTTTGATAGATTTTAATTGATTTATTACTTCAAAAAATAAAGTGTAAAAGATTATGATTGAGTGAGAAAAGAAAAAAAAAGAAAAATAAAGAAGTTAACTCAAACTAATTGGAAAATTAAGGTAGAGACACAATCCCCCAACCCTAGAGTATTGATGGTATAAAACTAATTGTAAATTTAAGTGATTAATTAGACCCAGAATTTAGTACTCCCAAGCATTACGTATATGAGGTTCAAGCCCGCATCATACTTAATCTGAGGACGAGTAAATCGGTATTACGATAGTTACACTCGAATTGTATTCTAAAGCATCCCGATTACTCAGAAGCAAACGAGATCTAAATATCACAATTGTCGTGTTCCTACGCAATACGGTCATAATCAAACCATTAAATTTAGAGGATTAATTTTATGTACATATAACTATCACATCAGGTTGGGTTCATGCATCCCGACCTTTTAAACCTAGCCGGACATATTAAACTGAATAATGCATGAAATAGTAATGTTGCATGCGGAAGAACTCATGATAAAACTAGATTGAAATATGTAAATAAGTGTTATGAACCAGGAAATTTATTCAAATCACGCAAGAAAAACTACCATGCAAGAACAAAAATCATAAGAATGAAACTTGGATTACAACTTGAAAACAAACCCGGAATTTTATCAATCTTGCAGCAATTAATTCAACTTATGTTCCTAGATGATCTTCTCCTTTTCACTCTACCAAAACTAAAAAAAACTATTCAGAACTGCTATTCCTAGGTCACTAAGTACGTCTAAATCTGTTTTAGAAGGAGTTTTAACTTCATGGGACTCTTTGGACCAATCAGAATAAAGGAAAAAATTCGCGCTTCAGGACCCCCGAACCGGTTCCCATATACCCCAAACCGGTTCGACCCCAAACCGGTTCGACATTGGGTTCGGGAAATTTCACTGGCTTGGGTGCCTTTTTCTTCAATTCTAACACTTAGAATTTTTTCTTGTTTCCTTCCTTTCTTCCTTGGATTTTTCTTCAACTTCAATTGGTCACAACTCATCAACCATAACTCGGATTTGGGTGCCGTTTATTTCAGTGTTCTCATTGTTCCAAGATTTTAAACTTTCCAGTTGACTCCTCCTCCGGGATCTAGATGCAGAATTACCAAAATTCCCTTGAACTTGCCTTCATAGCCTTTCTTTCATGGTTTCGACTTCTCTCTTGCTCTGCTTGCATAATTAACCTATAAAACAAATAGGAGAAACACGAAACACGAAATACTTACCAACTAAGGTTAGTAGCATAAATGTGAGTTAAATCCATATCAATTGCATCACTCGGGTTCACAAATGTACCGAAATTAGGGAATAAATATACAATATTTATGCCCAGTCAAACCCCCTAACTTAGAACGTTGCGCGTTCCGAGCAATGTAAAAGAGAAAGAATAAAGTCACCAACTCCTCTAAACACTTTATTGGGATAGAATACCTCTTTTGCGGGCAAGTGATTGCATTTAGCGTATGCAACATGCCTTTAAACCGTAGGTTACCCTAGTAGGACGAGTGGTGTCTCGTTGCAGAGAATATACCCATAAAATTCGACTCAAAGAAAATTCAAAATACGCAAAAATTGTATAATTTAAACTTTCCCAGAAAATAGTCATCATCAAGTCATGCTCAATAGTCTCAAATCATAGTGCGTGTGTGCGAAGCCGAAAATTTAACTGCGAATTTCCACCGATTGATCGTTACGTTACTTACCCGAAAATTCGTTTTGATTTCAAATTCTAGCGGAATGCTCTCTCAAACGAATCACTCGGAATGTGGATATTCTCTCGATATGCGTGATAAAAAGAGTAAATATAATGGACGCAAAGTCACGCACACAAGTAGAAAGACAGAAATTTTAGAGTGATAGGATCTCATCAACAGAATACGGTTTTAAAAATGGGAACATTGCCTCTTATTCACGCATTATCTCTTTTATTATCTTTTGGTGTATCAGCTCTCCACGCGATAACTAATTTCGCAAATTAGACTCGGTTAGGACTTTTTCAGGTTTTAAGGTATATAGGGTAAAATGGAAATTATAGGGAAGGTTGGAATTCGAAAAGTCATTTATGATGTCCATTTGTGCTTTTTCCGGGCTATTGCTCATTTTTTTTCTTCTTTTTCTCTATTTTTTTCTGTTTTTCACTTTTTTTCTTTTCTTTCTATTTTTGTTGAGCATATCTATTTTTTTCTTGCCCCTTTATATGCACTTTCTGGACTTTATTGACTATTCCCTTTTCGCAATCCCAGGCTACTTGGTTTTTTTTGGGGTACCAAATGAAAAGGATAACTATTATTCGGTTCAATTTGGATTATCAAAGGATAATTTTTCACATCTTTTTATGGCTAATATTTTTGGGTAACAAACAATGGCCTACCTCATTGTCCGAATTACTTATTAATTTACCATATGCGTCTCGAGATTAATTAAGTTTAGATATTTATAGCGCGCTTTTTAAGGCAATACCACACACGTTTTCCATAACCGATCAAAATGAAAGGATTGAGATCCACGATGACTTTTTAGGTGTTGAAAAGAACTTTGAGTTAACAATTAACTCGGATTGATTTATAAATTTCACAAAGATGAAAGGCTTGAATCTCACCGGTTTTGTTAATCTCCACACTTAATCGTTAAGTTGTCAATTTTCACTCAATTTCCATCTTTGGTCAATTTTGGCTTTGTGTATTTGAATTTTACAACTTGAGACTTCAATCCGACTTTTAATGATATTTTTGAAAAATTTGAATTCCAATTTTTATTTATTTTGAACAAAAATATTATTGGGTTTTTCAAAATTTTATGATTTTTTTGAAATTTCTAGGCATTTTTGAAAATTTGTGAAGTTTTAGAAATACGCACTTGTGACCCCCCTAACTTAGACTTTTGCATTGTCCTCAAACAAAAAGGACTAAAATCTAACTCAAAGCGAATGAAAAGTGCAGAAAAATAAAACAAACAAATATTTAAAATGCATAAAGACACTAAATGACTCTAACACATGACTCAATAATACACTAAAAATCCCATACGCGTCGGGGGTGCGATGACCTCTCATCTCTCCACAAACTCACCCGACCCCACTCAGAAGATTCTATGCTCTCCTTATTTCTCCCGTCCTAGGATTATAATCCAACAATCAGAATAAGTTGGGACCTCGCCCATAGATAAAGGATACACCGGGAGACTCATCGTGACTAATTGGAAAGGGATCCTCGTGATGCTTACTCAAAGCGTGGCCTACGTGCATCTACTCGGAGGGAACACCTAAGTTTCTTTCCATTTTTGGAACACATAAGTCATGCTCTAGGTCGGATGGAACACAACTTTTCTCCTCACTCGCCTTCGGGACCTCTAGTGGTATGGGTGGATGGTCACAAAGAAGGAATTCATCGATTTTATCTTTCCATTCGCTTTCTTCTAGGTGACTACATGAATCTAATAGAGTTTGGACTTCGTCGTTAAGGCTCTCATCTATCGGACCGAATTCTTTTTCAAATTCTTCCATGCTTATGTCCCCTAGCTCTCTCTCTTGCTTTGTTTCCACATTCTTCCTTCCTCGCTCCATCTCAATATTATTAGGTGGTGTGGGTGGGTAGTACTCGAGGAGAAAAATATCTATCGTGTCTTGCCATTCTCTCTCCTCTAAGCACTCATACGAACTTCTCCCGATGCCCTTTAAATTGTTGCTCTCACTTGATGTAACAAGGCATACCCCTACGGCTCTCGTATGTGGGTTTGATTGGGCATAAATATTGTATATTTATTCCCCTAATTTCGGTACATTTGTGAACCCGAGTGATGAAATCGATATGGATATAACTCACATTTATGCTACTAACCTTCGTTGGCAAGTATTTCATGTTTCATGTTTCTCATATTTATTTTACAGGTTAATTATGCAAGCAGAGCAAGAGAGAAGTCGAAACCATGAAAGAAAGGCTAGGAAAGCAAGTTCAAGGGCATTTTGGTAATTTTGAAGCCAGATCCCAGAGGAGGAGTCAACTGGAAAGTCGAAAATCTTGGAACAACGAGAACATTGAAAGAAACGGCACCCAAATCCGAGTTACGGTTGATGACTTATGACCAATTGAAGTTGAAGAAAAATCCAAGGAAGAAAGGAAGGAAACAAGAAAAAATTCTAAGTGTTAGAATTGAAGAAAAAGGCACCCAAGCCAACGAAATTTCCCGAACTCAATGTCGAACTGGTTAGGGGTCGAACCGGTTCGGGGTACATGCTAACCGGTTCGGGGGTCCTGAAGCGCGAATTTGTTCCTTTATTCTGATTGGTCCAAAGAGTCCCATGAAGTTAAAACTCCATCTAAAACAGATTTGGACGTACTTAGTGACCTAGGAACAGCAGTTTTGAATAGTTTGTTTTTTAGTTTTGGTAGAGAGAAAAGGAGAAGATCATCTAGGAACATAAGTTGAATTAATTGCTGCAAGATTGATAAAATTCCGGGTTTGTTTTCAAGTTGTAATCCAAGTTTCATTCTTATGATTTTTGTTCTTGCATGGTAGTTTTTCTTGCGCGATTTGAATAAATTTCCTGGTTCATAACACTTATTTAAATATTTCAATCTAGTTTCATCATGAGTTCTTCTGCATGCAACATTACTATTTCATGCATCATTCAGTTTAATATGTCCGGCTAGGTTTAAAAGGTCGGGATGCATGAACCCAACCTGATGTGATAGTTGTATGTACATAAAATTAATCCTCTAAATTTAATGGTTTGATTATGACCGTATTGCGTAGGAACACGACAATTGTAGATCTTTAGATCTCGTTTGCTTCTCAGTAATCGGGATGCTTTAGAGTGCAATTCGAGTGTAACTATCGCGATACCGATGTACTCGTCCTCGGATTAAGTATGATGCGGTCTTGAACCTCATATACGCAATGCTTGGGAGTACTAAATTCTGGGTCAAATTAATCCGTTAAATTTATGATTAGTATTATAACTGCAATACACTAGGGTTGGGGGATTGTATTCCCATCCTGTTTTTCTCATCACATAGTTTAATGTTTTAAATCATTATTTATCAGTATTTTAGGTAGTTTAGTATAATTGCACCTTTTCATAATTTCATAATTGCATCTAGTATAGTTATTCCATAACTCAAATCAATTTTCCTTTTCCTTTTGAGTCAGAGTTAGGATTTCCTTATCTATCCAACGTCGTCACAATTCTGTTGTCCTTTTTCCATGTGGATACGATCCCGACTTACCGGGTTTATTACTAATGCGACAGGCTTGCACTTGAGCCTAGAGTGAACGCACATTAGAAACTTGACACGACTCAGAAAGTGTCTCTAAGGTCATGTTACCAAAGGTGAGTTGCATTTGCCCATTCCAATTATTGATGATTGCGTTAGCCGTGGCTAAGAACGGGCGCCCAAGGATGATGGGAACATGGTTGCTCGAGGTGAAGGAGGGCTCCGTGTCACAAATGACAAAGTCTACCGAGAAGTAGAAAGTGTAAACTTAGACGATCACGTCCTCAACTATGCCTCTTGGGATCTTCACGATTCGATCCGCTAATTGGAGAGTGACCTTTGTGGGCTTGAGGTCGCCCAAATCAAGTTGCCTATAGATGGAGTAAGGGAGGATATTGACACTTGCTCCCAAATCAAGTAATGCTTTTTTGATTTTATTTTCTCCAATGATGCTGGAAATGGTGGGTGCATCGGGATCTTTAAATTTAGGCGGGAGATCGTTCAGTTGAATGGAGCTCACGTTCTGTGCTAGAAAGACATTCTTCTTTAACTTCATCTTTCTTTTTACCGTCAACAAGTCTTTGATGACTTTTGCATAAGCTGGAATTTGCTTAATGGCATTGAGGAAAGGTAAGTTCAGTTTTACTTGCTTTAGCACGTCATCACGTGGGTTTCCTTTATGGGAAGGAATCAACCTTTGAGGAAACAGTGCCGCGGAGGGTGGTTTCACTACCACCTCGGGCTCACTAGTGTCTTCTTTATCACTCTCATTCAAGGGGACATCTTTGGCCTCTTTCATACCAGGCGAAATCTCCTTGTCTTTCGTTGTGTCGTGTGGGGGAGGTGATAAATCAACAACTCTCCCACTACGAAGAGTGGTCACAGCTTGACATTGCTCCTGATGTTCAGTAGAAGTGGAGCTAACACTAGTTTGACCTTGGGGAGGTCTTTGGCCCTGGGCAGGAAACTTACGCTTCTCTTGGACATTCAACGAGGATTGTATCTTTGACAGACTTGCATTTATGTCGCTAATCAGGCAATCATATCTAGCATTGGTTACAGTCTGGCTATTGATAAATTGATTCATAGTATCCTCGAGAGTTCTTCGCGGTGGCGGGATATATGCTCCTTGAGGTGGTGGTGCTTGCACATGTCCTTGCATGTGTGGAGCTTATTGAAAGTGTTGTGGTGGAGGAGGGGCAACATGTGAAGTAGGGTTCATCGCAGCATATTGTTGCCCATAGCTAAAACCAGGATGCTTTTTCCATGAAGGGTTGTAAGAATTCCCGTGCGGTGCACCGAAACTACCTTTAAATCCTCATATACCACCAACTTGATCTTAAAGCATCACTTTATAGGCGGGTATAGTTGGGCATTCCTCAGTTGAATGACCCGCCTCACAAATCGCACACACCTTCTCGACGGGGGTTGGTATGGATACAGTTGGTCCTCTTCCCAATACCTCACGTACGTCTCGTAGTCCCTTCTCAAGCATATCGAGTCGATTGTCCGCTATAGAATTCTTTTCTACATGAAATAGGTCGGACGCCGATGGAGTGGTGGTCACTTGACGATTTTGATTATAAGCGTTAGGATCAGATGTATCCCAAGATTGGGTAGTCTCGGCGACATACCTCAGGTGAAGCTCAGCATCATGGGGGTCTAAGTCGACAAAAGGACCACTACCCATGGTTTCAACGAGTTGTTTAGAATTCAGATTCAGCCCATTATATAGAAAATAAATGATTTGCACTGCATCAAATCCATGATGGGGGCATGAAGTAACTAACTCAATGAAACGCTTGTAACATCGATGAAATGGCTCATTTTCAGATTGTCTGAACGCTTGAATTTGAGCCTTTATGGAGATTGTTCGATGTGGTGGGAAGAATTTCTTGAGAAATCTAGATTGCAACTCGTTCCAAGATGGGATCGAGCTTGGAGGTAAAGACCATAGCCAAGTCTTAGCTTTATCTTTTAGCGAGAAGGGGAAGAGCTTGAGGCGAATCACCTATTGTGTGCAAGTTTGATCATTAAGAGTATCGTACACATCCTCAAATTCCCTAATGTGAAGATACAGCTTTTCAGAATCCATACCATGGTAATGGGGCAACATCTGGATCATCCCATTTTATAAACAAAAGTGCCCGGCATTATACGGGAGTATAATGCCGGGCGGTATGGGGCCTCTTCCTCACCGGCGGCTACACTACCGTGTTGCGACATCTCTCTCTCTCTCTTAACGACTCGGTGCTCTCACTTGGTGTGCTCTAAGTGTGCTCAGAGGTGTGTCCTAAGAAGGAAAACGGAGTGTTGTTTGAGATTGAGTGTGACGGTGTGGGAGGTGGAATCCAGGACTGTGGGGCGTTAGGAGTGTGGGGGCTATCAGGATCGTACTAAACTATTGGATTTTCTTGAATATGTGTTGGAGTATTGTGAGGTGTGGGAGTGAGTTCAGAATTTTGAATTAACATCTTGTGAGAGATGATGATGAATCTTTTTTTGTTTTTGGAATTTTTTTATGTTTTTGGATTTTTGGAAATTTTTTGTCAGAGTTTTAGATTGACTCGATCTAATCCTCAGTCCACCTAATTCCCCGGTAACGGCGCCATTTTGATCGTATTGGAAACCAAGCGTTCGTGTAAATACGCTAGTCGTTGTTATCGGCTTCCGACCACAATACGAAAAAAAACTAAACTTTAACTACACTCTTGCGGAGTATAGTGGCGAGTCTGGGTATCGAATCCATAGGGAATGTTTGATAGATTTTAATTGATTTATTACTTCAAAAAAAAAGTGTAAAAGATTATGATTGAGTGAGAAAAGCAAAAAAAAAGAAAAATAAAGTAGTTAACTAAAACTAATTGAAAAATTAAGGTAGAGACACAATCCCCCAACCCTAGAGTATTGATGGTATAAAACTAATCGTAAATTTAAGTGATTAATTAGACCCAAAATTTAGTACTCCTAAGCATTACGTATATGAGGTTCAAGCCCGCATCATACTTAATCTGAGGACGAGTAAATCGGTATTGCGATAGTTACACTCGAATTGTATTCTAAAGCATCCCGGTTACTCAGAAGCAAACGAGATCTAAAGATCTACAATTGTCGTGTTCCTACGCAATACGGTCATAATCAAACCATTAAATCTAGACGATTAATTTTATGTACATACAACTATCACATTAGGTTGGGTTTATGCATCCCGACTTTTTAAACCTAGTCGGACATATTAAACTGAATGATGCATGAAATAGTAACGTTGCATGCAGAAGAACTCATGATGAAACTAGATTGAAATATGTAAATAAGTGTTATGAACCAGGAAATTTATTCAAATCACACAAGAAAAACTACCATGCAAGAACAAAAATCATAAGAATGAAACTTGGATTACAACTTGAAAACAAACCTGGAATTTTATCAATCTTGCAGCAATTAATTCAACTTATGTTCCTAGATGATCTTCTCTTTTTCTCTCTACCAAAACTAAAAAAAACTATTCAGAACTGTTGTTCCTAGGTCACTAAGTACGTCCAAATCTGTTTTAGAAGGAGTTTTAACTTCATGGGACTCTTTGGACCAATCAGAATAAAGGAACAAATTCGTGCTTCAGGACCCATGAACCGGTTCGCATGTACCCCGAACCGATTCGACCCCAAATCGGTTTGACATTGGGTTCGGAAAATTTCGCTGGCTTGGGTGATTTTTTTCTTCAATTCTAACACTTAGAATTTTTTCTTGTTTCCTTCCTTTCTTCCTTGGATTTTTCTTTAACTTCAATTGGTCATAAATCATCAACCGTAACTCGGATTTGGGTGCCGTTTCTTTCAGTGTTCTCGTTGTTCCAAGATTTTCAAATTTCCAGTTGACTCCTCCTCTGGGATCTGGCTGCATAATTACCAAAATTCCCTTAAACTTTCCTTCCTAGCCTTTCTTTCATGGTTTCGACTTCTCTCTTGCTCTGCTTGCATAATTAACCTGTAGAACAAATTGGAGAAACACGAAACACAAAATACTTGCCAACGAAGGTTAGTAGCATAAATGTGAGTTAAATCCATATCGATTTCATCACTCGGGTTCACAAATGTACTGAAATTAGGGGAGTAAATATGCAATATTTATGCCCAGTCACCAACCGTAAATGCTTAGCATGATCAGCTTTTGTTTGAGAATACACTAGGATGTCATCAATAAACACAATAACAAACATGTCCATAAAGTCTCAAAACACTCTATTCATAAGGTCCATAAACACTGCAGGAGCATTGGTTAGCCCGAAAGGCATAACTAATAATTCATAGGACCCATATCTAGTTAGAAACGTAGTTTTGGACACATCATGTTCTCGTATCCGCGACTGGTGATACCCAGTCCTCAAATCTATTTTAGAGAAGTACGACGCTCCCCTAAGTTGATCGAACAAATCATCAATCCGAGGTAGTGGGTATTTGTTCCTGATGGTAACTTTATTCAACTCCCTGTAATCTACGCACAACCGTAGAGAACCATCTCTCTTCTTCACAAACAATAGAGGAGCTCCCCATGGCGACATACTACGCATAATAAACCCATGTTCTAACAACTTCCGAATCTGATCTCTTAACTCCCTCATCTCAATAGGAGCCATACGGTACAGAGCTCTAGCAATCGGTCGCGTTCCCAGTGCTAAATCAATCACAAATTTAATCTCCCTACTTGGAGGCAAACCCGATATCTCTCGAAAAACATCTTTGAAGTCTCTAACAACAGGAATTGATTTTAAGGAAACTACTACATCATGAGAAGTCTCCTCCACAATACAATATAAATAAGTGCTAGAACCTCCCTCTGAACGAGGCATAGCAACTAAAAACATCTCTTGCCCTGGAATGGCAAAAACTATACTCTGTCCATAACAATTTACTATCTCACGGTACTTCACTAACCAATCCATACCCAAGATTACATCATACCTGACCATATCAAGGATTTTCTTCTGTTCCTCACTGCATTCTATCAAGCTAAGATGGCATTGCATATCCTTTTTCCATTGGTTAGCTACTATCACATCGGAACCACCCTAAAATTTTGGCGGATGGACCTTTAAGTGTGACACCCCGCCTAATTAAATACCGGGCGATCACTCCTTTATTAAATTAAAATCAAGGTGAACAGTTGGTTCATTTTTAGCATCACTGTCGTAAAAATAACCTTTCCAATTTAAACACCCTAATTAATTAAGCTAAGTGTCAAAACCTTTTTAGACATTACTTTCCAAATTCTATTTATAACCAATGATTTAAAACTTTACATAATTCAATATTGACGAATCACACCACAATTATCCTGGAACATATAATCCAAATAATTTAAACATTCAACAACTAAATCCCAACATTGAAAACTTAAAGTAAAACATCCAGACAGTAATAAATCCCAAAGTGAAAATACTAGAAATAAATGAATCACAATGTCCAATAAAACAAATGGATAATGAAAACGGGCGACACATGCCCAACTGAATAAATAAGCTAGGAGTGGAATCAAATAAATGAAGTCGTCTAAGCAAGAGACCCGCAACTCCCACCTAAGCTGCAGCGCGTTCCTTCCAAAGGATCCTATGCAAGATGCCCCTGTGGCTAGGCACCTGTAATATATACATATATACACAAGAGAAAAAGAGAAATAGAAACGGGTCAGAGCCCGATAGTGTAAATGATTTAAAATTCGTTTAGCAAGTATTTAAAATGTTTACAGGCCAATGCAACAACATATTAGTGCGACACTCTCTTGAGAAATTCTCACCTCTCTTCTAATGTGCATGCCTATCGCACTAATCTTCCCAATGGTTTATCTTATCTTAGGTTACTCGTAAGGTTTAAACTGAACAATTTAATTGTTTAAGAGAATAATTTCATTTGATCACAAAGTTCTCATTTAAACCTTATTTGCTAATAAAATTTCCCAGTGTCCCATTATACTTTTCAAAACAAGTATTTTCAAATTTAAATCGTTATGATTCATTTCCTACTTACCATAAACACAATAGGGAGTTCCAAATTTCAGAAATTCATATATATATATTAAATACTCGTATAATATATATACTCTAACAGCACCCCACATAAAAATTATGGTGCGGGCATACTCTGCTATCCAATCCCCGTATCACTCGTACTAAGGGAAATACAAGTTCAGAATCACTCTCGAACTGTATTAACACTTACACAAACAATATTGAGGCGAAGCATAGATTCCAAGTCTCTAAGAGGATAGCACATGCCCCCACGTCTCTTAGGACCGTCTGAACTATCGATTCGATAGCCTATACCAAGGATTTCTATCTTCTAGGGTACGAGTCAATATCCCCCATAAAGGTCCCATCGAGATAAGACTGTCCCAGCGCGGTAACCTCAGGGATAGCAAGTAGCGCGGGCACGATTTTCACACATAGATAGTATATGCATAAACAGAGTCATATAACTATACTACTATTACCATATCAAATTAGGTACCTTTCATCACCTATAATATAATATTTATCCTTATTTCTAAATCTTTAGTTATCACGTATAACGGTTCGTCTCTTACTTTAATTGAGGGATTAATCCAACTTACTACGTAACACTCATGGACTCTATCCTCCCAAGTGTAGAATTCAGTAGGTACTCGTCTATTTTTCCAACGTAACTATTTTACGCGCCTCTCTCTCTAATGCATAATTTCATCGTCCCTTATATGTAAATATCCCAAAAATGTACAGCTCGTCTTACATTAAAGGTCTCATAATTATTAATAAGTCCTACTGGTCTCCTTTACCTTCCAAATTATTTTAATAAGGATGCCCAAATATTTCTACTCATTTAATTTGAATTTAACTATTTTCAAAGGGGAAATGTGAGTCTGCCAGAAGGGGCAGATCGATCGATGGCAGGAGCTCGATCGATCGATGCGTCGATCGATCGACACCCCTGGTTCGATCGATTGATCAAACAGGTATACGAATTCTGCAGATTAACAGTTACGGGTTTCATAATCTAACCTCAATCAAATCCATATTTTTCACACCCAAACTCCCTAAAATTTGTACTACAAATAGTATAAACCCATATTATACATCTTCAACATAAAGCATGCAATTTCTCATCAATAACCATATAGATTAATAGGCCAAAACTCATATAAATCTCGAGAACCTTAGAATTTCTTTAACATGGTTCTAATCAGTCTTTTTTTTTCCAGAAATTCTACTCCTAATTCATCAAAAATTCGTGTTAAGTCTCTACATATGAAGGGGTTTCTAGATTATCATTCAAATCATTACTACATGCGATTTTCCTATCTCCAACATGGATTCTCTTCTACCAAACTCATCCTAATCACCCTAGACTAACATGAACGATGCATTAACGAAAATAAGCAAGATAAATACTTGCCTGGGATTTTCAGAGTTCAGTTTTGTGGACGAATTTGGTGTTGTTGCGTTCCCCGTCGCGTGATCTACGCGTTGGTGGTGGTGGCGGTGCAACCGGATGGATTTTTTGCCTTGGATTGCTTGGAAAGCTTTCTCCTTCCCTCTCCTATGGTCGTTCTAAGGTTTTGAGTCTTCTAACCCTAAAGGACCATTCCCAATGGTTGATATAACCTAATAAATTTCGTGGGTTTAATTACCCAAAAATGCAAAAGGACCAAAATGCCCTCCTGGGGTACTAATTAAGCCTAAAAACTCCCTGAGACCCAAACTAAACCCTCGGGTACACTTTTCTGACTATCTCGACCCTTCCGAACACTTTGGCGCACTCAAAATGACCATACGAGCAACTTATAATTTATTCACTTTTATTTATCAACATTTAGTCCCGACACGACACAGGCGCATCTCGACTTAAATTTCCATAATTGTCATTTTATTCACGTGACAATATTATAAAATAAAACTCATATATAACTATACTCATCCAGTAACATTCAACAAATTTCCAATAATTACTAACTCTCGTCACGCTAGTAAATATTTAAAACAACTTTTCGGATTAAAATTAAATTAATTTATCTCAATTAAATTTAATAAATCCCTAAATTTAAAAGCCATAAAAATACGGGGTATTACATTAAGAAGGATTCTCTGACTCTTTCCCACGAAGAAGATCCAGCGGGGGCTTGTACCTCCTGAGCCCTCGATTGTTGGGCTTGGGGAAATTGCTGAACTACGGGAGTCATAGCCGCATTAACCGCCTGGGCTACAATGTTAGCTACTTATGCGTCATTTATAGTTCCCTGCTATGGCGGTGGAGGACCTACATCATCCTCTCCAATTCTATTTCTTCTCGCAGGGCGACCTCTTTTAGGCGGCATCTGAGATGAAGAAACAACTGAAATAGAATACTATTAAGAACAATTTATATTGCAGAAGATCTAAACCATACAAAACAAAATAGTCCTAACAATAGGGCTCTATATCAAAGAACGCTATGATAGAATGTGATAAGTCCGCATAGATCCCAAAGACTCTAGAACCTGATGCTCTGATACCATCTGTGACACCCCGCTTATTAAAATAAGAGGAGGCCAGCCCGATACTCCAATAACTACAGGAATCATAGATGGTCCATTCTTAGCATCACAGTAATGCAATAAGTATATGAGATAACCACCAATTAGTTTAGAAAATGGATTGTCAAAATTTTTATTTTTAAGTTAAAGAAAAATATTTATACAATTCAATTTAAAAGAAGGTGGATGCAAATAAAGCCAGATATTAATTCGGCAACTATATACAACAAAAAAACCCACTAAATTGTCGGTTAACAGACATATACAACAGGGTTACACCGAGTATTAAAGTATAACATTTCATAATATCATACAAGAACAAAACTTGGGCAACACGCCCGAACGTTTAACCGATCATAACTAGAATACAAAAGATGGGAGCGTCTATATCAAAATATCCCATAACATCCGCAAGTGTTATAGCTCCAGGACACTGGAATGGAAAAGTCAATACGGGTGTCCTTACGACGGAGCACCTGGGCGAATATAAGATTCATGCAAAAACAAAGAGACATAAACGGGTCAGGGCCCGATTTGATATGATCACCATGTGAATAAAGTGCATGACAGTTATGAACAGTTAAATCATCAAGAATAAGCTTGTTTCGTTCACCATAAGTAATGATAATAAATCTAATTTCTCAATCTAAATGCATAACCTAACGCAATGTCAATAACAATGATTACAATTCAATTAGGCAGGAGAAAATTGATAATATACTACTAAAAGAGATTTCCATTTTTCACAATTTCATTTCACCGTTCCTTTTCTCATTAGGAAACATATTCAAAGCAGTTTAATTCATAGAGTTCTTTGCCAGCAATAATATCCCACTTTAATATGAATAGTTATATTTCACAACATATAATGATTCTAAGACCGTCCTTCAAAGTTTCCCCACTGGACGCGCCCCTAAATAGCTATCATCTTCCAGGGCCTATCACCAAGACAACCTGGGCATCCTACATCGCATAACGTCGGGAAGCGGCCATATACCTTCGACGGTGAGTCATAACCACACCCGAAATTACCTCACTTCGAATAATAATCACACAATATATATAATAACCGGTCCTATAACCGAGGATTATATTCACCCTGCATTCACTAGTCAGGGGACTTCACCCCATGCGCGAAACTTCCCCTATGATAGCATTTAGAGAGGTGTGTATATGCACATTTATCATTCACATGTTATTTCCCTTTTTAAATTATGCATTACATTTTATCCGGAGCCATAAGCATTTAATGTCATCATTATAAACCTTAATGTTTAATTATTCCCAACATAAATCTCCCTTAATTAACATTCCTTCTAAAACCCCTCATGTATGATATTCTTCAATACAATTCTAAAAGTCGACATTAACTCACTCTAATTCCCTTTAGGTAATAGACTAGTTCATTCTAATAAAGAATCCTTTATCTTCCTCTAATTTAACTAACTAAATTGATTCCCGAACTAATCCTCAACTCTCATTTCTACTTAGCTTCTTAAATACCTTACTACTAGACTCTAATACTCTAGTTTTACTTCATTCAAGAAGGTTCCTAAGTCCCTATCTTAAAAGAAAGAATCTAAAAAGAATTAAGGATTTAAGAGTGGAAAACAGGGGACCGGTCGACCGGTCATGGGACCGCGGTCGACCGCGCCTCAAGGGTTTTGCCTAGAAAGGAATGCAGAAAGCTCATTTTGGAAGGCCCGGTTGACCGGTCCTGGGACCGCGGTCGATCGCGCTCTAAATTTATACTTATCGAAGAAAGCAGTATGCCTCACCCTTAAGGACCGATCGACCGGTCCTGGGACCGCGATCGATCGCGCGTATCAGACCCACGATTCTCTCTTCTTCTACAATGCTAACTCCAAACCCTAAACCCTTTATTCTTAGAATTATTTCATTCTCATCAACCAACAACACAACCACAACAAACTCATATGACCAACTTAAATCATATAAACAACAAGATCCAAGGGTTTAAACATCCAAATTTACAAAAACCTACTATTTGTTCAAATTCTCCAATTATAAAACTATCACAACAATTTATTCACATTAAACCATACACTTGCAAGTTAGAAACTTGCCTTAAGTTGAAATCTCGGATTATCTTTTGGTAGATACAAGATCAAACCCAATTTCTTCTTTTCTTCTTCCTTCTCTTCTTTTCCCCAAATTCTCTTTCTCTCCCTCTCCCTTTCTAGGTTTAGGAACATATAAGAGGAATAAAAGGATTGGAAGACTTAAATCGTGCCTTTGGCATTAATTCCAATCTTTAAATGTTAATACACCATTAAAATGACTCATAACTACATAATTAAGTCATAACCTATTAAAACTGCCCATAACCCAAAAATACAATATGACACTTATTTTGACTATCTCGACTATTTTGGGACTGACCGCGTCCTCTAAATTTGCATCCGGAATAATATAAATCATTTCAAGTTCCAACTTCATTTAAACCATAAATGTCCTTTAAAGCACAACGACACCATGAATCATAACATAATTCTATTTACATTCACATAACAGTAAATATGCAAAATTTAGTAAATATTATCTTTTGATTCACTTAAAACAATATTTACCCCATTATTTAATATTTTATATAATTACCTCTCATGGCAAATTAATATAAAATCAATTACTCAAAAGTAAGGGTTATTACAATTTATTGATGAGAATTGTTGTTGATACCAAAATTAGTATGCTGATGTGGACGAATAATAAGAAGACACGTGTCAATCTACGCGGCACAATAGCAACGAGGAAGATTGTTTCCCCGACCAACATACTCACTACGAGCAACAAGTATACTCCGAGGAACGCCAGTCTTCCGAGGAACACCAACCCTCCGAGGAACTCTTATCTTCTGAGGAACTCCAATGCTCCGAGGAACTCTTGGACGACGAGCAACTAAGGCGGTTCGAGCTGCATCTCGACCACAGCATTAATTGCCAGATAATCAACAGTTCAACTATTCATTGAATGCTTATCATCTTGACGCGCACGTTTGAAGAAAATTAAATGAATTACCCTTTCATATGTGTATCATTTAATGTAACACCCTTTCATGTACAGCCTAAGGGCTATAAATACCTTGTATCACCCTCATTCAAAAGGACCGGAATTTCTTGATAGCATTTGTAATCGAGAATTCCCAAACACTCAGCAATAACATAACAGTGGACGTAGGCCATTCATATAAGGCTGAACCACTTTAAAATCTTTTGTCTTATTTATTTATCTGTGATTAAATAATTAGAGTAATCTAGTTTTTTACATCAACAGATTGGCGCCGTCTGTGGGAAGCGATTGTTATTATCGTTTTTCACCAAAAATCATTCATCATCAATGGCGGATAATCCAGAATCTAGCAATCGAAATGCTGGAAATCCTCCAAATCCCTCTGCACCTCCAGATCTGGCCGGGATTATGACGAATCTGGCTCAAGGACAAACCGCCATGCAAGAAACAATGAGGCAACTCATACAAACCCTTCATGGCGGTGCACCTGCACGTTCAGGACAGCAAAGTGGTCAGAGGCAAACTTATTTACTTTCTTCACGATCCAGGCGTACTGAGTCATATCGTAATGAGGAGTCTGATGATTTCTCTTATCAACCTGGGCGAACTTCATCAATAAGGGCTACAGATACTGATCAACGTATAACTCTCTCTCCAGAAAGACCCAGTGCCTTAGAAAGACTGAGTAGGGTGTCTCCTTTCAGTCGATTAGGCCCTAGGAGGAATAGGAGTCCACCTAAGACCATGTCGAGGAGTTTTCGACAACCATAAGATCTAAGAGAAGGATCAGCACAATCACGACCAGTTGCTCGTCAAGATAGATCTCAAGAGGCTACTTCAGAACGATCTATTGCTCGAACCAATAGGCCCGAGGAAGGAAATGAAGCGTGGAAAGGATCCCTTCAGCGGTTGGAGGATAGATTGGGAGAAATGGCTAAGGCGAAGAATCCCCTACAACGAACTTTTGTTCAAGGGACACCTTTTGTCCGGGCCATTGTGAATTTTCCTACACCGTCAAAGTTTAAAGCACCAGTAGTGACCCCCAAATATGATGGAAAGACAGATCCTGTTCTTCATATAGAGTAATATCAAGCTGCCGCCGATATCTATGCTGTCCCCGACGAGATGAGATGCAGAGCGTTCTCAGGAACTCTTACTGGAGCTGCCCAGATATGGTACAATAATCTTCCTCGGGGTAATATTTCAACTTTCTTTCAGTTGGCCGAGTTGTTCATCGGCAATTTCTGTTTTGGAGCAAAGCCAGTAAAACGAGTAGCACACTTGTTAAGTGTTAGACAAAAATCTGGTGAGAGTACTAGAGATTACATAACTCGTTTCAATAACGAGAAGCTGGAAGTCATAGATTACGAGGAGAAGACAGCAATCACCGCCTTGATGAGTGGGTTGTTGCCTAATAATTTGTATTACACCTTGGCGAAAGATCCACCTAAAACTATGTCAGAGTTGATGGCAAAAGCGGCCAAAATCATGAATGCCGAGGAAGCTATGGCTGCAAAGAAGAATATGGATAAAGACACCAAGGTGGACGTCGACAAGTCTAAAAATAAAGAGCATAAGGGCAATGGCGGTGATAAGCGTTCCAGAAATAATAAGTCATCATGGGAAGTCCTGAAGAAATTCGATAATTATACTCCCTTGAAAATGGGTATTAATCATGTCTTGGAAGAAATCAAGAATAGCGAGGAGGTAAAGTGGCCGAAGAAACTGAGGTCAGATCCTGATGCGAGGAACAGGGATAAATATTGCGAGTTCCACAAAGATCATGGCCATATGACTAAAAATTGCATAGCTCTTCAGAACGAGATTGAAACACTCATCCGAAGAGGAAAGCTAGCAAAGTATGTTGATCGGGGAGGTGAAAGAAGAAATAATGATCGAACTAGAGAGAGATCTAGATCTCCTCGTCGAGCAGAGGAGAAAAAGAAGAGAGGTCATGAAGATGATGCCGAGGATGACCCCGATCTTCCCAAGAAACCAAGGCAGCCGGAACGAGAGGTATTTTCCATACGTTTTGGGTCATTTGATTGTAATGTTATTACAGGAGGAGATGCAGGAGGAGGAGATCTTACTGCAGAAAGAAAAGCTTACCTCGGAGAGGCACAAGCTTGCTCGTACATTCAGCGAATAAATTTGGCCGAGGAGGATCGTCCGAGGAAGGTAAACAAAGATAAGCTGGTTATTGGCTTTTCAAAAAATGACCTGGCAGGTGTTCTTTACCCTCACGACGACCCTTTGGTGATCAAAATGAGGATGAAAGAAGTAGTGATTTCAAGGGTACTGGTAGACAATGGCAGTTCGGCAGACATCATGTACTATTCATGCTTTGACAGTTTAAATTTGAAATTATCTCAATTGGAGCCTTATCACAGACCTCTTCTGGGTTTCGCTGGCGAGAAAGTTTTTCCACTTGGGACGATTAAGTTGGATATATTCGTTGGAACTTGGCCTGCTTGTCGAACAGAGAGAATACGCTTCTTTGTGATGGATAAGAATGTGCAGTCAGCCTACAACATCATCATGGGAAGAGTTGGTTTGAAGAAGTTCGAAGCAGTCCCATCTACAGTACATCAATGTTTAAAATTCCCTACAAATTTCAGAGTGGGAGTGGTGAAAGGTGATCAAAAAGTAGCTCGAGAATGCTATTATTCATCTGCCGAGCAAGAGGAGCTTGAAGAGTCAAGGAAAAAGACTACTACTTACCAGGTGGATGAAAGTACGGAAATTGAAACACTTGATCCGAGAGATGAATCCAAACTTGTAAAAGGACAGGTGGTAGAATCTACAGAAAATGTTATTCTGGACGACGAACACCCTGAACGAGTAACCCAGATAGGTTCATCGTTGGATGCTTCAACAAAACAGGAGTTGATAACTTTCTTGAGAAACAGAAAGAAAACTTTTGCGTGGAGTCATGAAGACATGCCAGGAATAGATCCAAACTTCTTATGTCATGAGCTCAATGTGAATAAGGAGATCAAGCCTGTAAAGCAGAGAAGAAGGGTATTTAGCCCCGAGAAGAATCAAGCTATTCAAGAGGAGGTCGACAAACTCCAGAAAGCCCAATTCATTGAAGATGTGAAGTATCCGGACTGGTTGGCAAATGTGGTGATGGTAAAGAAGAAAAACAATAAATTGAGAATGTGTGTTGATTTCACTGATCTCAACAAGGCCTGCCCAAAGGATCACTTCCCATTGCCCAGAATTGACCAACTAGTGGATACTACCTCGGGGCACGAGCTTCTCAGCTTCATGGATGCTTACTCTGGTTATAACCAGATCAAAATGAAACCTGAAGACAGGGAAAGCACTTCTTTTATTACCCCTAGGGGAACTTATTGTTATAATGTTATGCCTTTTGGTTTGAAAAATGCAGGAGCGACATATCAATGGCTGATGAATAAGGTTTTTGCCGAACAAATCAGTTGCAACATGGAAGTCTATGTCGATGATATGCTGACAAAGAGCAAGAAAGCTGCTGAGCATCCAGTTGATTTAGGTCAGACCTTTGATCAACTGGATAAATACCAGATGAAGCTCAACCCGACGAAGTGCACCTTTGGAGTACGAGAAGGAATGTTCCTTGGGTACATCGTCAACCAGTGAGGCATTGAGGCAAATCCAGCAAAGATCAAAGCTCTTTTAGGGTTGCGATCTCCAACGACGAAGAAAGAAGTGCAGAGTCTTACAGGACGAGTTGCAGCGCTCAATAGATTTGTATCTCGAGCAACTGATAGGTGTCTTCCATTCTTCAAAACACTCCGAAAAACTTTCGAGTGGAATGATGAATGTGAAAAAGCCTTTCAAGACTTGAAGAAATATCTGGGAACACCTCCATTGCTGTCCAGACCAGTGATGGGTGAAAAGTTGTACTTATACCTGGCAGTATCAGAGAATGCAGTCAGCTCGGCATTGATCAGATTGGAGAATGGAGTCCAGAAGCCAATTTATTACACAAGTAAGGCTTTCCGAGGTGCAGAGATCAGGTACCCAAAGTTGGAAAAATTGGCATTGGCATTAATTGAAGCAAGTAGAAGAATGAGGCCATATTTCCAGGCCCATACCATCATCGTGTATACCGACATGCCATTAAGACAAGCCCTTCATAAGCCAGAAAAGTCAGGGAGACTGATGTACTGGGTAATAGAGCTCGGTGAATATGATATTGTGTAGGAACCCAGGTCATCCTTAAAAGGGCAAGCTGTAGCAGACTTTATAGCAGAGTTTACATATCCTGATACCCCCGAGGAACAAAAGTTGCTCGCTGACCAACCTGTGGATGTTACAGGATCAACAGACATAAGTCCAGACCAACTCCGGTTGGTAAAAGGGCTTGTGGATGTAGAAAAATCATCAAATTCAAACCCAGACCAACTCCGGTTGGTAAAAGGGCGAGAAGAGATGGTTGACGAGGAGCGAAAAATACCAGGGGAGGATGAAACAAAACAGAAAATATTTCACCGAGGAACGCTGTCAGATAATAATTTTGAAGACGAGTTACCTACGTGGAGATTGTATGTAGATGGGTCATCTTGTACAACAGGTTGTGGAGCAAGGATTGTTTTGAACACCCCAGACGAGATTGACATGGAATATGCCTTACGATTCCAATTCAAAGCTTCCAATAATGAGGCTGAGTATGAAGCCTTGATAGCAGGTCTTAATTTAGCAAAGATTATGGAAGCGCAACAAGTGATGGTATTCAGTGATTCTCAATTAATTGTGAATCAGATGATGGGAACGTATGCAGTTAAAGGAGAAATAATGGTCAAGTATCATGCAAAGGCGATGGAGTTGTTGGCAGAATTTGATGACATTCAGTTGATCAGAATACCAAGAATGGAGAATGCACAAGCAGACGCACTGGCCCGATTAGCATCAGCTACTCGTACCGAGTTGCGAAGAACGATACCAATTGAGGTGTTAGAAAGTCGAAGCATAGATGAAGGCATGACGATGAATGTTATTTCCTTTGATTTAGGACCATCTTGGATGGATCCCATCAGGGCATATGTCGAGGAAGGAGAATTACCGGAGGATAAGATCGCTGCCAAGAAATTGAAGATTAAAGTTGCTCGGTATGTACTAACTAATGGTGTTTTGTATAGACGAGGAATTATGGCAGGTTTGCAAAGATGTGTACATCCCTCCGAGGTGAAAGAATTGATTGAAGAGATCCATGAAGGGTCCTGTGGAGCCCATGTAGCAGGTCGAACACGTTTGCAAAGGGTGATGACGCAAGGATACTACTGGCTAATGATGAGGGTTGATTGTATAGCCTATGCTAAGAAATCTGATAAATGCCAATGTTTTTCTTCCATCTGACGTACTCCACAAGCATTGTTGACACCCATAACTTCCCCTTGGCCATTTGCCATATGGGGAATTGATCTGGTTGGACCACTGCCAACGACCCGAGGAAGATTCAAGTACCTCGTCGTCGCAGTGAATTATTTTACTAAGTGGGTAGAAGCTGAGCCTCTGATTGATATGACATACGAGAAGGTATACCAATTCATTTGGAAGAATATCATATGCCGATATGGTCTCCCTCATGCCTTCATCACAGACCATGGAACACAGTTTGATAACGAGGAGTTTGCCGCCTATTGTCATCAGTCAAATATTTTGAAGGTTCATTCAGCACCAGGCCATCCTCAAAGCAATGGACAGACTGAAGTGACGAACAGAACATTATTAAATGGTTTGAAGAAGAGGTTAAGTGAGGCTAAAGCTAATTGGATTAATGAGCTACAATCAGTATTGTGGGCTTACCGAACAACTCCCCGAGCAGCAACTGGAGAATCACCATATATGCTGGCATTTGGAAGTGAGGCTGTAATACCTGCTGAGTTGGGTCTCCCAACACACAGAGTGCTGAATTTCAATTCCCCAGTCAGTGACTTGATGAGAAGATTAGATTTGGACATGCTCGAGGAGGTTAGAGAAGAAGCAGCCATTAGGAATGCTGCATATCAATAACGAACAGCTTTGTTCTACAACAAGAGGGTGAAGAAATGCGATTTAAAGGAAGGAGATTACGTGCTAAAGAAGGTCATTCAGAAGCACAATAAATTGGAAGCAAATTGGCATGGACCTTATCGAGTTACAGAAGTTGTTCGACCAGGAACTTACCGAATAGCAACTCTAGAAGGAGAGGAATTCAAGAATGCATGGAATGCTGAACACCTACGCAAGTATTATCAGTAATGCAAAATGTAAAGCAGTTCTATCAATATGAATAAAACGATGATGTTTCACCATCTTCTCTCCTTTTATTGAAAGTTTTTCGGGGAATACTAGTGTACAACACTACGCTGCTCGACAGCAAAAAGAAGACGATAGTTCAGACCCACGACCAACTCCGGTTGGTAAAAGGGCGAGAACATACTATAATCCTTTGGTTAGGAGGCATACACTAGCGTGACCAACTCCGGTTGGTAAAATAACTAGTGGACACTGATAGTTCGAGCGTGATCAACTTCGGTTGGTAAAATAGCGAGAACAAACTATACTCCTTTGGTTAGGAGGCATACACTAGCGTGACCAACTCCGGTTGGTAAAATAACTAGTGGACACTGATAGTTCGAGCGTGATCAACTTCGGTTGGTAAAATAGCGAGAACAAACTATACTCCTTTGGTTAGGAGTCATACACTAGCGTGACCAACTCCGGTTGGTAAAATAACTAGTGGACACTGATAGTTCGAGCGTGATCAACTTCGGTTGGTAAAATAGCGAGAATAAACTATACTCCTTTGGATAGGATGCGTACACTAATGTGATCAACTTCGGTTGGTAAAAGAGTTAGTGGACATGATAGTTCAAACCCATGACCAACTCCGGTTGGTAAAAGGGCAAGAACAACATTCTTAAAAATGCCAATTTCGGCTGGTTAAGAAACAAAATATGCCAACTTATGTTGGTCGGAAGGTAAAACTATTCTAGAAAATACAAAGTATTCCAAACTGAAACAAGTATGGTTGGTCGGAAATAAAAATCCACTAACTGTAGTTGGTCGACGAGGATAAAATTATCGACCTTGGTTGGTCGGACACCTTTTATGAAAAAAATTACCAAGTATGGTTAGTCGGGGATAAAAACTCTCACTAATTATAATTGGTCGACGAACACAATTTAACAACCTTGGTTGGTTGGAAAAATTTTAAACATTTTTATACTCATTACTTTATTATTAAGTGATCGAGCAACATTTTTGATACTTGTAACCTTTTATTACTAGATTGGTCGATGAATCACAAAGTATTGTTATGCAATCACAAATATAAAAGTGTTAGACAAGTACAAAACAATAGCAACACAGATTTGCAAACAGAAAATGAAAGTCTTTCATTAAAATTCAAAACGAAAAACAAATTACATGTATACTAACTATTACATTGAAATCCCTATTCTATTGGTTTCTTTCCTTCAGCTTTTGAAATAGGTTCCTCGCCAGCAGGAGGATCATTTAAGGTCTGAGGAGAATTGATAAAATTCAAGTCCTTCAACATTATGACATTCATTACTGAAGGAGTGTCCAATAGATGCTCTGGACGAGATACCTCGATCTGAGAATGAAGATTGTAATCACCGAGGTATTGTGCAATTAAGCTCCGAGGAATAGCACGAGCTGGGATCCATTCCTTGTCCAAATTGAACGGTGTCACAGGCAGGTCAAGCACCCCAGGGTCATAATAGTCCCACAAGTAGTGTCCCTGTTCAAGTTTCAACACGCATAAGGCATTCAACCAGCCTTGTTTATAGCCCTCATTAGTGGCATTCTGGATACGAGCATCTAAATGGAATAATGCCTCGTTGTACCCAGCCATCCAAAATTCCCTGGGCTGCTTATGGAATTGGAAGGTCAGTCTCTCCAACTGCTCGTGAAGGCTTTTTGCAAAAATGTCCTTATTCTCTAAAGCAGACTTCGTCGCAGTAAGTTGATCCTCCAAAGTTAGGATTTTCTTGGACATTTCAGACAAAGCCCGATCTTTGGCATTCAGTTGGTATGCTTGGGTTTCCAATGTTGACAGAGTACGAGCTTCTTCAATACTACGAGGAGTTCTTGATCGACCCCGAGCAGCTGGAGTACTTCGTTCCTCGACAACATCCTGGGCAACTCTTCCTCGCCCACGAGAACCTCTTCCTCGTCCCCGGGTAGAAGTAGAAGTACCAGATCTTCGCAAGGTATCCAACTCTTGCCTTAATTTGGCATTCTCAACCTCTAAGAAGGAAAATCCCTCATCGGTCACTGGGATTACCGCTGTTGAAGAAGAGGCTGCAGACTTATATTGTGCCAGTTCTTTCTGCAAATTATTATTCTCTTGCTCCAGCAGTTCAGCAATTTGTCTACAAGCTTCAACTTCTCCCTTTAGGGTCCTCTCCCTGACATCATACCCAGCAAGGAGTTTGTCGTAGCCCTTCTCGGCAGAAAGCTGTTGATATTTCTTTTCATACCCCTCATGTAACAAGGCATTTGACTCCTTGTACTGAGTCTGAAGATCTTCTAGAGTATATTGGAGCTCCTCGATCATATCATAGTAGGCCACGTTATTGGCCACAGCTCGATCAAGTAAGCCCTTCAGATATTGATAAGCTTCTACTGCCTGTTATGAAGCACCATGGCCAAGGATGTCAGCAACTTCTGATGCACTGAGGTCTGTGTGACCAGCTTTATAATATTCATGGCATTGCTGCATCAACTTTGTGTCATTAGCAGACAAAAGATCCATCCTGGCCAGAAACTAACAGAGAAAGAAAAAGAAGATCAAGACAAAGTGCAGATAAAGAAGAGACAATCATATGGAAGAAAAGAACTCAAATTTTATTAGATCATAAGGCAAAGTTACAAAGATCTGAGATACAAAGTACAAGTAAAAGAAAAACAGAAAGATAATACCGAACAACTTCACACCTTTTCCTTATCTCCCAAGACTTTCTCGGGAGGCTGGGACGAGGAGCTTGGTTGCTCGGTGGAAATAAGGAGTTGGTCGACGGGAGCTGGAACTTGTTCTGGAGGAGCTGGCAGAGATGAAAGCTCCTCGTCAGCAGGCTGGGTAAGGATGATATCACCCACTACCAATGAAGATTCTTCTGAGGCAGCTTCGTCCTCTTATTCATCCTCGATGGCTGGAGGAGGACCAGGGAGATGCTGTTGAAATAGCTCGGAGTCCTCGCTCACTTTCAATTCTTGCAAAGTTGCAACCCAGCCATCTCGGAAGTACTTCAAACTTCCATATTGCACTTGAGTCATCATAGCAGCTACTCCCTTATTCCACCCTTTGTCCCAACCTGTGCTGAAAGACTTCTTTATTACCTTCTTTCTTTTTGTTTTCTCCGAGGAGAGCTTCTCGGATAGAAGGTCCTCGGAGGCTTTCAGCTTGACCTCCAACTCCTCCTTCTGACGATTTGCTTCGCGCAGAAGGGTCAGCTTTTCCTCAGCTGGTTTCAGCTTATTTTCAAGCTCCCCGAAGGTGGTGAGCTTCTCAGAGTATTTCTTATTTTCCCTCTCCAAGTCCTTCACTTTATTTCCCAACTGCACCTTCTCTGCTTCAGATGCAACCAGTTTCTTCTCCCATTCACCTTTATCCTCGTCGTACTTCTGACGGGATTCCTTCAGAGATTGAGCCAAACCCTGGAATGCATCCTCTACTCCAGACGAGGAGCTTGAAGCCTTGAGTGCTTCATCTTTCTTCACAATGGTGTTGAAGCAACTCACCAGCTGAAAAAAGAAGGTATTGATGAGTTAGTGCCGAGATACATATATTGATAGAAGGAAATAAAGAATTCAAGATAAGAAGAAACTTACTGAAGCAATATGACGAGTAGCTAGGGATGTCAGCAAATCCCTAGGCATGTTTTCCTCGATGCCATGGACTTCAGGAATAATCCAAGTCTTTACCGAGCTCATTGCAGAGCTCGGGGGAATAATGGTTGGAACACCAGCTCCACTAGTTTGGAGCTGGGGAATGACTTCAGAAAAACTAACCGAGGAAGACTTCTTCAATCTCCTCGGTGTCTTCTCAACAACCTCAACCAAAGAAGAATTTTTGGTTGGAGAGATAGTGATTACTTCCACAGGCGCATTCTTCTGTACAGGAGCCATTGGGGGCTTCTCGACAACCTTCTGAGGAGCAGCAGAAGGGGCAGCATCAACTTTCTTTGTCCCCTTTGGGACATCGGCTTTGCTTCTCTTTCCATCTCCAGCAGAGGAGGTCTCTTCAAAGAGAGCAGGAACTCTTCTCTTGCCCATCTTCTGACTCAAAGGAATGTGAGAGTCTGGTGAATAGTCTTCAGAAGCTGGCAATGGTTCGCTAATGCTAGCCACAGGACGAGCAGTATAAGAGGATGTATAGCTTCTGTACTGCAGCAAGTATGAAGCAAACCTAATGTGTTCATCTGCAACCTTCTGATGCAAACTCCAGATATGTTTTAAATGCTTGATATTAACTTCTGTTTCTTTTGAAGTTTTTCTCTTGCTGTCAACTGCAAATAAAAACATAGTGAAATATCAGTCATACATTTTGTCAAACACAATGAAATCATAATTTCAAAAAATAAAATAAGATGAAAATAACCTATCCCATTGCCATATGGAGGGCATTTGGGACCCTCATATACTTCGTCTCCAACCAGAGGGGCATGTTGCCAATTTTTTCCAACTACTCCATGTTCAAAATAATCCCTGTTGGCATCAGGGAGGTTGACTACTAGAGCCCTATTCAAAAATCTAGTTTTTAAATAATAAACATTGTCTAAAACAGCCCATCTATAACAGTACATAATCTCAGGAATTCCTATACGAGTTCCATGAGTTTGATTTAACCTATACACCCCATTAACTATTCTCCAAGTGTTGGGGGCTATTTTTGCAGGGACAACGTCGAAATACTGACAGAACTCTAAGCATAAAGGGTTTGGTGGAAAAGAAAATCCACATTCAGCAATAAAGAGGCTAGGGAACCAATGTCCCTCAGCCAAATCAAAATAACTTGAAGGCTCAGAAAGAACCTCCAAAATTACCCAAGATGGAATAGAGA
Organism: Sambucus nigra; assembly: GCA_949130495.1. NCBI lineage: Eukaryota > Viridiplantae > Streptophyta > Magnoliopsida > Dipsacales > Adoxaceae > Sambucus > Sambucus nigra. The sequence goes on along the minus strand of OX422215.1, from coordinate 381,165,748 downwards.
AATCAGAACGGAATTTCTCAAGAGACTCAATAATGTAAACCATGATGAATAAAAGAAGAAGGAAGAAGATCTTACAGGGAAAAAGGAGATCTGTTGACAAACAAACGAAGAAAAGGATGGACGCATAGGAGAGAGAAAAGCTATAGAAAACTCGAAAGCAGAAATTGAAAAGGTAGAAGACGATGGGATTGCCTCTGAACCTTAAATACTTTGCCTTGGGAAACGACGAAAGAAATGATTACAAAAAGGAAACTATTACGCTACCGGCGGCTAAAAGGACAAAAAGGGCACGAAGATCGAAGCGCCTATAAAAATGCAAAAAGGTGGATTCTGCGAATTTGGAAGGAAATTCAAATATGAAGAAAAGGCTCCTAAAACCCAGGAAGGTCATTTAATATCGCCATATACCAAGAAAGAATGTTCCATACTCCTCAAAGTTCGAAATATGAAACATTGGGGGCTTCTGTTGATACCAAAATTAGTATGCTGATGTGGACGAATAATAAGAAGACACGTGTCAATCTACGCGGCACAATAGCAACGAGGAAGATTGTTTCCCCGACCAACATACTCACTACGAGCAACAAGTATACTCCGAGGAACGCCAGTCTTCCGAGGAACACCAACCCTCTGAGGAACTCTTATCTTCCGAGGAACTCCAATGCTCCGAGGAACTCTTGGACGACGAGCAACTAAGGCGGTTCGAGCTGCATCTTGACCACAGCATTAATTGCCAGATAATCAACAGTTCCACTATTCATTGAATGCTTATCATCTTGACGCGCACGTTTGAAGAACATTAAATGAATTACCCTTTCATATGTGTATCATTTAATGTAACACCCTTTCATGTACAGCCTAAGGGTTATAAATACCTTGTATCACCCTCATTCAAAGGGACCGGAATTTCTTGATAGCATTTGTAATCGAGAATTCCCAAACACTCAGCAATAACATAACAGTGGACGTAGGCCATTCATATAAGGCTGAACCACTTTAAAATCTTTTGTCTTATTTATTTATCTGTGATTAAATAATTAGAGTAATCTAGTTTTTTACATCAACAATTGTGTTGAATATTACAGAGTGAATATTACTTAGTGAGTAAAGTAATATATGATTATGAATTTACTCAAATTGTCGCAAGTGAATAACACGACAGTTGTGGAAATGAAGTCGGGACATGCGTGTCAGCCGTGCCGGGACTAAATTTAATGAAATAAAAGTATTTTATATATAAGTCACACATATGGTCATTTCGAGTACGCCAAAGTGTCCTAAAGGGCCGATATAGTCAGAAAAGTCTACTCGGGGTTTAGTTTGGGTCCCGAGGCAGTTTTAGGCCAAACCGAACATCGGGAGGGTATTTTGGTCATTTCAATTTTTAAAGTAACTAAATCAACGAAAATTAAAGGGCTATATCAGATGATAGGAGTTGTCATCTAGGGTTAGAATTCACAAATGCTTAGGAGGCCATTAGAGGAGGAAGGAGAAGAGGTTTCTAAGCCTAGAACCACCACCTCTACACCGTTTGCACCACCGTCACCACCGATGCATAGATCGGAAAGAGAGAATCACCCCACACCATCTTCATCAAAGGATAAGAACTTTTATTTAAAAGCAAGTTATTTATCTTGCAAAGATTCTGTGCATATATTATACATGATAGTTTAGATTTGAAAACAAACTTGGAATAATTGAAATATTATGAATTTGGAGAATTAAACATTGAATATGGGTAAGTTTTGCATGTAGATGATCTTCTGGAAATGTTAAAAAAATGAAATCATGACCTAAGTGTTAGGAATTACGAAATTTATCTGAGTTTATGATGTTCTTGAAGAAAAATGGAAGAACTAGGGTTTGTAGAATTATTTATGACAATTAATCTAAGAAATCGATTCCCCCATGATGATTTGATGATTCTTATACGTTAGAACTTATGTGTTTATGTTGGTATAATAGTTAGCATGATTAATTGGGAATTTGGGACATTGTACTGGAGGAATTGAGGTTTAAAATTGAAGAAACCCGTAGGCAAAAATATGCAGAAAACGTAGGTTGATCACTTCTCGACCGATCGATCGACCTATGAATGTCGATCGATCGATCGACCCATTTCTTCGATCGATCGACTCCCCTGAAATTTGTGACTTATTTTCCTCTTTAGTTTCGATTCAACCCCAACTTTTAATAACCCTTAATGTTGATTAATTGAATATAGTGGGACTTAGGGAAGGTTAGTAGGGTTATAGTTAAGACTCGAAAAGTATCATTTTGTATGGGATTGAATGGGGAGATTTATGAGTGTTTTTTGAATGCGTTACGATTGGAAATTTTATGGGTTGGGGTTTAATTAGGATAAATAATTACTTAGGGTTAATACCAGTAGTAGGGGCATTATAGTAATGAATTAACCTAAGGAATAATTGGGTAACTTCGTAAACCTTTGGGATAGGGAAAGGTACATGAATTTATACGAAGACAGTTATGGCTTTAATTAAATTTATGTATGATACAGGTTATAAATACAACATGTGAGACTTGTAGTATGGGATGTGTGTATACTAATATTGAACGTATATATACTTAGGTTGTGTGATTACCTATCGTATGGGTTATTATGTGTAATGCATCATACATGGCTACTTTCTATCATATAGGTTTTCGAGATAGGACAATCTTATTCTGATGAGCCCATCGGGGAAATATGGACTTGTACCTCAGTACCATAGAACCTTATTGCAGCCTATCCGTGAATGACAGTGCAGACGGTCGTAGGGGTGAGTGGGTTTGTGCGTCTCCCTTGTTACTTGGAACTATGATTCGCCTCCATTATGTGTGACTTGTATTTTTATATGGTTCTAGAGTGATTATGAACCTATAGTCCTTCATGTAGTATGTGATATACTAGGACTTGATAGCAAAGTATGCATACACCATAGCTTAGTCTCAGGGTGCCTTATGAGGATATATATATTATGATAGTGATGTATATATATATATGACGTACTCTTTCTTATCTGCTAAGAAACACAATAGAATAATCACTAGTGTGTATATTGGAAACTTATATGAGTAAAGAGATACTTGAATTGATTAATAAATATTGGAAATGGAAGAATATATTATTCGAGTAATACGGGTGGGAGCAATGTCTTAGGCATCATAGTAAGAGACTTGATTCAAACTAGTTCAGTGGGATAGTGTAACTAGGATGAGTTAGGAGAATGCGTTAGGAGTGCACAATAGTGAGAGGTGAGAATCTCAAGTGAGAGCACGTGACTAACATGTATATAACATTTATTTTTAATGCAATTTAAACATTGTTGTTTTAAATCTATTTTCAACTCGGGCGCTGACCTGTTTCTTGCAAATTTCTTCCTTTTGTCTATATATTTATATTACCTCAGGTGCCCAGCCACAAGGACACCAAGCTTAGATTTCCTATTAGTTGACGTGTTGCAGCTACTGTGGAAGTTGCACAACCTTGGTATTGGACACCTCCACTTATCCTTGACTCATTCGGAGCACTTTATATCAGTCAGGGCATGTTGCCCATTCTTGTTTAGAGATTGTTACTGTAGACATTTGTTTTTATTTTAGTTGTTCAGATTTATTTCATTTTAAACTATTGTATTTGAGATTTATACTGGAAGTATTTACTCCAGACTCAGTTTATTTCATTAGGTCATTTTAATTCCTAGGAGATTGTTATTGGATGGTGGATGTTTAGCTAACCAATTAATTACTTGCATGTTATATTAAAAGATAAATTTGACGGTGGCATTTTAGAAATCAAAACTCCCTGTGGTCTAAATTTATGCAAGCAGCCTACGGTAGGAAACATCACCCGACAGTTGCTCCAATGAGGGGGGGGAGGCAAACATGGAATAGAATGTGTGTTATCAGAGACAAAGCAGAAGAGTATATGGAGTGGATTATAGGAGAAGGTAAAATTAATGTTATCAAAGACAATTGGGGCATAGCTGATTGTAAGAATGCTACAGAAGTCGAAGCAGGTCTTTTAAAAGATTTTTGGTTTCCAGATAGAAAATGGAATAAGGAAAAGATTATGAATTTCTTCAAGCCAGACATTGCTGTCCAGATGCTTAATTTTCAAGAATTTTTCCCTAACTTACCAGACACTTTGATCTGGAAGCCATCTACTTCTGGATCTTTTTCCACCTCTTCAGCTTGGAGTATAAGTAGACTTAGAGGAGTTTCAAGAATGAGCACAAAATTTATATGGCATAGTTCCCTTCCAGTGAAAATTTCGATTTTTATGTGGAAACTCATGAAAAATCTGCTTCCTACAGATGAGAAAATCAAATCTATTGGGATAAGAGGTCCCTCTAAATGCCAATGTTGCTCGCGACCACAAGAAGAAACAACTGATCATATTTTTGAGAAGGGATACATAGCAGACTCAGTTTGGGATAATATTACTAAAGAATATGGAATTCAAAGAAGTAAAGGTGGCGGCTTCCGAAATCAATTATTTCAATGGTGGTTGTATGGGGTTAAATTAAACCATGGTGTCTCAATTATTGTCCCTGCCATAGTTTGTTGGTGCTTATGGTGTTTGAGAAATAAATGCAAGTACGATGAAGGCAGTCCTAGTGTGTCTACTGTTCTTTTTCAAATTCATCTCCAGATTCAATCTATTTCAGCTCCAAAAATTTCAAATGCTTTCAATAAGAGGTTGCAGATCAAATGGGAATTTCCCCCATTAGGAGTTCTTAAGTTAAATGTTGATGGAAGTTCTAGAGGGAATCCTGGCTTGGGAGGAGGTGGAGGTATTCTAAGAAATCATTTCGGGGATATGGTATGGGCTTTTAATTTTCACTTTGGAGAAGTTACAAATATGGAAGCAGAGGCTTTAGCGCTTTTGAAAGGTGTGGAGTTATATAATGATTTGTCAGATTATTATCTTATTATAGAAAGTGATTCAAGAATCCTTGTAGATTGTCTTTCTAGCAAATGTTTTATCCCATGGAGAATTAAATGGCATGTTCATAAGATTCAGAGTATTCTAAAGGGATTAAAGTTCAAGATTGTTCATATCTATAGGGAGGCAAATCAAGTAGCAGACTTCCTTGCAAAATTAGGCAGCTCTCAACTGTCAAACACTAGTTCTCATTTGTCAATTGATTTTCCTAAGGATCTAAAGGGTTTAATTAGAGTGGACAAATGGAGTTATCCTTCTTTTAGGAATGAGTAGAAGTCATTGGTGCTCTGTATTCGTTATAGGTTTCTTTAAGTTTGCTTTAGTTTCCTTGTTCATTTATTTCATTGTAAGGGTTCTATGCTATAAAGAACCTCATTTGCATTTTCTGTCAAATTTTCGCTTGTTTCTTACAAGGATGTTAGCTATTTAGAAGAGGCTAGTTCTTCTACCCCATATGAATAAATTGTAGTCTTTGAAAAAAAAAAAAAAAAAAAAAAGATAAATTTGACACCTGACTTTTTAAATACTACGTGGTTAGTAATTAATAAAAAGTTTACGACAGTGATGCTAAGTTTACTAACGCCTGTGGTTGATCTCGTGGAAAATACCTTGTCATTGTGATCATCATCGCTTCAACTACTTGCACCACTAATTCAGTTACCTGTGCGGCCAAAATCATCTCTGACAGTTGTTGCGGTAACTCTAGCTCCTGATGAGCCTCTCCAGTCTCACCTCCCCCTGTTGCCCTAGATTCTCTCTCTCTCCTTGGCGGCATCTGAAATGAGAATCGAATCGTATGAGTTCACCCTCAAATATAAAGTAATTGGCAGAAGAACGTAAATGCACATACGTATGAGAATACAACAATCCTATGATAGGGTTCTACATCAAATAACGCTAAGCTGAAACGTGAAAATCCACACAGATCCTAAGGACACTAGAACCTGATGCTCTGATACCATCTGTGACACCCCACCCAATAAAATACCGGGTCATTACGAAATTAAAACAGGAATCCCAGTTGGTTCATCCTTAGCATCACTGTCGAAAACTTTTTTAAAACTTACTAACCACCTAGTATTCTAAAAAGCTGGTGCCAAATTTTATCTTTGTAATGTAATACCCCGTATTTTTGACTATATTTATTTTGGGATTAATTAATTTAATTGCGTATTAATTGGAAATTAATCCGGGTTATAAATACTAATGAGATGCGAATTGTATTTGATTATGTGCATATATGATTATATATGTATTTGGTATTATAAAATTTGTCGTGAGATTTATATACGGCATTTTAGAAATTTTGTTGAGACACGTGGGACCGCCGCGTCACGGTATAATATTTTGTTAATGAAAGTAAATTTAAAATCTATAATCCGTATGGTCGTTTTGAGTGCGCCAACGCGTCCGGAAGGGTCGAGATAGTCAGAAAACACTAGCCGGGGGTATAGTTTGGGTCCCAGGGTATTTTTAGACCATACCGGTAACTTAAAGGGTATTTTAGTAATTTGGTATTTTTGGGTAATTAAAAGTGACGAAAATTGAGAGTTGTAATCTGATAAGGATTGACCCCAACCAACCCTTATTAACCCAACAAGCTACGGAGGTTTATTAAATTAGTTTTTCATAAGTTTCCCCAAAGCAAACCCTAGCCACCATAGCCTTTTGGAGAAGAAAGCTTGGAGAAGGAGAGAGAGAGAGAGGAAACTCTGCAGAAACTTCATCAAACCAACACCAAATCCGGAATCAAACCAAGGCAAGTGATTTAAATTACATTCCTTATGCAGTGAATGATTTTTCCATGTTAGAAACCTTGTGAATCAATCTTATATAAGAGTTAAAAAGAAAACCCATGAAATTGGAAGATTGTTATTAAATTTTGGGATAGGTTTGCATGTAGAACCCTTGTTTGAAGATTTAAATTCAGAGATTTCATATCTATGTGATGTTTTAACGGATTAAAATCTGGGAAATTTTGATGAGAAGAACCTAGGGTTTATGTTCTTGAAGAAAATTGAGAATTACTGTAGAAATTTTGATTTAATGATGTTTAGAAGATATTAAACCCTTTAATGATGTTAGTATAGCCCCTTAACATGTTTGAGGATGATTAGAGAACTCAATATATTGTTGGAACGAATTTTAGAAAAGGTTTGAGGAGTAAAAATAGTGAAAAAACGAATTGGGGAAAAATCTGGGCCGAAACTGGCCACTCGTTAGAAGCAGCCCCAGGTCGTTCGAACGAGCTCGTTCGAACGAGCTTCTAACGAGTTGACCAGTCGTTATTAACGAGTAGGGATTTTCGTTCGATATCTCGTTCGAACGAGATATCGTTAGAAGGGTCAGTTCGTTCGAACGAACTGGGATCTCGTTCGAACAGTCTCGTTCGAACGAGACTTCTAACGACCTGACAGTCCAAACTCGTTCGAAGCCTCGTTCGAACGAGACTTCTAACGAGTTGACAGTTTTGTCCTTTTTGGACTGTTTTAATTTTTGGAGTCCCGGAAACTGTTTCGAGGGCAGAGTTAACATTCTTTAATGATGAAAGGATAGATTTGGGACTTTTGGGTTATTGAGGAGGAATTTACATACGAGAGTGTTATTGCATGGACGGATTTGGGTTGAGACGTGAGTATCTACTACGACGTGAGATAGTTATGGCGCGTAAAATTATAAACCGGAATAGTATGAATTGTGTTAATTATAGTTAGTATGAGAATATATACTACGATTAAAATAAGGTATTACTAAGATGTGTGGTTACTTAGTATTAGTATATGGATTGTGTGTATGACATACCTACCATACTTGCTATCACGGGAGGTTGCGTTCGCTTAGGACCCTCTATTCCTTGTGTGCCTACGGGGGGGATATAGACTGGTACCTTGATGAACATAGGTCATAGAAAGACTTATTGTGATATTAATAAGTCCGCTGACCATGGGAGCGTAGGTATGTGCGTGACCCATGTGATGGTGACTGTGTTCGCCTCCACTATTTGTGATTGTGTTATCTGAACTATTCCTGAGAGATTCGGAATATGTGATCCTTATGTACGTGATGTACCGGGATGGATAGCAGAGTATGTGTGCACCATAGCTTAGATTGCGGGGTGCTTGTATCGTATATTTATGATGTGAATAATATACATTAAATCGATGGAAATCCTCATGTTAATATTGTAAAATATTACGGTATTGTTTTGAGAAATATAACGAGTTAACTGATAGTTATATCAATGGCATATTTAGTAACTGAGTTTACGTTAAACCTCTATTTAATTACGAGCGTTTTTATGATTAATTGGAACTGAGTAAAATGGGTAGAACTTTTAGTAGTCTAACTAGTTACGTTGTCACTTAGCTAGTGGAAAGGGTAGTTATAGATGGGTACTTACGTTAGGAGTGCACAGTTAGTCGAGAGGTGAGAATTTAATGTGAGTGCACGTCCTAACATGTACTTTGCATTTAATGTTTTAAATGTTTTTAAAGCACTTGCAGGTTTTTAAAATGATTTCCACTTTCGGGCTCTAACCCATTTGCTTTCAAATATATTTTCTTGTAAAACCATTTTAGGTGCCCAGCCACAGGGACACCAAGCATAGGATACTCATTCAGGTGACGAGCTGTAGCTGCTTGTGGAAGCTACAGGGATTTGCATGTAGACGCTTCTATCTTTTGGATTCCAGAGTCATCATCTATCCGTTGTAGGGCATGATGCCCATTTCTATTTAGAGACATCATTTTTACATTTCAGTTTTCAGACTCTAGCATGTATTGCTCAGTATTCAGTTTTAGTTATTTATTTCAGTTTACTTATCAGTTGTGGGATTCGTATTGAGGAGTTTTTCCTCCAGGTTTTATTTACATATTGTGATGGTTATCCGTTTTACTTCAGCATGGTGAATGGTGTTATTTAGTTATTCATTACCCTTGTTGCATGTTAATCAGATTTAATAAAATTTGGCACTTACTTTTTAAATGCTAGGTGGTTAGTAATAATAAAACGTTTTCGACAGTGATGCTATTAACTGAGCCAACTTGGCATTTTGAATTAATTTTATAAAGGAGTAGCTACCCGGTGTTTAATTAGTCGGGGTGTCACAGGTGGTATCAGAGCATCAGGTTCTAGTGTCCTTTAGGATCTGTACGGCTATTATGTTTCCGCTACGTTTTCTTTGATATAGAGCCCTATATTTTAAGACTGTTGTACTCTTATTGTGTATGCTTCGTTCTTCAGCTATTTTAAGTTTATAAACCGTGAACTTATAAACTTTGTTCTTATTTCAGATGCCTCCACGACGTGCACGACGAGTTCCCAGGAATGCAGTGCCCGAACCCCAGCCCGCTCCAGTTCAGGGTATGTTGAGCGCCGCTGAGGTTGCAGCTATAGTAGCTCAAGCGGTGAATGTCGCGATTGCCGTTGTTCAGCAGGCACCACCACAGGCGCCGGTTGCCGCGCCAGCACAGGTTAATGCATTCCCGTTTGCTTGGGAGCGTGTACGTGACGCTTTTCAAAAAGCGCATCCGCCAGAGTTTGCAGGTAGCTCAGACGTGGTAGTCTCGAGCCAATGGAGGAAGGACATACAGAGGCATTTGAGGATGCATGAGTGCACTGACGTTCAGAAACAGGTGCTAGCTACTTTCAAGCTAGTGGGATCTGCACTACAGTGGTGGGAGTCTATCACTACTGCGGAGGAGAGGGATACCCTCACGATTCAGGAGTTCTGGGTGCGGTTCGACCGCAAATACTTTCCGTCCGCAGTTCATACAGAGATGAGGAGGAAGCTGATGAGCTTGAAGCAGGAGGGCAAGACAGTGGCCGAGTATGAGGCCGAGTTCACTAACCTGTTGAATATCGTACCAGACGAGATTCCAACAGAGAAGAAGAAAATAGAGAAGTTCACCGACGGGTTGAATTGGAGGATCCGTCAGCATCTGCTAGGGAACCTATCGTTGGACACGTATTCTGATGTGGTTAACGCTGCGTTATTGCACTGCCAGGACCACCGTTTTCACATGGCCGAGGGCAAGCGGTCGGGAGAGTCTAGCCATCAGGGCAGGACCGGAGGACATGGTGCCAGTGGGGCACAATCGGGTCAGGGGCAGAAACAGACTGAGCAGGGCTCCCAGCAGGGGGATAACAAGAGGTTCCGGTCAGGGAACTATAGGCAGGGACAGGGAGGTTTCCGCCAGGGCCATCAGGGTCCAAACGGCCATCAGGGCCAACCGGGGCAGAATGGGCAGCAGTTCCATCAGGGCCAGCAGGGCCAAGGGAGGAATGGTAACGGCCACCAGGGCCGGGGACAGCAGGGGCAGAGGGGAGGGAATTTCCCAGGGAAGTGCTTTACTTGTGGCAAGACTGGCCATAAGAAGCAGGATTGTCCTGATAGGGGCAGGGCCCCACAGCAGCAGCAGCAGGGTGCTCGCCAGGAGCCACAGAGACCTATGTTTCCCGCCGCTCTTCCTGCACCGCCACAGATGGCAGCATTGCCACCCATTCCAGCAGTCCCAGCTCAGCAGGGGCAGCTACAGTATGGACGTGTCTACAACGTTCACCAGGCTGCAGTTCCACAGGCACCGCCCGCGATCGAGGGTACGTTTCCTATCCATGGCACTATGGGTCGGGTGTTATTTGATACGGGTGCTACGCACTGTTTTATTGCTACACACTTCGCGAAAGCTTTAGGATTGTTAGCTACGGCAGAGAGCACAGTGACGTGTGTCGACTCACCATTAGGGAGTGGGTCACTTATTTTCTTTATATGCCGGGGAGTGGGGGTAGAGGTTGGTGGTTTGGTATTACCTGCGGACATGTTAGTGTTAGACATGCATGTTCACGATGTGATCATCGGTATGGATTGGCTCGTAGCATATAGGGCCATGATTGATTGCTTCAGCAGGAGCATTGTTTTTGCCATTCCGGGGCAGGAGATGTTTATAGTGGCGATGCCTCGCCCAGAGGGAGGATCGACCGCTCATCTGTATTACATAGAGGAGGATACCTCTAAGGAGGTTGTGATTCCTTTGGATTCGATCCCGGTTGTCAGGGAGTATTCAGATGTGTTTCAGGAGATACCAGGCTTACCACCCAGTCGAGAGATAGATTTCGTTATTGATTTGCTACCGGGTACGAGACCTATAGCACGTGCACCGTACCGTATGGCTCCAGCTGAGATGCGAGAGCTACGGGATCAGATAGAGCAGCTGTTAGGGCAGGGCTTTATTCGCAGGAGTACCTCACCCCAGGGCGCTCCAGTTTTGTTTGTTAAGAATAGGGATGGTTCACTGAGATTATGCGTGGACTACCGAGAGTTGAATAAGGTCACGATACGGAATAAGTATCCGTTGCCTCGAATCGATGACTTATTCGACCAGTTGAGAGGAGCTTCTTTATTCTCGAAGATTGACTTGAGGTCGGGATACCATCAGTTGCGTATCAGGGAGGAGGATGTCTCGAAGACTGCGTTCTTGTCGAGATATGGTTCTTATGAGTTTCGGGTTATGCCTTTCGGCTTGACCAACGCTCCAGCAGTGTTTATGGACTTGATGAACAGGGTGTTCAGAGATTTCCTCGATCAGTTTGTCATTGTCTTCATTGATGACATTCTGGTCTACTCTCAGATAGAGGAGGAGCACGCCGAGCATTTGAGGCAGGTTTTGCAGACACTTCGTCAGAACGAGCTGTATGCAAAATATGAGAAGTGCGGGTTTTGGCTGAAGGAGGTCCAGTTCTTGGGTCACATTATTTCCGACCAGGGAATATCTGTCGATCCGGGGAAGGTGTCAGCGGTGAGGGAGTGGGGACAGCCCACGACACCAACGGAGATTCGTAGTTTCTTGGGCTTAGCAGGATACTATAGGAGATTTATTCGGGGTTTCTCGGAGATAGCAGGTCCTTTGACACATCTTACTCGTAAGGGTGTGCCATATATCTGGAGTGATGCCTGTCAGTTGGCATTCGATGAGTTGAAGGACAAATTGACCTCAGCACCTGTGTTAGCATTGCCGAGACCGGGAGTTGAGTATTTGGTTTACACCGATGCGTCTTTGCAAGGGCTTGGAGGTGTTTTGCAGCAGGAGAGACAGGCCATAGCTTATGCTTCCCGTAAGCTTAAGCCTCATGAGAAGAATTACCCCACACATGATTTGGAGTTGGCGGCAGTGGTATTTGCCTTACGGATTTGGAGGCACTATCTTTTGGGGGAGAAGTTTCAGCTGTTCACGGACCACAAGTCACTACAGTACCTGTTCACGCAAAAGGAATTGAATATGCGGCAGCGTAGGTGGCTTGAATTTGTGAAGGACTACCAGTTCGACATCCAGTACCACCCGGGTAAGGCTAACGTAGTAGCAGACGCGTTGAGCCGTAGGCCAGCAGATGAGGTGGCAGAGGTGTGGAAAGCTAAGTGGAAGGAATTGGGACACCAAGATGCAGTGGCCCGATCTTTCATGTCTGTGATGACCGTTACCCCGCAGATTGTCACAAAGGTAGTACGGGCACAGGCTAATGACACGTTCTGTCAGGAGCAGATAGTCCGATTGCTAGCAGAGGGAGCCGAGTCCTATACCGTTAGCTCAGACGGGGGATTGCGCTTCAATGGGAGGTTGGTAGTTCCGGAAGGGGAAGAATTGCGGCACGATGTTATGGCTGAGTCGCACGGCTCACGGTTCGCGGTACATCCCGGAGGGGACAAAATGTACCAAGACATGAGACAGCAATATTGGTGGAGCGGTATGAAGAAAGATATCGCTGAGTTTGTCTCGAAATGCGCCACTTGTCAGCTTGTAAAAGTGGATCATCAGAGACCAGCAGGATTGCTACAGCCATTGGAGGTTCCGGTGTGGATGTGGGAGAGCATATCCATGGATTTTATCACGGGGTTGCCTACGTCGCAGAGGGGTCACGACTCCGTTTGGGTAATTGTGGACAGGTTGTCCAAGGTCGCTCACTTCTTACCCGTAAGGACCGACTACACTACGGGACAGTATGCCCAGCTTTTCATTTCAGAGATTGTGAGACTTCACGGTGTGCCCCTGAATATCGTGTCTGACAGAGACAAGATATTTGTTTCGAGGTTTTGGGAGGGTTTCCAGGAGGCCATGGGCACGGAATTGCGGTTGAGTACGGCTTATCACCCGCAGACCGATGGGCAGACAGAGCGCACCAACCAGATGTTGGAGGACATGCTACGCATGTGCATTATTGACTTCGGGGGTGGATGGGAGCAGTACCTTCCACTGGTGGAGTTTGCTTACAACAACTCCTATCAGTTCACTATTGGCATGGCTCCGTTTGAGGCATTGTACGGCAGGCCTTGTCGTTCCCCAGCATGTTGGTTGGAGGTGGGGGACAACAAATTACTTGGGTCGGAAGTGATTCAGGATACTTCGGCAAGGATTGAGTTGATTCGGAGTCACATACGGGTAGCTCAAGACAGGCAGAAGAGTTATGCTGATGCGAAGAGATTTTTCAGGGAGTTCCAAGTGGGGGACCAGGTTTTGCTCAGGGTTTCTCCGATGAAGGGGATTATGCGATTCGGGAAGAAGGGAAAGTTGGCACCGAGGTATGTGGGGCCGTTTCCTATTATTGAGCGGATCGGACCCGTTGCGTATAGACTTGGACTACCGGAGCACTTGCACCGGATTCACGACGTGTTCCATATTTCCTCGCTGAGGAAATACCTTAGAGATAATTTGGCTCATTCTCACATTGCTGTGGAGGACATCGATCCCCAACCGGATAGCTCCTACGAGGAGGGGCCAATTGCTATTTTGGACCGAAGCGAGAGGAAACTGCGGTCAAAGATAGTTCCGTTAGTACGTGTTCAGTGGCGACATCACAATGTCGAAGAATCCACATGGGAGCGCGAGGATGAGATGCGCGAGCGTTATCCAGAGCTGTTTTTAGCAGGTACTTTCTAGTTTCGAATTTCGGGACGAAATTCAGTTATTAGGGGGGAAGTATGTGATACCCCGTATTTTTGACTATATTTATTTTGGGATTAATTAATTTAATTGCGTATTAATTGGAAATTAATCCGGGTTATAAATACTAATGAGATGCGAATTGGTATTTGATTATGTGCATATATGATTATATATGTATTTGGTATTATAAAATTTGTCGTGAGATTTATATACGGCATTTTAGAAATTTTGTTGAGACACGTGGGACCACCGCGTCACGGTATAATATTTTGTTAATGAAAGTAAATTTAAAATTTATAATCCGTATGGTCGTTTTGAGTGCGCCAACGCGTCCGGAAGGGTCGAGATAGTCAGAAAACACTAGCCGGGGGTATAGTTTGGGTCCCGGGGTATTTTTAGACCATACCGGTAACTTAAAGGGTATTTTAGTAATTTGGTATTTTTGGGTAATTAAAAGTGACGAAAATTGAGAGTTGTAATCTGATAAGGATTGACCCCAACCAACCCTTATTAACCCAACAAGCTACGGAGGTTTATTAAATTAGTTTTTCATAAGTTTCCCCAAAGCAAACCCTAGCCACCATAGCCTTTTGGAGAAGAAAGCTTGGAGAAGGAGAGAGAGAGAGAGGAAACTCTGCAGAAACTTCATCAAACCAACACCAAATCCGGAATCAAACCAAGGCAAGTGATTTAAATTACATTCCTTATGCAGTGAATGCTTTTTCCATGTTAGAAACCTTGTGAATCAATCTTATATAAGAGTTAAAAAGAAAACCCATGAAATTGGAAGATTGTTATTAAATTTTGGGATAGGTTTGCATGTAGAACCCTTGTTTGAAGATTTAAATTCAGAGATTTCATATCTATGTGATGTTTTAACGGATTAAAATCTGGGAAATTTTGATGAGAAGAACCTAGGGTTTATGTTCTTGAAGAAAATTGGGAATTACTGTAGAAATTTTGATTTAATGATGTTTAGAAGATATTAAACCCTTTAATGATGTTAGTATAGCCCCTTAACATGTTTGAGGATGATTAGAGAACTCAATATATTGTTGGAACGAATTTTAGAAAAGGTTTGAGGAGTAAAAATAGTGAAAAAACGAATTGGGGAGAAATCTGGGCCGAAACTGGCCACTCGTTAGAAGCAGCCCCAGGTCGTTCGAACGAGCTCGTTCGAACGAGCTTCTAACGAGTTGACCAGTCGTTATTAACGAGTAGGGATTTTCGTTCGATATCTCGTTCGAACGAGATATCGTTAGAAGGGTCAGTTCGTTCGAACGAACTGGGATCTCGTTCGAACAGTCTCGTTCGAACGAGACTTCTAACGACCTGACAGTCCAAACTCGTTCGAAGCCTCGTTCGAACGAGACTTCTAACGAGTTGACAGTTTTGTCCTTTTTGGACTGTTTTAATTTTTGGAGTCCCGGAAACTGGTTCGAGGGTAGAGTTAACATTCTTTAATGATGAAAGGATAGATTTGGGACTTTTGGGTTATTGAGGAGGAATTTACATACGAGAGTGTTATTGCATGGACGGATTTGGGTTGAGACGTGAGTATCTACTACGACGTGAGATAGTTATGGCGCGTAAAATTATAAACCGGAATAGTATGAATTGTGTTAATTATAGTTAGTATGAGAATATATACTACGATTAAAATAAGGTATTACTAAGATGTGTGGTTACTTAGTATTAGTATATGGATTGTGTGTATGACATACCTACCATACTTGCTATCACGGGAGGTTGCGTTCGCTTAGGACCCTCTATTCCTTGTGTGCCTACGGGGGGGATATAGACTGGTACCTTGATGAACATAGGTCATAGAAAGACTTATTGTGATATTAATAAGTCCGCTGACCATGGGAGCGTAGGTATGTGCGTGACCCATGTGATGGTGACTGTGTTCGCCTCCACTATTTGTGATTGTGTTATCTGAACTATTCCTGAGAGATTCGGAATATGTGATCCTTATGTACGTGATGTACCGGGATGGATAGCAGAGTATGTGTGCACCATAGCTTAGATTGCGGGGTGCTTGTATCGTATATTTATGATGTGAATAATATATACATTAAATCGATGGAAATCCTCATGTTAATATTGTAAAATATTACGGTATTGTTTTGAGAAATATAACGAGTTAACTGATAGTTATATCAATGGCATATTTAGTAACTGAGTTTACGTTAAACCTCTATTTAATTACGAGCGTTGTTATGATTAATTGGAACCGAGTAAAATGGGTAGAACTTTTAGTAGTCTAACTAGTTACGTTGTCACTTAGCTAGTGGAAAGGGTAGTTATAGATGGGTACTTACGTTAGGAGTGCACAGTTAGTCGAGAGGTGAGAATTTAATGTGAGTGCACGTCCTAACATGTACTTTGCATTTAATGTTTTAAATGTTTTTAAAGCACTTGCAGGTTTTTAAAATGATTTCCACTTTCGGGCTCTGACCCATTTGCTTTCAAATATATTTTCTTGTAAAACCATTTTAGGTGCCCAGCCACAGGGACACCAAGCATAGGATACTCATTCAGGTGACGAGCTGTAGCTGCTTGTGGAAGCTACAGGGATTTGCATGTAGACGCTTTTATCTTTTGGATTCCAGAGTCATCATCTATCCGTTGTAGGGCATGATGCCCATTTCTATTTAGAGACATCATTTTTACATTTCAGTTTTCAGACTCTAGCATGTATTGCTCAGTATTCAGTTTTAGTTATTTATTTCAGTTTACTTATCAGTTGTGGGATTCGTATTGAGGAGTTTTTCCTCCAGGTTTTATTTACATATTGTGATGGTTATCCGTTTTACTTCAGCATGGTGAATGGTGTTATTTAGTTATTCATTACTCTTGTTGCATGTTAATCAGATTTAATAAAATTTGGCACTTACTTTTTAAATGCTAGGTGGTTAGTAATAATAAAACGTTTTCGACAGTGATGCTATTAACTGAGCCAACTTGGCATTTTGAATTAATTTTATAAAGGAGTAGCTACCCGGTGTTTAATTAGTCGGGGTGTCACAGGTAATTCAACCAAACAGTATATGCGTAAATAAATATAAACCATTCACACAACTAAATTAAATAAACTGAACAAATAATAAAATGAAATGCCGAATAAAACATCGACCACCAAAGTAAATAGTCTAATCCAAACATCCAGCACCTGAATAAATAAATCTGAAAACTGTACTGAAAAGTCTGGGCGATATACCCCAAGTAAACTAAAACTGATAGATGATTCCTACTTTAGGAAAGAATGAATGAGGCAACTAATCCAAGCTCCTCCTAGCATCCACATATGCCGCAGCTCTGTGTCTCTCGAATAGAATATCCAGTCTCGCGTCACTCTAGCTGGACACCTAAAAGGTTTTGAAAATAATTTTATAGCAAGGGTTAGAACCCAAAACATTTTGAAAATATTTAGCAAGTGAATTAACTGCAGTAATTTAAAATACATGAATGCGCTTCATATTTAAGTTAGTGTCGCACTCCCTTGAGGACATACTCACCCCTCCACTAATGTGCACACCTAACGGTTACCTTAACCCCACCTAGTTGTACTACCCCGTCCAACTAGTCCTGGTATAATCTCCCCTTGCCATACTACTCTAACCCGAGTATAATAATTCCTGGATTATAATTTATCTCACCAATTAACTTAATTAATTTCTTTTAAATCATAACATATAACCGTGACACAAGTTATATAAAGTATATATGTCACACACTGTATTATTTCCCGCATATAATATTTACAACCATTATATACGTACCTTTACTAATAACAACCACACACATATATATATATATATATATATATATGTATATCCATCCCTCCGAGTATATCCTCACTGTATGATTCCCTCTAAAGTGCTATCTCACTGGGTGTGCTCACATAACCTAGTTCCCCAAGTTGGAATCGCTCACCAACCTGACCCAAAATATAAACGTAGTGGAGGCGATCATATTCCTTCCCTGAAAGTGAGATAAACCCCTCACCCATATACCGGACGCTATGACCTGGGGATATACTCACCCTACTCCTCAAGCTAGGGGATTCACCCACATCGCGCAAACTCCCTTAATAGCAGTAGAGTATATACCTTAAATAAATATCTAGTCCCTGATACTTAATAGCACACACAAAGTACACACATGTATATATATAATATCATCACACCGTATATATATATATAATATAAATCCCGGCTTTACCGTGTACTAAAACCCATAACACTAGCCTATATATTCCCGAGTCTATGGTCCGACTCAAATTTAATTAATTCACTCCTTAATAATTTATTACTTTCCCGAGTCTACAGTTCGACTCTAATTTAATTAATTTACACATTAATTAATTATTACCAATCTGAGTCTATGGTCTGACTCTAATTTAATTGATTTACACATTAATTAATTATTACCAATCTGAGTCTATGGTCCGACTCTAATTTAATTAATTTACACATTAATTAATTATTATCAATCTAAGTCTATGGTCCGACTCTAATTTAATTAATTTACACATTAATTAATTTAACACTTGGTGTCACCCAACCATTATACCCGGACTCGCTCACTTGGCCCGTACCATCGTTAATACCCGATTCTATATTTCACCCCATAACAAATTAATTACACCTCGATTTTTTTAATAATGTAGTGCCACTCAACTACAGTATCCGAACCTTTTCTCTCGGTCCAAGACCAATACCTATGAATTAATTCCCGAAATTTAATCATCCCGTGACATACAATTATCACCCTCTTAAACCCAATTATATCCCCTTATAATTGTTAAGGAATATGTGCCACGTATGAATTTATCACTAAATAAAATTAGGGGATTAAATCCGAAATTAATTTCCCTTATATATAAAACTGGCAGATCTGCCAGCATTCTGGGACCATGGATCGATCCCCTCCATCGATCGATCGATCGAACAGGTACCCTTCTTATCCGACTTGCTGTTTCAGCCATTGTTCCCATAAAAATCTCCGATCATATCCACTATTTTAACATATGAAAACAGGTTCTACTCAACCTAGAAGCCTTAATTTAATAACCAATTTCCACAAATTTTAACATTTTTTCCAGATTCGGGTTTTACCCGAGTTTCAAACACCCAAACATTTTACATCTCTAATATCAAAATTTAAAAGTCCATTCATGCTGGATTTAGTCATACGGTTCATATTCCTAAACTACAGAATCATCAAACCTACTAATATCATCCCAAATCTCATCAAGATATACTATTTTCCAAATACCGATTTCACCCGAATACCCATTTATACCCAAAACGGATTTTGGTTTACACATCACACAAATATGAATTGATTATCACCAATTTAAGAATCATAACAGTTAACCACTTGCTTGGAATCATTTGTAGAGTCTCATCCGTTGTAAGGAATGGTTGGATGACGAACCCTCACTTTGTCCCTCAATTTGGCTCCAAAACATCCCCAATTGCCTCTTGATTTGATTCCTCTGTGTCTCTCTCAAACCCTAGGTTTAGAATTATTAACTGCCGTTCAATAAGTCCCTCAATTAGGTTAAAATCCCTTAATCCCGTTTTTGGCCATATGGGCCTAATTAAAATGGCCCAAATCACCTCGTGTGGGCCCGGCTATGCCCAAAAATTCCCTGAGACCCGATTACTACCCATATGAACTCAACCGCGAACTCAGAATTGTCATCCCAAATACGTTATAACATTCTCCAATTTTGACCTCAAAATGCGACACACGAAATTTCGAACAATTAAACTTAAAGTCGCCAATTATAAATAATTCTTCCCACTCAAATAAATTCTCCAAATTCTAAATTTAAGTTTCTCCAATTCAAATATTTTTATTTCTCCCAAAAATAATTAAATTTTAAATCCTAAAAATTACGGGGTGTTACATACTTCCCCCCTTACAAAGGAATTTCGTCCTCGAAATTAAGATAAGCTTAGTACTCCAAGTCTCGAATATCACTCCCTATTCATGTGTTTCTAAGCTCGCTACATCTATTTCTCCCGCTTCTAACTATGAGTTACACAATTATGTATTTTAATTAACCAGGGCGTCCATACACCCTGTACCCGTGGTTGACCGCACAAAAGTTTCTTTAATTAACTCGGGTGCCCATACACCCTATCCCCGTGCTATACCGCACGAAAGTTACCTAACTATGCTAGCCGTAACCCGTAATATAACTTCCAACCCGTAGTCATATCACATATATGAATAATAATACCCGGGGTACCCAACCCGTGTACTAACGACCAAACATGTCCCCACTTCCAACGTTGTGCTAAGTTTCATGCGTGTGACGTCTCGCAAAGCGAAATCCAAACGAGGAACCCCCCTGATACACTACTACCTAACATTGTCGGTCGTTGAGATCTGTTAGACCCTTAGTCCATAATACATACCCCCAAATACCTGTCTCTTAACACAAAAGTATACACGCCTACCCTTATGCTATAAAAGACAACATCCAATACCGCGCCCTTACTATCACTAGTTCTTGTGCAAACTAAACCCAGAGCTATCTCTCCCCACTCGAAAATAAATCTAACCACCCTGATTCACTTCAGTAGACACCCCTAATTACCGGGATAAAATGTGAGAACACAAGACCTCATTATGTGTCTATCGCACCACGCAATACAACATATATACACACATATATATAGGCTAGACGCCCTCTCAAGTGATACCTAGTAAAATCATTCATACCCTGGTGTCACGAACACCAAAACATACCCCCACTATTCACAATAGTTCAAATCCATCGTTATCCAGCCGATATAAAAGAAATCATTTACCCTACTTCCATAATTCTCAAAAGTAGAGACCCTCGCATAATTCAAACCTTCTCTCAGTGTGCACCTCCACTCTCTCGTGGTTAACACCAAAGGACTCCACTACCCTAAGAAAAATTTTATCTACATACTTTGGCTGCTACAACCAGCGCACCCACTAAAATTGACTCACTCGTGAATTTTAGTGAAAATAATTTTATATTGTGACACCCTCACTGTCACCCAAAACATACCCCCTGCCCATAGGATAAAAGATAATTTACCTCCTTACTCTAGCTGCAATGGTTGATCCTCAGGTTCCTGAGCAACTTCCCCTTGCTCGAACGCACCCATGACTTGTTGTAGTGGCTGTACATCCAGGACCTCGTCCTGTAGTTGACCCCTGCCTCGCTTAGGACAATATCTCTTCACGTGTCCCGCGTCCCCACAAACGAAACACCTCCTAATAAATTCACCCTGCCACTGATCCCTTCCTTGCTCGCCTTGTCAGAAATCCTGGCCATTCCGTCGATAGCCCCAGATCTAAATTGCTTGGCCTAATTCCCCTGCCGGAAATCCTGCCCCTGATGTCCCCCTGTCTGCTGCTGGGATACCCCACTGGTATTGTTCCCTCCTGCTTTATCCGACTGGCTGGTTTCCACTCGCCTCATGCTTCCTTTCACGTGGAAGCGATATTCCAGGCAGTGCAGGAGTGCTGTATTAACGACATCTGTATAAGCTACTAATGCGGGATTACCAATCAAATGTTGTCTGATCCTCCAGACTAGCCCATCCATGAACCTTGCTTTCTTTCTTTCTTCATCGCTTACCTCATCCGGTATAAAATTTGCCAAACGAGTGAATTCTTCCTCGTAATCGGCCACTGAACGGTCCCCCTGAGTCACCTCTCTGAATTATTTCCTCATTTCGATCTCCACTACTGGCGGAAAATACTTGCGGTTGAACCGTACCCTAAAACTCTGCAATAGCTAATGTATCCCTTTCCTCAACTATGGTGATCGACTCCCACCACTGTAGCGTTGCTCCCACTAACCTAAAAGTGGCTAGCATCTACTTATGCACCTCATCGCAATCTACCATGTGTAGGTGACGCTGGATATCTCTCTTCCACTGACATGCTAGCACCACATCTGAACCCCCTCGAAACTCTGGCGAATGCCCTTTTTGAAAAACCTCTCGTACTTGTTGCCACCCCGACGGACCCTAGTGGGACATCAAAGAACACTAATCTTAAACGTGAAAAGTCGCACAGGTCCTAAGGACACTAGAACCTGATGCTCTGATACCATCTGTGACACCCCGCCTAATAAAATACCGGGTGATCAGTCCTATACCAAATTAAAATAGGAATCCCAGTGGGTTCATCCTTAGGATCACTGTCGAAAACCTTTTTAAAACTTACTAACCATCTCGTATTCCAAAAAGCTGGTGCCAAATTTTATCTTTATAATTCAACCAAACAGTATATGCGGAAATAAATATAAACTATTCACACAACTGAATTAAATCAACTGAACAAATAATAAAATGATATGCCGAATAAACCATCGGCCACCAAAGTAAATAGTTTAATACAAACATCCAACACCTGAATAAATAAATCTGAAAACTGTACTGAAAAGTCCGGGCGATATACCCCAAGTAAACTGAAACTGATAGATGATTCCTACTCTAGGAAACAATGAATGAGGCGTCTAATCCAAGCTCCTACTAGCATCCACATATATCGCAGCTCCGTGTCCCTGGAATAGAATATCAAGTTTGGCATCCCGGTGGTGGGACACCTAAAAGGTTTTGAAATAATTTTATAGCAAGGGTTAGAACCCAAAACATTTTGAAAATATTTAGCAAGTGAATTAACTGCTGTAATTTAAAATACATGAATGCGCTTCATATTTAAGTTAGTGTCGCACTCCCTTGAGGACATACTCACCCCTCCACTAATGTGCACACCTAACGGTTACCTTAACCCCATCTAGTTGTACTACCCCGTCCAACTAGTCCGGGTATAATCTCCCCTTGCCATACTACTCTAACCCGAATATAATAATTCCTGGATTATAATTTATCTCACCAATTAACTTAATTAATTTCTTTTAAATCATAACATAAAATCGTGACACAAGTTATATAAAGTATATACATCACACTGTATTATTTCCCGCATATAATATTTACTACCATTATATACGTACATTTACTAAGAACAACCACACACACACACACACACACACACACATATATATATATATATATATATCCATCCCTTCGAGTATACCCTCACCGGATGATTCCTTCTAAAGTGCTATCTCACTAGGTGTGCTTACATAACCTAGTTCCCTAAGTTGGAATCGCTCACCAACCTGGCCCAAAATATAAACGTAGTGGAGGCGGTCATATTCCTTCCGTGAAAGTGAGATAAACCCTTCACCCATATACCGGACGCTATGACTTGGGGATATACTCACCCTACTCCTCAAGCTAGGGTATTCACCCACATCGTGCAACCTCCCTTGATAGCACTAGAGTATATAACTTAAATAAATATTTAGTCCTTGATATTTAATAGCACACACAAAGTACACACATGTATATATATACTATCACCACACCGTATATATATAAAATATAAATCCCAGCTTTACCGTGTACTAAAACCCGTAACACTAGCCTATATATTCCCGAGTCTATGGTCCGACTCAAATTTAATTAATTCACTCCTTGATAATTTATTACTTTCCCGAGTCTACAATTCGACTCTAATTTAATTAATTTACACATTAATTAATTATTACCAATCTGAGTCTATGGTCTGACTCTAATTTAATTGATTTACACATTAATTAATTATTACCAATCTGAGTCTATGGTCCGACTCTAATTTAATTAATTTACACATTAATTAATTATTATCAATCTAAGTCTATGGTTCGACTCTAATTTAATTAATTTACACATTAATTAATTTAACACTTGGTGTCACCCAACCATTATACCCGGACTCGCTCACTTGGCCCGTACCATCGTTAATACCCGATTCTATATTTCACCCCATAACAAATTAATTACACCTCGATTTTTTTAATAATGTAGTGCCACTCAACTACAGTATCCGAACCTTTTCCCTCGGTCCAAGACCAATACCTATGAATTAATTCCCAAAATTTAATCATATCGTGACATACAATTATCACCCTCTTAAACCCAATTATATCCCCTTATAATTGTTAAGGAATATGTGCCACGTATGAATTTATCACTAAATAAAATTAGGGGATTAAATCCTAAATTAATTTCCCTTATATATAAAACTGGCAGATCTGCTAGAATTCTGGGACCATCGATCGATCGATCCCCTCCATTAATCGATCGATCGAACAAGTACCCTTCTTCTCCAACTTGTTGTTTCAGCCATTGTTAACCCAACCAAGCTTCTACTTTCTCCCATAAAAATATCTGATCATAATCCACCATTTCAACATATGAAAACAGGTTCTACTCAACCTAGAAGCCTTAATTTAATAACCAATTTCCACAAATTTAACGTTTTCCAGATTCGGGTTTTACTCGGGTTTCAAACTCCCAAACATTTTACATCTCTAATATCAGAATTTAAATGTCCATTCATGCTGGATTTAATCATATGGTTCATATTCCTAAACTACAGAATCATGAAACCTACTAATATCATCCCAAATCTCATCAAGATATACTATTTTCCAAATATCGATTTCACCTGAATACTCGTTTATACCCAAAACGGATTTTAATTTATACATCACAAAAATATGAATTGATTATCACCAATTTAAGAAGCGTAATAGTTAACCACTTGCCTGGAATCGTTCGTAGAGTCCGATCCGTTGAAGGAATGGTTTGATGACGAACCCTCACTTTGTCCCTCAATTTGGCTCCAAAAGATCCCCAATTGCCTCTTGATTTGATTCCTCTGTGTCTCTCTCAAACCCTAGGTTTAGAATTGTTAACTATAGTTCAATTAATCCCTCAATTAGGTTAAAAACCCTTAATCCCATTTTTGGCCACATGGGCCTAATTAAAATGGCCCAATCACCCCGTGTGGGCCCGGCTACGCCCAAAAATGCCCTGAGACCCGATTACTACCCCCGAGTACTCTTTTCTGACTATCTCGACCCATCCGAACTCAACCGCGCACTTAAAATTGTCATCCGAAATACTTTATAACATTCTTCAATTTTGACCTCAAAATGCAGCACACGAAATTTCGAAAAATTAAACTTAAAGTCGCCAATTTTAAATAATTCTTTCCACTTAAATAAATTCTCCAAATTATAAATTTAAGTTTCTCCAATTCAAATATTTTTATTTCTCCCAAAAATAATTAAATTTTAAATCCTCAAAATTATGGGGTGTTACAGGGAGTTAGTGCAAAATTGGCAATGTTAGTCGCCAAATGTGAAAGTCTTGATATTTTCGATAAATTGCTACTTTCCTGTGCGAGCCCAAATTAGGCGTACTAATTTTATGATTTTGGAAAAACACAAAAGATGAAAGATGTAAATGTATAAGTTATCTACGCGTATACACAAAGAGGAAGTAAATCGGGGCCCGTGATAGTGAGTTATGGCGATTTTACCAAGGTGGGACAAATGTGTCATTAATGGAATTGTTTAATTCGACCTTTCATCCAACCAAACACGTGTTACCACTACTACTCATATTGCTATTGGACCACTTTAAAACGTATTTTTGATTATAAATGAGAGGTATGTCTTCTTCCTCACAAGAAATAACAAGTTTTGCCAAAGAGAGAGAAAGAGAAGAAAGTTAAGGAAGAAATCTTTGGAAAATTTCTATAAATCGAGGAATCCTCATAAGGTAATTACTTCTTTATTAAAGTTGGTCACATGGATGAGTTATATACTTGGCATGTTTTTATTTTTGATTTGGATATATATTTTAATGATACCCATAATGCTAAATTGATTTGGAACAAGGATGGTTTAAGAACATGTGTAAGAATGTCTATTAGGATCGTAAATGTTGACCTTAATGTCCCAGATTTAAATTTCCTCCTCGTGATGATTTTTAATTTAGGAAATTCAGGTTATTGATGTGTATATATGTTGAAATATGTTTATTATATGTTTCCATGATTGATACCCAAGGGGGAGGTTATGTATGCTTAAAAATTTTAAGTTATGCTTTAATGTTCGTTTTTGACCTAGTTGTGCTAAAAATGGCATAAATCATGGAATACTTTTTGGAATTGAGTGATTCAAGTTGGAGTGTAAAATAGACTCATACATGTATAACATATCCTAAAATTGTGTAAAAATAAGAAGGAATAAACCGTTGGTGATAGTTTGAAGTTTTGGTTTAAAATCTGCCCTAAAGGAGCAAGAATGCATACCAGGTGTTTAACGTTTTGCTCAACATAGCAAATGAGCCCTAAAAATTATGAAACATTAATTTTGTATTATTCAATATTTTTACGGATATTGGGTGGAATATCATACAAAGCTATGGGGTATAAAAATTCTGAAAATTCCAGGAAGTTGAAGTTGTGTTGCTGTTTTTCTTGAGAAACGATTTGGAAAAAGGTTGTAGTCAAATGGGCATAACTTTGTCTAACGAATTCGTAATTTAATTCCGTAAATTGTGTTAGAACCCTAATTAATTGGATGTTATAGAAATGTGAAGTATCATATTTAATTCCTCCTTAGTTATTTCTGATTGACCAAATGATGTGATGTATTACTGGGTTTGATGTTAATCGGTGTATTCAAATACTAATGACATTGACTTGTTAGGTGGGGAAGCATCTAATACTACCATACCAAGGAAGTAGTTTGGTATTAATATTAGCACCAAATCCAAGGTGAGTGACCTATCCTACGAAATATAAATGCTTATATTTTCATATGGAATTATGTAGTTAAATACACGTGTTAAACTGTTTATGGAGAAATGTAATATTTGTGAAACATATGCATATGCTTAACACTGTTAAGTAAAGTTATTTAATGTTATGGACTGTAGAGGGTCCTCTATATAATGTTAAGGACTGTGATGGGTCCTATGGGATGTGGCGGTCCCGTTAACCCAACTTGAAGGTTTGTTGTACTCGGCCCTAATTAAGGGATGTGGTGTTCCCCATTAACTATGGTGGGTTAATTGGACTGTGGCGGGTCCAGACTTGTGAGAGTTACACAATTCCTATTGGGTTATAACATTAGAAAAAAAGGAGGTTATTTAAATTGGTTATACGTGTGGTATATGGTCATTCACTAAGCTTTTGTTGCTTACACTCCTAAAATGTTATGTTTCAGGTATGCTTATTGTTAGGAGTTCACTGCTAAGTTAGGATCTTAAAACGGGGGAGTGACGGATGTCTAATATGGCTCAAATATAGATTTTTGTGTATATGTTAAACAAAGCAAGTTGTATATGTAAAGTTGTTTAATACTTGTTAGTTGTAAGTATCGGTAATTATGTTTTATCGAAACATGCCTTTGAGAAAAAAATCTTACGCTATTTTCCTTATAGATTTAAATTAAAGCATTGTTTTGGTAATTTATAAAAAAAAATGATGAGTTTAACTTAATTACGTCGAGGCACTACAACTTGGTATTAGAGCGTGGTTATTAGGTTCTGGATAGGGTGTGAGGGTGTAGATCGGCAGTGGACACTAGAAAGTGAGTTTTCTATGCGTCTGGATTTTGACTAACAATGTTAATATTGAACTGCTGTTATTATATTTTATTTACGTTAATTATATTGCAGTGAGTGATGGATCCACACGAGCCGCATGATAGAGCAGAGGGTGAGGCATCTTATGTTCCTAATAGTCAGCAAGGACGTAGACATATTCAAGTGTATGAACCAGAGGTGCAACGACAACCCATTGATGATGTGGGGAGGATATTACGTGTTGTGGCATAATTAGTGAAACAAGCAAGAGGTGGAGCATATGGTGGAGATATGGATAAATTACATGAGAGGTTCATGAAGTTAAATCTGCCAGCATTTACGGGGACTACGGATCCATTAGTCGCAAAGGGGTGGATTAGAAAGATGGAAACGATATTCAAGGTAATAGAAGTGCGAGATGAACAAAAGGTGTTGTTAGCAACCTTCAGGTTAGAGAATGATGCAAAGTTATGTTGGGATGGTACAGAGAGGTTACTCACTACAATTGGGGGAGTGGTACCAATAAATCCTCCACAAATTACATGGGAGAGGTTTGTGAAGGTGTTCTTTGAAAAATATTTCCCAAGGCTTTATAGAAAAGAGAAAGAGGAAGAATTTATCAAATTGAAAGACGAGAATCGAACAGTGGCAGAGTATGAAGCTTTATTAATATCCTTTTCTAGATTTGTACCTGAATTGGTGAGGACGGAAGAAAGAAAATGTGATCGGTTTCAAATTGGGTTGAGTGTAGATATAAAGAGCATGGTTGCTAATATGAAGATCACAGATTATGTGGACTTGGTGGATAGGGCCATGGTGTCAGAAAAGTCAATGAAAGAAATGCAAGTTGAACACTCGAAGAAATATAGACACGATGGTATACGATCTTATGGATGGGAGACGGGAACCTCAACTCAGAGTGTAGCACATGGAATATATAAGGGCAAAGAATTTAAAAATAATAGAAGTGCACGTGGAAGATTTCAAGCTCGAGGTGGAAGGACTGGGATGAGTCAGTCAGAAAATGTATCTGCGATTGGACTGAGGGTCATATTTTTCTATACATGTGGTGGTCAAGGGCACATGTCTCGGGAATGTACAATAGCTGAGACGACACCTTTATGTTTCCATTATCATCAACCAGGGCACTTCCAAAAGAATTGTCCAGCGATGGGATCTACAACATCAGTTGGGAGTGTGACAGTAGGAGGCCGAAATTCTACATTGAATGCTCACAAGGGAGGTAGAGTGTTTGCACTTACGCAACAAGATGCACAAGCTATGCCTAACGTAGTGACAGGTACACTTTCTATGTGTGATCAAGATGCTTATGTGTTGATAGATCCTGATTCTACACATTCTTTTGTATCTCTTCTTTATCTGTTGCATCTTAATAAGCCATTATCATCGTTAGATTCTAGTTTAGCGATCATTACTCTAGTGGGGGGATTGGTTTTTATTAATAAGGTGTATAGGGAGTGCATGGTGCGAATAGGTGAAAAGGAGTTATTGGCTGACTTATTACCTCTTGATATGCGCGACTTTGATGTGATACTGGTATGGATTGGTTAGCCTCATATCATGTATGTTTAGATTGCTTTAAAAAGGAGGTAGTGTTTCGGTTACACGGTGAACCTGAATTTAAATTTATTGGGGAAGGAAATGTCACTCCAACATGTTTGATTTCTGCTACAAAATGTTATGAACTACTAAAGAAAGGATGTGAGGGTTATCTTGCTCATGTTGTGAACACATGACAAGAGGCTAGAAAACTATCAGATATACCAGTAGTCAATGAGTTTGCAGATGTCTTCCCAGAAGAACTCCCAGGGTTAGCACCAGACCGTGAGGTAGAATTTGCGATTGAGTTGGTACCAAGCACTACACCAATATCTATTGCACCATATCGTATGGCACCTGCAGAATTAAAAGAGCTAAAAATACAGCTGCAAGATTTGTTAGATCGAGGTTTTATAAGGCCTAGTGTATAACCGTGGGGAGCCCCAGTATTGTTTGTTAAAAATAAAGATGGAACCATGAGACTATGCATCGATTATCCTCAATTGAATAAGGTGACTATCCGTAACAAATACCCACTACCCCGAATTGATGGCTTGTTCGATCAGTTGTAAGGGGCCAAAGTATTTTTCAAGATCGATCTCAGATTCGGATATCATCAATTGAAATCAAGAGACTGTGATATTTCTAAAACTGCTTTTCATTCCAGGTGTGGACACTATGAATTTCTTGTCATGCCATTTGGGTTAACAAATGCACCAAACGTATTCATAGATTTGATGAACCGTATATTTCACCCATACGTGGATTCCTTTGTTATCGTCTTCATTGATGATATTTTGATATATTCTCGTAGTAGGGATGAGCATGAACACCACCTGCGTATTATTTTACAGACCTTACGAGAGAAGTTGTTGTATGCTAAGTTTTCTAAATGTGAATTTTGGCTAGACAAGGTAGTATTTTTGGGGCATGTTATTTCTGCTGATGGTATTTGTGTTGATCCCAAGAAGGTAGAAGCAGTAATGAATTTGGAAAGACCAACTAGTGTGACTGAGGTACGTAGATTTTTGGGATTGGCGGAGTATTACAGGAGGTTTATACCCGGGTTTTCTTCTACTGTATTGTCATTGACTAAGCTTACTAGAAAGGAGAACAAGTTTATGTGGAGTGATGATTGTGATAAAATCTTTGAAAATTTAAAGGGTAAGTTGACATCAGCTCCAGTATTGACTATCCCAACGGGTACAGAAGGTTTAGTTATTTATAGTGATGCTTCGTATCAAGGACTTGGATGTGTATCAGTGCAGCATGGAATGGTAATTGCTTTTGCTTCTCGACAGTTAAAGATGCATGGAAAGGTAATTACTTTTGCTTCTCGACAGTTAAAGATACATGAACGCAACTACCCTACTCATGATCTTGAGTTAGATGCAGTAGTTTTTGCATTAAAGATCTGGAGACATTACTTATATGGTGTTAGTTGTGAAATTTTTACCGACCATCAAAGCTTAAAATACTTGTTTACTCAAAAAGACTTGAACTTGAGGCAAAGAAGGTGGATGGAACTTATAAAAGATTATGATTGCACGATACATCACCATCTGGGTAAAGCTAATGTTGTTGCCGATGCTTTGAGTAGAAAATCTCGAGGCATAGTATCTCGTATTTATTGTATTCGAGTTGACCTGCTGAGAGAGTTAGCTTTAATGGGGGTGGAATTAACTTTAAATGAGTCTTACGGAATAGTAGCACATTTAAATGTTAGACCCACGTTGATAGACTGGATAAAACAAGCACATGCAGGAGATACATAATTTGAGAAAGTTAGAGATAATATGAAAAAGGGTAAAGCAAATGAATTTTCTATTCGTGATGATGACATTGTTATGTACGGTAACCGTTTGTGTGTACCTAACATGCCTGATTTAAGAAGAACAATTTTAAAGGAAGCCCATTGTTCGTTATATGTTATGCATCCAGGGAGCACGAAACTGTATAGAGATTTGAAACAATATTATTGGTGGTCGGGAATTAAACACGACATTACAGATTTTGTTGCCAGATGTCTAGTTTGCCAACAGGTAAAGGCGGGGCATCAAAAGCCGAGGGTTTTACTACAACCCTTACCTATTCCTGAGTGAAAATGGGAGCATGTTACTACAAATTTTATTATAGGTTTACCAAAATCATCACAAGGGTTTGATTCTATTTGGGTTGTCATAGATAGGTTGACTAAGTCTACACATTTTCTTCCTGTTAAAGCTACTTAGTCCAGGGATAGATATGCAAAAATATATGTGGATGAGATTATCAGATCGCATGGTGCACCTGTTTCTATTATTTCTGATCGAGATCCTAAGTTTACTTCTCACTTTTGACCTAGTTTACAACAAGCTTTGGGGACTAAATTGAAATTTAGTACAGCTTTTCATCCTCAGACTGATGGCCAGTCAGAAAGAACGATCCAAACACTTGAAGACATGTTACGAATTTGTGTATTGGAGTTCAAGGGCAGTTGGAATGAACACTTGCCACTAATAGAGTTTGCTTATAATAATAATAGCTATCATTTGAGTATTGAGATGGCTCCTTATGAAGCTTTGTATGGGAGAAAATGCAGAACTCCAGTGTGTTGGACTGAAGTAGGAGAACGAAAACTACTTGGGCTAGAAATTGTGTAGCAGACTACTGAAAAGATAAATCTAATTCATAATCACTTGAAAGTGGCGCAAAGTAGACAGAAAAGTTATGCAGATAACCGAAGGAAAGAATTGAAATTTGAGGAAGGTGATCGAGTATTCCTACGTGTTTCTCCTTGGAAAGGGGTTATGAGATTTGGGAAGAAGGGAAAGTTAAGTCACAGGTACATTGGACCTTACGAGATAGTGAAACGAGTTGCACCTGTAGATTTTAAGTTGAAATTACCACCAGAATTGTCTCGGATACACGATGTTTTTCATATATTCATGTTACGGAAGTATATTGACGATCCTTCACATGTGTTTATTTGACAACCGATAGAGCTTCAAGATGACTTGACCTACGTGGAGGAACCCATTGCTATTGTAGATCGAAAGGAGCAAGTGTTACGTAATAAAACCATTTCACTAGTTAAGGTGATGTGGAGAAGTCAGAATGTGGAGTATGCCACCTGAGAAGGAGAGAATAGCATGAAGAAGCAATATCCTCATCTGTTTGGTAAGTTTCTTATGCGTTAAATTTCTAGGACGAAATTTTTATAAGAGGGGTAGAATTGTAAGGCCCTAAAACATGATTAGGAAGGTTAATTACATGATTAAGTATAAGTTGTTAGTTATAAATTGGTTATGTGTGTTAAACATGTTAATTATCATGTTTAG
This sequence comes from Sambucus nigra, assembly GCA_949130495.1. NCBI lineage: Eukaryota > Viridiplantae > Streptophyta > Magnoliopsida > Dipsacales > Adoxaceae > Sambucus > Sambucus nigra. Next base: position 381,133,482 of record OX422215.1, on the reverse strand, counting down.
GGGATGCATGCTCATGTGATATATATGTGGTTTATATTAGATGCTAATCGAGCTTATGATCGGGGATAACACGTTTAGAGCATATGACTAGTTATGTGGTTAAATGAATCATAAAATATGTTTCTAATGCACGATTATGTTTATAAAAGTAAATTAGGGAGTTAGTGCGAAATTGGCAATGTTTAGTCTCCAAATGTGAAAGTCTTGAGATTTTCGGTAAATTGCTACTTTCCCGTTCGAGCCCAAATTAGGCGTACTAATTTTATGATTTTGGAAAAACACAAAAGATGAAAGTTGTAGATGTATAAGTTATCTACGCGTATACACAAAGAGGAAGTAAATCGGGGCCCGTGATAATGAGTTGTGGGGATTTTACCAAGGTGGGACAAATGTGTCATTAATGGAATTGTTTAATTCGACCTTTCATCCAACCAATCACGTGTTACCACTACCCTTATTGCTATTGGACCACTTTAAAACGTATTTCTCATTATAAATGAGAGGTATGTCTTCTTCCTCAAAAGAAATAACAAGTTTTGCCCAAAGAGAGAGAAAGAGAAGAAAGTTAAGGAAGAAATCTTTAGAAAATTTCTATAAATCGAGGAATCCTCGTAAGGTAATTACTTATTTATTAAAGTTGGTCACATGGATGAGTTCTATACTTGGCATGTTTTTATTTTTGATTTGGATATATATTTTAATGATATCCATATTGCTAAATTGTGTTGGAACAAGGATGGTTTAAGAACATGTGTAAGAATGTGTATTAGGATCGCAAATGTTTACCGTAATGTCCCAGATTTAAATTCCCTCCTCGTGATGATTTTTAATTTAGGAAATTCATGTTTTTTATGTGTATATATGTTGAAACGTCTTTATTATATGTTTCCATGATTGATACCTAAGGGGGAGGTTATGTATGCTTAAAAATGTTAAGTTATGCTTTAATGTTCGTTTTCGACCTAGTTGTGCTAAAAATGGCATAAATCATGAAATACTTATTGGAATTGAGTGATTCAAGTTGGACCATGATATAACATATCCGAAAATTGTGTAAAAATACCAAGGAATGAACCGTTGGTGATAGTATGAAGTTTTGGTTTAAAATCTGCCCTAAAGGAGCAAGAATGCATACCAGGTGTTTGATGTTTTGCTCGACATAGCAAATGAGTCCTAAAAATTATGAAACATTAATTTTGTATTATTCAATGTTTTTACTGATATTGGGTGGAATATCATGTAAAGTTATGAGGTATAAAAATTATGAAAATTCCAGGAAGTTGAAGTTGTGTTGCTATTTTTCTTGAGAAACGATTTGGAAAAGGTTGTAGTAAAATGGGCATAACTTTGTCTAACGAATTCGTAATTTAATTTCGTAAATTGTGTTAGAACCCTAATTAATCGAGTGTTATAGAAATGTGAAGTATCATATTTAATTCCTCCTTAATTATTTCTGATTGACCAAATGATGTGATGCATTACTGGGTTTGATGTTAATTAGTGTATTCAAATACTAATGACAATGACTCGTTAGGTGGGGAAGCAGCTAATACTACCATACCAAGGAAGTAGTTTGGTATTAATATTAGCACCAAATCCAAGGTGACTGGCCTATCCTATGAAATATAAATGCTTATATTTTCATATGGAATTATGTAGTTAAATACATGTGTTAAACTATTTATGGAGAAATGTGATATTTGTGAAACATATGCATATGCTTAACACCGTTAAGCAAAGTTATTTAATGTTATGGACTGTAGTGTGTCCTCTATATAATGTTAAGGACTGTGGTGGGTCCTATGGGATGTGGCGGTCCCGTTAACCCAACTTGAAGGTTAGTTGTACTCGGGCCTAATTATGGGATGTGGTGTTCCCTATTGACTGTCGTGTGTTAATTGGACTGTGGCGGGTCTAGGCTTGCGAGAGTTACACAATTCCTATTGGGTTATAACATTAGAAAAAAAGGGGTTATTTAAATTGGTTATATATGTGGTATATGGTCATTCACTAAGCTTGTGTTGCTTACACTCCTAAAATATTATGTTTCAGGTATGCCTATTGTTTGGAGTTCGCTGCCAAGTTAGGATCCTAAAACGGGGGAGTGACGGATGTCTAATGTGGTTTGAATATCAAGAAGATTTTTGTGTAAATGTTAAACAAAGCAAGTTGTATATATAAAGTTGTTTAATACTTGTTTGTTGTTATCTGTAGTTATGTTTTATCGAAACATGCCTTTGAGAAAAAAAATCTTATGCTATTTTCCTTATAGATTTAAATTAAAGCATTGTTTAATGCAATTTATTAAAAAAAAGGATCAGTTTAACTTAATTAAGTCGGGATGCGACAATAAATATCGAATGTTTTGATGCCTTGAGGATGGTTAAGGTGCACTGTAGATATAAGCCCATAGACTAGTGTTTTGCGAGCACCGAGTAATTGCAATATGGATATTCAAAGGTTTGTAGAGTGCACCTATAATGATAAAGGTATAGACAATGAAATCTTATCGGGTTTGGGACTTTTACATGAGATGTGTTCAGTGTTCTTAAGAGACCAATTAAGTCCAGTAAAATGAGGCACTAGCATTCTAGTAACAATAATGTTGAGGGTTAGGTGATGATCCCAGAGTACTGGTGGTGTAGTACACATGTCATGTATGGCTACCTAATCGGCACAGATGGGTGGTGTAATCCCTTAGGTAGGGTGATAGTTGTGTTCTTATAAGGGTAATGCTTGGATGTCATGGAATGACTAGTATGGGTGTGGTGATGCCTAGTTTCAGAACATACTAAGAGATGTATTCAAGACTTAGAGTGATGACGCCATGTGGAGACTTATAAATGGCAATTAAGATGGGGTAACATCGAAACATGATTATTATATCAATTTGTCGACAGTATATGCTAGGGTAGCCTTAGCAATGTGATGAATAGTTTTGGGCACATCTTGTCAAACTGGTACGGGTTAGAAGGTGTAGCCCAGTGTGATGTTAACTACCCGTAAGGTGCCAATGACGGCGGGTGTGATTGTCACGAAAATTTCGTGTGGGTAGAAACGGTAAGGTGAATTGGTGCCAATCTCATGTGGTCAAAGGAACATGGTTAGGTTAGTGCCTTTCTTGAACTAAGTAATATCTATGGGAGTTCGGGATTTCGATCACGATGTGTTAAAGCAGATAATAACCTGGGTGTAGTAGGTTGGTGACGTCGTCGTCACTAATGATTGTACAAGATCAACGGCTAGAGCGTGAGGTGTCCGCTAATCAGAATGACTCATATACGCCAGGGATGTGAAAGGTAGGGCCTTTCTCCCAAGGAGGGAAGTCAGGAATTGACTTCCTAAAGGACTACCCACTCGTAAATTACTTTCGTATTGCGAGAATGAATGACTGAGATTCGATTCACCACTACCAGTGACCCAAGTCAGGGACGTGGCTAGAATTTGTGCTCGGTGAGAACTCTAGGAATGAGTGGAATGACTTCAAGTGCACGGCGTAGGTTCGCTTCTGTAAGTCGGAGTCAGACACTTATGGGCAAAATTCCTCCGGATGGTTGCTTGTCCCTCTGACTCAAGTGTGTTCTTTTCGATTTCGATAATCGTGATTCGGTATTCTCACCTGATATTACTCGGATCAGTTCCATGTCATGGTACGGTGCGATTGGGCCCGGGAGAGCACGGTGGACCGGGTTGGTCAACGCGGCTTGGTAACTGGGTGTGCCCATCTGAGGTATTCTTGCTATTGCATAAAGTTTTGAGTACAGTTGGCTACATTTTTTGCCTCACAATTTGCTCATAATATCAATATCCCTTTAAACTAGTGGACTTTCGACTGGCCGGCTCAGCAGTGAGTGGCTCGGATTACGAAGAGCGGGATGATGGCTTGAGGAAATGATATAGTGTTGGAAACATTACACCAAAAATAGCAATTTGGCAAACCCTGATAAATCTGGCACAGTTTTAAATTGTGCCAAATTCTTGCACAATTTAATGACAATCTAACACACTTTAAAATTTTGCCAAAATTTGCCACTATTTTTAAGTGTGCCAAAATTGAGTACACTTGACTAAAATATAAAATGCTCTAAAAAATACACTTAATCACTTTTTGGACTCTCCCGCTCACTCATCCCTCTCACTTTGGAGTCTCCCGCTCAGCTCTTTCTTTCTCACATTTTGGTCACTTTGGAGTTCGTCAGTTTGGAGTTTGTCACGTTTTGGTTCCGCTCGACTCTTACACAGGTAATGGACGTTTTGGAGTCTCATGTTTGCATTTTTAAGGTTTTATATATACATTTCCTTCTTTTTTTTTGGCTGTCGCTGTGCTTTTATGAGTCTATTGATCGAAGGGTTTTATATATACCTTTTTAGGGCTTTCGATTTTCAGATTTAATACTAACTGCTAGTTGTTGTAGGTGATCAGTATAATCTATATATGTGTTACAGGCACATGTGTTGAGTATCGATTGTTAGGGCATTTTAAAATTGTTGAGTGATGAAATATTTTTAGATTTGGTGATTGTTAAGATGATTTATATTTATTTATATTAAATAACGTTTAGTAGACTTTATATGCTATATTATTATTTTATTTCTGAATCTATATGCTAATAATGCTATACTATTATTTTGTTTCTTTCTTCACCCGTAGCCTATATTTTTTTGAGAATTTTCAAAATGTTTGCACCGGCACCCTACGCTCGCGTCAGTTATTCTTAAAATGCAGTGTTTGCATTTCTGTTTTTATTAATATATGATAAATGAGATTCTGTGTTGAAAATTTAAGAAAAAACAAAAAAACTTTTTAAATAGTGAGTAGACATTAATGCTAAACATTCAATAATAATGTTACACATGTAGAAAAACCCTAGACCCGTTCAAGAGTTCTTACTACGACTGTGATGAGAACTCTTGAATTGTCCCATTTTTGGACAGTTTGGAAATGCAAAAGTTTGTATTGTACATAATGTTTATGCACGTCCTATTTTGGAAAATTCGGTGGTATCCCTTTATGTTCTTTGAGTGCATACTATATTGATGTAGTGTTTTGTATTTTCTTGGTTGAAAAACTTAAGTAATATATGAAAACTCCCAGTTTAAGTTGTGTACTTGAAGAACTATAGGGAGATGCTGACGAAATTTTCCAGTTTAGGATATGTCATGAGACATTATGAACAATACAAATTATGCATTTTCAAATGGGATTGGACCCTTACCCTGTTGAGGAGATGGAGGAAATATATGAGATAAAATATATACATATTTAGACTTGAGAAAAAACTTAAATATATCTACAGTAAGCATTATTATAATTTGTGTTCTTTAAATTTATCAGGGTGTCGTCGAGAATCAACAAAGATTGGATAAACGAAAAAAATATCGAGATCGATACGTATAGAGATGGGGTGTTACAGTTTCTACATTATGTGCGTAATAATAGTTCGAATGCTAAACATTCATTTCCATATAGACGTTGTTGAAAAGGGAAAGGACATTTTGTTATAGATGATATATTCGTTCATTTAAGGACATTTGGTATGGACATGAACTATGACTTATGGCATTTTCATGTTGAGACGTTAGTTGTTGATTAAATCCAACCACCACCTCAATCTGTGACACCGACAGAATGCGCTGATGTGCGCAATATTCCAATTCTGAATGATCTTGTGAATGATGATTGTGAGATGTTTACAGGTGAAGCGAAGCCTAGTGAACCTAATTTTGTAGGCAGTGATGAAGCCCCCCCCCCCCCCCCCCAACTTTTGAGGTTCCCAATGATTCGCACACACATAAATACAAAGTCAAGAAATATGATTATTAATATCAACTCGCACAGGAGCCATTGCACCCAGCTACTGGTTCTTTACGTCATATCATAATGTATTCTCTTATAAAGTAGAATGATTTGAAAACACAATTCAATTTGTCAGATGGTGCAACAAGTGGAATTCTGATATTGTTAAGTGAAGTACTTCCTGAAAGGAATAACTTGACAACTAGTTACACATAAATGAAAAACACCGTTAGAGATATCGGTATAGATTATGTTAAGTATGACGTATGCATTAACAACGGTATGTTATTTTGGAAAGAGCATGAAAAATCTAATAGATGTATAAAATGTGGTTATTTGCGTTACAAGTTTACTTGTCTAGACGAGGATAGGGTAGAAATTCATAATTCTGATGGAAAAAAAATACTCTAGGGTTCCTAAGAAGGTAATGCGACATTTCCCTTTAATATTTAGCCTAAAACGGTTGTATACCATAAAATGGATAGCATAGAATATGACTTGGCACGCTCGTGCAAGCTCTTGTATAGAATTCTTACGTCACCCCCGAGATTCATCAGAGTGGGTAAATACAAACATTATGTGGAGAGATTTTGCAAAAGATCTACGCAATATTTGACTTGCAATAGCAACTGATGGTTTTGAGCCCCAATAACATGTTTGGACATAAGTATAGTTGTTGGCCAGTCATAATTCAACCACTCCACCGTCCTCCATCAATGTGTATCAAAAGTGAGTTTTCAATGTTGTCTCTATTGATTCCCGAGCCAAAGTCACCATCAAGTAATATTGATGTCTTCCTTCAATCGTTGGTCGATGAGTGAAAGATCTTATGGTCTGGAGTTGAGGCTTGGGATGCGAACAAAAATGAGTAATTAAAATTAAAAGCCATGTTGATATGGGGTATTCATGATTTTCCAGCTTATGGGATGTTAGCAGGTTGTTCAACTCAGGGTTACAATGGGTGTCCCGTTTGTTTTAAAAATACACCTTCTCAATATCTTCCTAAGTCAACAAAGTGTTATTACCAACGATCTCGTATGTTCCTTCCTCAAAGCCATCCTTACATGTTTGACACATTAAAGCAAACATTTAATGGCGAAATAGAGGATGTTATGGCTCCAAGAAAGTTAACAAGCGTAGAAGTTGATCAGATAGTGTCATTTATCACTAGATAAGGTGTTAAAAGAGAGGGAGACAAAAAGGGAAGGGGAAAAGGGAAGGGGAAGACAATGATTATCCAAGTGATGGTATCGATGATGATATAACGGGTACCGAGGGTTTTTCAAGGAGGTCAATTTTCTTTGACTTGGAGTACTCGACGGATCATGATGTTAGACATAATTTAGATGTTATACATGTTGAAAATAATGCCAGAGAGACTCTTTTAGGTACAATACTCTCGATGAAAGGATCGTCAAACAAAGATACGATCAATGCCCATGATGAGTTGAAAGATCCTTTGAATCTTAAATTTATGGATGAAAGATGCTGAAGGCAGTAATAAAAGGCGGATGCCAAAGGCACCCTTCGCATTAGGAAAGGAAGAGAAATAAGCCTTCTATCTTACACTAAAAACATTAAAGGTACCAATTGGATTTTCATCAAATTTCAGCAACAATGATGACCTCGATCCACCTGGATTTACCAATCCCAAGTCCCATTATTATCACATCATTATGCAACGATTACTTCCTGCATTCCTTAAGCATTCATTTTCGGATCATAAGCCTTTGTTTAAAGCTATCAACGGATATATTCTTTAACGTGTTGTGTGCCAAAGTGATTTATAAGGAACATCTTTTGACGACTAAAACGCATTGGTGAGGCACTTTGTGTCCTTAAAATTTATTTTCCACCTGCCTTTTTTGTGGTGATGATCCACCTCATGCGCTATTTAGCCGATGAAGCTTTGACAGCTAGGCCGCCAAGATATCGGGTGCTGTAATTGTTTGAGAGATAAAATGGGAAGATATAAAAAGTTTCCACGAAGCAAGAGGTATATTTAAGGGAGCATTGTTAATGAATATTTTTTACATAAAGCTTCTTTGTATGCCATGGAGTACGTATCGAAAAGAGGTGAAGGAACTCGTAATTGGAATCTTGAGGATTTTCTTGATGATGAGTTTAATGACTCGAAATGCCAACGAACATTGGGTAAAAGTAAAGAATTGATCTTGAATAATGTATGCTATGAGCATGTATGAAGAGGGGGTTTATCTCAATGCGACGGTGTTGATGAGTGGAGAAGGTACACACCTTTGTCGTATTGTATCAACGTTTGTAGTCCTAAGTGTAAAAGTAACCATCGCTTCTGACAATATAATTATTATCTTTGTTTTGTTTGTTTGCATATTATATTTGTGTTTGTGGTATTGTGATAAAATATTATTATGGACGGAATGCATATTATATTTGCATTTGTGGTGTTGTGACATGGATGGAATGCATATTATATTGTCTTTCCTCTTCTCTGACTCCTTTTCTCTTTTTTGGCTTCCGATCAGACTTAGTCCCAACACCACTGTGGTAATTCCCTTTGTTTTGACACTAGGTTTTAGAGAATCAATATTTACTTATTGTTTGGAAATTAAGCTTTTGCATTGATCTTGACACAATTTTTATTTCCTTTTTTGGATTTCGATATTAGTCTATTATTTATGATTTTTGTGTTTGATTTCGATTGTGTTTCAAATCAATAAAGTTTGGGGTAAGATTTTAGAGCTCTACCCATATATCTTTAGTTTGATCAGATCATATCAAGTATACTCTTTAATTTTTACCAAAAATAGAGCTCGACCCATTTGTTTGTCGCTTTGAATTTAGGATTTGTGGCCCTCCTTACATCATCTGATAAGATCCAAATAGTATAATGTGAAAAAGAATAAAACAGGAACCATAGTGTATTTATATTTCTCTTATATGTTATAATAGCATAAGAAATTCGTTAAGCAATTGAATCAGCCTATTGATGCACAAAGAAGAAGTTTGTTCTTGTCTTGCTCGCATTGCATCTTTGATCATATTGTTATGTTATGTTTCTAATCGAAAAAATAAAACATTAGTGAATCTACTATATTACCATGTGTATATTGTAAGTCCATGTTATCTTCTGTTTATTGTATAGAATCTACTGTATTACCATGTTAAGAGTTATTGGTTAAGAGTTAAGAGTTATAACTTATTTTATATGTGTCCTTCATTTGGCTTGCTATAGTGAATGTTGAGGTGATGTACTTTTGATGTGTACTCCATTTGACTTTCTATACTGTGTTGTAGCAGTTCTTGTGTTATGTTGGTTTAAAAACTTTGTTTGGATAAATGATATCAGTTATGACAAGTACGAGGAATGTAACATATTCACGTGTAACAGTTCTTGTGTTATCTTATGTTATACTCTACTGTGCTACTATACCGTTCTATTGTACTGTATTGTAGCAGTTCTTGTGTAATGTTCTATTGTGCTGTAATAATTTTATGGTGTTCCATTTAGAAAATAGATCAACAAACTGTTTATATACTATCCTTTGTATTAACAATTCTATGCTCAAACTCATGGTACATTAACATGTCCAACTACCATATTCATTTGTGTTAGATCTTTAATCTTATAATATGTCTTCTTCACTTTTTTATTAATCGGTTCTATATCTCGACTCAAATAATACTTTCGTTAGTAAAACATCTGTATTATATGGTTTATCTTTACTGTCATATTCATTTGCTCACCCTTTTTTTTATCTCGCTCACTTATTTGTCGTGCAATTGGCAAGGTAGATGCTGCTTTCGAATTGGATGGTTGTGTTCATAACTTTGACTTATGGAAGAAATATTACTTGAAGACTTGTTTTGTTATTGATCAAGAGCCAGAGCATCATCCAGGGATTGATTCTTTTTACAACGGTACAATAGCTTCAACAATTGTTAGACATGTAAGAGAAATGCTAATCAAATAAGATTTTGTGGTGACCTCGGGTAATGACAAATTTTGAGATCCAGTATAAGAAGGCAGTAGTTTTATACCTTTTCCTACACTAAGGCGTCTCTTTCTCAGAAAAGAAATAATAATGGTAATGAAAAATGTATATAATAGGGGTAATTTTACCAACACTAAGGCAACTTTTTTATATTTTCGTTGTAATAGAAAATGTTGGCGACTCACATTTTCAACATCCATTTGAATCTCCACAACCTTTCCCAGAAAGACATGTATGTTTATTCTCTTGGTTTACGGCTTTGTCTTCTTCAATTCTTATTTGTTGGCGGTGGTGTGTTAGTGGTAGTAATTTGGGAGTATTGATGGTGGTGGTGTGTTGGAGAGGATGGTAATATTGTGATTGTGGTTTGATGATGTTATTGGTGATGGTGGCGGCGGTGGGCAGAATTGTTTTTGATGGTGTAGTGAAATACTTTTTATCAATTACTTGATTCGTTTTTTATTATTTGAATCTTAAAGCCACGCATTGATTAATAATTGGAGAGTTTAATAAACTCAACACGACGACCAGTCAGCGGATTCGTTAAGTCTTTTAACGTAAGTAAGAATAACATTGCAAAAATATAAAGAATCAGTCAGAATTCAAATTAATATTGCAGTTTCCCTTTTAGATAGTATTATTGCGTGTGAAGCATTTAGCAAATCTGTTTGCATGTTGTTTTGACTACTGGGGGCAAATGATTTTATATAATGTAGAATCCTTATGCCCCTATAATGAGTTATCTTATTTTCAATCCTGTGGTAAAACTAATGCCTCTTTGGGCATTGTATTTCATTTTTTGTTCACAATACAAAACTTGCCCATTTGCATATTGTGTTGACTTTGAGCTGATAGCTTTAGCACTTCTCTCCAGGGGGATTTGGCCTTCTTTTTCCTCCTCAAGCTTCTTGGTTGGTTTTGAACTTGCTCTGGTTATGCCTAGATTCCATCTTTATATCTTACTCTTTCTCTATCTCTTCCTAACCCTGCAATAAACCTACATACATACTTGAAGGAATAAAAAATAAACCAACATTTTGACGATTCTATTCTTGGTTTGCAGCTTCAGCCAGAATCTGGTTTTGGAAATGCTCTCAACAACTCTAATCAGGATCTGAACAAAGGTATGGTTGGCATGCCAAGTCTGTAAAATTATTACTTCATCCCTTTTAAACTTATTATTGATTTAGTACTAAAGCTTATTCTTTTCTATTGTAATATGAATATGTGGGAGGCTCTGTTTGGGACACCAAAGTGGAGGACTTAATACAGAGTTCTTCGTGGGGTACGGCTATAGCTGTCGCTAACAGTGAATAGGTTGGAGGTTGGAGAAAAAGTAAAGGCACTTGGAGCAATGCTACTGATCAAGTACGACCGTTGATTGTTCCCGTCTAATCCACCTAAACTATAATGTTAAGTATTAAGGTACTTCCACTCCATTTAATCTATCTAAATTGTATTGTGGCAGTATTACTTTCTGGTGATTTCATCATTATCATCTACTTTGGTAGGTAACTTTTTTGTGGAAGGTGTGTTTAATATTGGCTTTACTCAACGAGCTATTATTCCAGCAAAGTTTTGTTATAGTTCTTAAATAGATATTTTTCAGATCAATATTTTACATGTCATCTTTATATAATATTGACCTTTAATAGTAATTAATGTTCCATAGTTTGAAGTTAATTTCGATAGTTTGTACTTAGTGTTTTATAGGTACGTGAGAATATCTGTGACACCCCGACTAATTAAATATCGGGTAGCTACTCCTTTATTTATATTAATACAAAATGCCAAGTTGGTTCAGTTCAAAGCATCACTGTCGAAAATATTTAATTAATTATTAACCACCTAATATTTAAAATAGTGAATTGTCAAATTTTATTAATTACATTAACCATCAACCAAATTATTTAAGCCATCATTCAACAATCGAATGAACAATATCATAAGGGTATCAAACATAATAAAATAAATGATGTCAAGAGTAAACACTCCAATAGATAGTAGCAAGGCTAAATAAACCCAAAACAAAGTTTGAACAAAATAAATAAGTCGGGAAACTGAAATGAAATAAATGTTTGAACTACTGTCTCTAAATAGAAATGGGTGACATGTCCTAATAGATATAAATAAATCTTTGAGTAGAATCAAAGTGAATTGTGGAGGCGTCTAATACCGAGATCCTATAACTTCTACAACAGCTACAACACGTCAACGGATCAGAACTCCTCTGCTTGGCGTCCCTGTGGCGGGGCACCTAAAATGCTTTTACAAAAAAATTGATTTGGAACAAACGGGTCAGAGCCCGAGGTGAAAATATTTTTAAAGCGGCAAGTATTTAAATTACAAATTTTAAATAATACATATATTAAACATATTAGTCGCGTGCCCTCACTTGAGATCCTCACCCCTCAACTATTTGTGCACGCCTAACGCATATCCTTAATTCAATCTAGTTATGCCCCCACCTAAATAAACTGATTTAATCCTACCAATACGGTATTATTTTACATGTCCACCAACAATACACAAATAAGTTATGCTCGTAACTCACACGTTCATCCGTTTTATTTCTTATCTCAAGTATTAATTAAGTTCACTCCATTCTTAACCCATTTAAATCTCTTAGTTATTCGCATCTACTAAGGAACAGTAAACCAGGCATAAGTACATATATAAATTACTCTCAGTACATACATACATATATGGCACCCCTAGGCTAAGTTGTGGTGCACGCATACACTGCTATCAAATCAAGGTACATCACGTACATACGGATCACGCGTTCCGAATCGCTCAGGAACTGTTTCAACACAAATCACACATATTGGAGGCGAACATAGTTCACATACCCATGGGTCACGCACATACCTACGCTCCCATGGTCAGCTGACTTATCAACTCACAAATGAGTCTTCACAGTCCTATGTTCTTAAGGTACCAATCTAAATCCCCCCGAAGGCACACAAAGATAAGATGGTCATTTCTCGAAAATCAACCTTCCGTGATAGCAAGTATGGTAGGTATCTCATATACATAATCATCCATATACTAAGTATTCACACAACTTATGTAATCATCATATTAATATAGGTAATCCAACCCTATACCATAAGTCTCATACATATCATAGTATCATCCCGATTATTCCACGTAATATGTTTAGCGCGATATAATTAAAGTTACTAAGTCTAACCCTAACTAAACAAGTTACTAAGTCTCCTATTAGTCTCTAAGGTTCTTTCAGTAATTAAAGTTCCCCTTTTTCAGTCTTTCACCTTAAGTTATTATTGGTGCAAAATATATTCAGGTTCTCAGAACTTCCAATCGTATCTCACTCATCGAATATTCGTAAGTTTACCAATTATCCTCAAATTAATCTAATATTTTTTCGAGCTTCAGATACACCCTACTGGCCTTCCCTAAATACCGATATGTTCAATCAATCATCACTAAAGAGTTCTAAAGTTTGGGAGTTAATCAATTATTTAAAGGAAAATATTTCACTTTTGCCAGAGGGGTCGATCGATCGAGCAATTGTCTGCCCAGAATTTCCTTAGCAGTAAAGGGTTTCCATTTTTACACCTCCAATTCTCCATTACAACTTCCCAAACTCCCAAATAAGTTTACTAATCATTAAACCAACATATCTACACAAGCTTTAATGTTCAAAAATCAGCAAACTAACATGTAACATCGATTTCTTGGATCAAAAGTCATGAATTTCACTATAACCCTAATTCTTCACTAATTCTTCAATAATCATCATATTCCTCAATTTAAATTTCATGATTCTTAACCCTTGATTTATAATTTCGGTCATCCAATATTTCCAGAAGATCCACTACATGCAAACCTACCCAAAATCAATTATTAAGTCTTCAATTTCATATTTTTGCAATTATTCATAAATTGACATCAAACCTAAACTAACATGTAAAGTATTTGCCTTAAATTATTGCAAGATAAATCACTTGCCTCTGATTAAAAGTTTATGATCCTTTGATGACGATATCAGTTGGTTCTTTATTAGGCATAAATTCTTCCTAATTTATCCCTTAATTTAGTTACTTTTAGCACCTCGAACAACGTAATCGATTTGACTTTATCTCATAATCTTGCTACTGACTTATTATAACAAGTACACCGAGTTTCTGGTATTTCGTCTTGCTTTTACAGGTATATTGATGTCAAGAAATGAAAGAAAGAAACCGGAAGAATAAAGAAAGACAAGAAGGAAAGTCGAAAGGGCACAAGCGTAAATTCTATCCGGAATTCGAATGAGGTACCTAAAGAGAAATTAAAGATATCTCATTCATGAGCACAATGGAAGAAACGACACCTCAATCGAAGTCCCGGAACAAAAGATATGAGCAGTCAAAGATGAGGTAAAAAGTCAAACAGGCAGACCGGTCCGCCCTTACCCCGGACCGGTCCGCTGTGCCAAACTCCAGAAGACCCCGGATCGAAAGCAAACCGAAGAAGGGTGAAAAATAAAAGAACCGGTCCGCCAGAAAATAAAAGGAATTGATCCGCATTGGAGGCAGACCGGTCCGCCTAAGGCCCGGACCGGTCCGACCATCGAGATTTTCAAAGCTTATCTTCTCCTAAAAAGAATCCTAGTGCAGCTGAAACTCCGAAATTCTTGTAGGGTATAAAAACCCATTTTATTATCATTAGTTGCACGGAGAATTAGTATAGTTTTCCTTACTTTTCCAGAAACCCTAGTTTAGACACAATTTGTTCTTTTAATTCCAAGATTGAAGCTTTGAGCAGATTTCAGTAATTACCAGTAATTCTAGCTAATACTTTGAGTGCTTTGGTAAGATTAGTAAGTAATTTCATCTGTTTAATTCTTTTCTACATCATTCTACCAATTTTCCATAGTTTAATCATGTTTTTCTGCAAATCAAATATTGTTTTCATCACTTTCAGCATGCTAGGCTAGATTTTCTAAGACCGGGATACATGAACCCAGCCTGATGTGTTAGTTGCATGTGTATAACATTAATTCTCTGAATTTAGTGATTGATTACGACCGTATTGCGTAGGAACACAACAATTGTAGATCTTTATATCTCGTTTGCCTCTGGGTAACCGGGATGATTTAGAATGCAATTTGAGTATCACTATCGCTATACCGATTTACTCATCCTCGGATTAAGTATGATGCGGGTTTGAACCTCGTATACGTAATGCTTGGGAGTACTAAATTTCGGGTCAAATTAATCAGTTAAATTTACGATTAGTATTATAACTGCACTACACTAGGGTTGGGGGATTGTATTCCCGTCCAGTTTTTCTTATTCATAGTTTAAAGTTTCAACTTAGTTCTCATCAGTAATTTAGGCAATTTAGTATAATTTCATCTTTTCTTAATTTCATATTTGCACTTAGTTATAGTCAATTCTCGAAACCAAATCATTTTTCCTTTCTTTTTAGAGTCAAAGTTAGGATTCCTTCGTCTTATCTCGTCGTTACAACTCCATTGTCTTAGTTCCCTGTGGATACGATCCTGACTTATTGGGTTTATTACTAACGCGACAGGCTCACATTAGAGACACATTTTGAGTCGCGTCAAGTTTTTGGCGCCGTTGCTAAGGAACTAGTTAGACTTAGGATTAGATCGAGTTAATCTAAAACTTTGACCAAAAATTTCCAAAAATCCAAAAACATATAAAAATTTCAAAAAGCACAAAAAGATTCACCAGCATCTCTCATAAGCTTTTAATGCAAAATTCTAAGCTCACTCCCACACCTCATAATACTCCAACCAGCATTCACGAAAATCCAATAGTTGAGTACAACCCAGATAGCCCTCACACTCCAAACGCCCCACAGTTCTGGATCCCACCTCCCACACCGTTGCACTCAATCTCCAATAACACTCCATTTTACTTCTTAGGACACACCTCAGAGCACACTTCGAGCACACCAAGTGAGAGCACCGAGTCGTTAAGTGAGAGAGAGATGTCACAACACAGTAATGCACCTGTCGGTGAGGAAGAGGCCCCATACCGCCCGCTGAGAGAATTCTTATATCCCGAGCGCACTGTCACTTCAGGATGCATTATACTCCCGTATAATGTCGGGCAATTCCGTTTCAAAAATGGGATGATCCATATGTTACCTCATTACCATGGTATGGATTCTGAAAAACCATATCTTCACATTAGGGAATTTGAGGATGTGTGTGATACTCTCAATGATCAAACTTGCACACAAGAAGTGATCCGCCTCAAACTCTTCCCCTTCTCGCTCAAAGATAAAGCTAAGACATGGCTATGGTCTTTACCTTCAAGCTCGATTCCATCTTGGAACGAGTTGCAATCGAGATTTCTCAAGAAATTCTTCCCACCACATCGAATAATCTCCATAAAGGCTCAAATTCAAGCGTTCAGACAATCTGAAAATGAGCCATTTCATCGATGTTACGAGCGTTTCAATGAGTTAGTTACTTCATGCCCCCATCATGGATTTGATGCAGCACAAATCATTTCCTTTCTCTATAATGGGTTGAACCTTAACTCCAAACAACTTGTTGAAACCATGGGAAGTGGTCCGTTTGTCGGTTTAGATGCCCACAATGTTGAGCTTCACCTGAGGTATGTCCCCGAGACTACCCAATTTTGGGATACATCTGACCCTAATGCTCAAAATCAAAATCGTCAAGTGACCACCACTCCACCGGCGTCCGGCCTATTTCACGTAGATAAGAATTCTATGACGGACAGTCGATTGGATACCATTGAAAAAGGATTTCGAGACCTATGTGAGATATATGGACAAGGACCAGCTGGATCCATACCAAACCCCATAGAGAAGGTGTGTGCGATTTGTGAGGCGGGTCATTCAACCGAGGAATGCTCGACTATACCCGCCTACAAAGTGATGCTTCAGGAGCAAGTTAGTGGTATATGAGGTTTTAAGGGTAAGTTCGGTGCACCGCACGGGAATTCATACAACCCTTCATGGAAACACCATCCTGGTTTTAGCTATGGTCAATAACATGCCGCAATGAACCCTCCTTCACATGTTGTCCCTCCTCCACCACAACACTTTCAACAAGCTCCACACATGCAAGGACATGTGCAAGCGCCACCACCTCAAGGAGCGTATATCCCTCCACCGCGGAGAACTCTCGAGGATACTATGAATAAATTTATCACTAGCCAGACTGCAACCAACGCTAAATATGATCGCCTGATCAAAGATATAAATGCAAATCTGTCAAAGATACAATCCTCATTGAGCATCCAAGAGAAGGGCAAGTTTCCTGCCCGGGACCAAAGACCTCCCCAAGGTCAAACTAGTGTTAGCTCCACCTCTAATGAACATCAGGAGTAATGTCAAGCTGTGACCACTCTTCGTAGTGGGAGAGTCGTTGATTTATCACCTCCCCCGCACGACACAACGAAAGATAAGGAGATTTCGCCCGGCACCAAAGAAGCCGAAGATGTCCCCTTAAATGAGAGTGACAAATAAGACGCCAGTGAGCCCGAGGTAGTCGTGAAGACACCCTCCTGTTTCCTCAAAGGTTGATTCCTTCCCATAAAGGAAACCCATGTGAAGACGTACTAGAAGTGCCAAAACAAGTTAAGCTGAATTTACCTTTCCTTGATGCCATTAAGCAAATTCCAGCTTATGAAAAAGTCATTAAAGACTTGTTGACGGTAAAGAGAAAGATGAAGGTAAATAAGAATGTCTTTCTAGCCCAGAACGTGAGCTCTATTCTACTAAATGATCTCCCGCCTAAATTCAAAGATCCCGATGCACCCACCATTTCCTGCATCATTGGAGAAAACAAAATCGAGAAGGCCTTACTTGATTTGGGAGCAAGCGTAAATATCCTCCCTTACTCCATCTATAGGCAACTTGACTTGGGCGATCTCAATCCCACAAAGGTCACTCTCCAATTAGCGGATCGAACAGTGAAGATACCAAGAGGCATAGTCGAGGACGTGATCGTCCAAGTGGACACTTTTTACTTCCCGGTAGATTTTGTCATTTGGGACACGGAGCCCTCCTTCAACTCGAGCAATCATGTTCCCATCATCATTGGGCGCCCTTTTTTAGCTACAGCTAACGCAATCATCAATACTCGGAATGGGCGAATGCAACTCACCTTTGGGAACATGACCTTGGAAACCAACATCTTCCACATAGCCCAACATACGGGGGAAGAAGATGATCTTCACGCGGTGAGCTTCATAGATGAGATAGTAGAGGAGTACTTTGAGGAGAATTATTGCGGCGACGCCTTAGGGTCATGTCTAGTGTCAAGCCACGAGAGTGAGGGGACGTATACCGACTTCGAGAGGGAGGTTAGGGAGTTGAGAGAGTTACTCGATGAGAGAGCGTCGGACGAGGATGCGAGAGATGTTAATTAGGTTGCTAGATTCGAGGAGTTACCTCCGAGGGATACACGCATGGTTCCCTCTGACGAAAAACTTTTAACCCTCGAATTGAAGAAACTTACCTCCCATATTAAATATGCATACCTAGGAGAGGATGAGACATTTCCTGTTGTTGTCTCCTCTAGCTTAGACGAAGAGCAGGAGGGTAAATTATTGAAAATTCTGAGAAAGCACCAAAGTGCTTTTGATTAGTGCACCGCTGATTTGAAGGGAATAAGTACTTTGATTTGTACTCACAAGATCCATCTCGAAGAGGATGTCCAGCCCTCTAGAGAAATGCAAAGAAGGCTAAATCCCAATATGAAAGAAGTAGTGAGAACCGAGACATATCTTAATTTCGAGGACGAAATTCCTTTGTAAGGGGGGAAGTATGTAACACCCCGTATTTCTGAGGATATTGAATTTATATAATTTGGTAATAGAAGATTTAATTAATTGGGAGAATTTAATTAAATTGGTGATTTGGAGAAATTATTTAATTTGGAGAATTTATATTAATTTGGTGAATTAAGATTTATTTAATTCGAGCTATTTTTTTTAAAATTCACATGTGTCGTAATTTGGGGTCGAAATTTGAGAATGTTATAAAGTAATTCGGATGGCAATTCTGAGTTCACGATTGGCTCCGGATACGTCAAAATAGTCGGAAAAGAGAACTCGAGGGGTAGTAATCGGGTCTCAGAGCAATTTTAGGCATAACCGGGCCCCCCACACATGAGTGTTTCGGCCATTTTAATTTGGCCCAAAAGCTTGAAAACGGAATTAATGAAATAAAACCTAATTGAGGGAATTAGGGCAATTATAACTCAAGCAGAGAAACCCTAGAGCTCCAGAGAAAAACAGTGGAAGAAATTGGGGAACCTTTGGGAGCCAAACTAAAGGAAGAGAAGCGTGTTCTTCGTCAAACATTTGTCTACAACAAAGGAAATCAGACCCTAAAAAATTATCCAGGCAAGTAGTTAAACTTGATTTCATTTAAATTGCGGTATTGCGATTCATATCATTGTGGGTGTAAACCATATTCATTTTGGGATGGGTGATTATCGCAAAATTCGTTTTTAGAGGGTATCACATGTTAAATCTGGGTTTGGGGGATTTAAGCATTAAGGGTGAAATTGATGTTTAATTAATGTGAGAATAATATCATATGAGGCTATAATATGATTTAGAATAGAAAACATGTATAAATTGTTGTTGAATTCGGACTATTGAATCGAACTGAGAATTGTGATGTAATACCCCCTAATTTTATTGATATTTATTTAAGGGATTAATTGAATTAAATGAGAATTAATTGGAAATTAATCCGGGTATAAATACTAACGAGATGTGAGATGGTATTTGATTATGATGTTAAAAATTTATTATTTCCGAGTATGTATGGTAATACGTGAGTATTGATGATATCTAAATTGTCACGAGGTAGATATACGACAATTTGGAAAATTTAATTGGGACAAGCGTGTCAGTCGCGTCAGGAACGTAATTAATTGAATTAAACAGTGAATTTTATTTTTATCAACCGAATGGTCATTTTGAGTGCACCAACATGTCCGGAAGGGTCGAAATAGTCAGAAAACACTAGCGGGGGGTTTAGTTTGGGTCCCGGGGCATTTTTAGGCCACACCGGCAACCCAAAAGGGTAGTTTGGTAATTTTAAAAATAGGGGAATTAAAACCCACAAATTTTAGAGGTTATTTTTATATTAGAAAAGAACCCACTAAGCCATTATCAGGATTTGGGGTGAAAACTGTAACCTCGTTAGAAAACCTGCCCAGGTCGTTTGAACGACCTCGTTCGAACGAGCTTCTAACGAGATGACAGTGTCCCTTCTAACGAGTTAGTAGTTCGTTCGAAGACTTTCGTTCGAACGAACTCGTTCGCACGAGACTTTTAACGAGTTGATAGAATGGCCTTTTTGGCCTGATTTCATTTCAAACGTTCCGTAGACTTATTTAATTGGAGTATTAACCTTCCCTTATTGATTAGTGGGTATAATTGTGAGAATTGGGGTACGTTGAGGAGTATAACATAGAATCTTATAATAAAATCGGATGTAAATTATGGAGTAGGAAACGAGTACCTAATTATGACGTGAGAAGGGTTGATAATGTTAATATACAAATTGGGGACTTGTGGTCGTATAACATTAAATGACGGTATAAGAACGAGAAGTATACCTATATTAATAATACGAGATATCTAAGATGTGCGAATGCTTAGTATATGTGGTTTTATGTGTATAACATACCTACCGTACTTGCTATCATGGGAGGTTTGCGTTCGACTAGGGCCATCTAATCTTTGTGTGCCTACGGGGGGATTTAGATTGGTACCTCGAGGACATAGGTCAGAGAAGGACTTATTGAGAAGTTAATAAGTCTGCTGATCATGGGAGCGTAGGTATGTGCGTGACCCATGTGATGTGAACTATGTTCGCCTCCATTATTTGTGATTGCTATTATTTGAGAACGATTCCTGAGAGATTCGGAATGCGTGATCCTTATGTACGTGATGTACCGGGATTTGATAGCAGAGTATGTGTGCACCGCAGCTTAGCCTCGGGGGTGCTAATATTGTATATTTATGATAAGAATAATATACGGTTAAATTGACATGATCAGTCATGTATAAATGCGAATGTGATTAATAGCAACGTTTTTGTAAAAAAATAAAAGTGGAAATCTCCTAGTATGTTGTATTACTAATATGGGAAACCGAGAATAAATGTAAAGCTTGCTGTTTCAACGAAGATGCCGGAATTATAGCGTGAATCGTATAGTAATGTTAGGTATTATGATTGGACTAGTTAGATATGGGTATAACTAGAAATGGGTACGGGTACGTTAGGAGTGCACAAATAGTCGAGAGGTGAGTATTTCATGTGAGTGCACGTCCTAACATGTATTTTGCATTCATTGTTTTAATGTCATTAAAACACTTGCTATATTTTAAAATATTTTTCACTATCGGGCTCTGACCCGTTTGCTTTCAAATATATTTTCTTGTAAAAACCTTTTAGGTGCCCAGCCACAAGGACACCAAGCATAGGAGTTCCATTCAGGTGACGTACTGTAGCTGCTGTGGAAGTTACAGGATCTTGGCAGTAGACGCCTCCACTTTCGATCTTGACTCTATGTTACTAGATTTTCCTCATCTGTTGGGCATGTCGCCCCATTCCTTTTAGACACTTTATTTATCCAGTTATATCAGAATTTTTGGGTTGTAATTAATTTGGTGATGCAGACTTAGTATTTGTTTATTCCTGTATTTGGATTGTTGTGAGGAGTATCCCTCCAGACTCATTACTATTTTATGGTTATTCCATTTTCTTTATGTTGTGGTGGTGGTTATGTTAGCATTTCATAATTTAATTATTGCATGTTAATCGGATTTAATTAAAATTGACAACTCACTTTTTAAATATTAGGTGGCTAGTAATTGTTAAACATGTTTTCGACAGTGATGCTATGAACTGAACCAACTTGGCATTTTGTATTAATTTAATAAAGGAGTAGCTACCTGGTATTTAATTAGTTGGGGTGTCACAGGTGGTATCAGAGCATCAGGTTCTAGTGTCCTTAGGATCTGTACGGCTTATTATGTTTCCGCTGAGCTTTCTTTGATGTAGAGCCCTATATTTTAGGACTGTTGTATTCTTTTATGTATGTTCCGCTCTCAGTAATTTTGAGATAATAACTTCAAACTTATAAGATTTTACTCTCATTTCAGATGCCTCCACGACGTGCACAGCGAGTTCCTAGGGATGCACAGCCCGAGCCACAGCCTGCACCAGTTCAGGGCACCATGAATGCCGCCGAGGTTGCAGCTATTGTAGCCCAAGCTGTGAATGCCGCTCTCGCAGTTGTACAGCAGGCACCACCTCAGGCGCCGGCAGTAGTGCCAGTTCAGGCTCATGCATTCCCGACTGCTTGGTAACGTGTTCGTGATGCCTTTCAGAAAGCACACCCTCCGGAGTTTGCAGGTAGGTTCGACATTGTAGTGTCCAGTCAGTGGAGGAAGGACATTCAGAGGCACTTAAGGATGTACGAGCGCACGGATGTTCAGAAGCAGATACTGGCTACTTTTAAGCTAGTAGGATCAGCATTGCAGTGGTGGGAGTCCATTACCACCGCGGAGGAGAGGGAAACTCTCACTATTCAGAAGTTCTGGGTGCGATTCGACGGCAAATATTTTTCGTCAACTGTTCACACTGAGATGAGGAGGAAGTTGATGAACCTCAAGCAGGAGGGAAAGCCCGTAGCCGAGTATGAGGATGAGTTCACCAATCTCTTGAACATTGTTCCGGATGAGATTCCAACCGAGGAGAAGAAGATTCAGAAATTCATGGATGGATTGACTTGGAGGATCCGTCAGCACTTGTTGGGAAACCTCTCGTTAGCCACTTATTCTGATGTGGTTAACGCAGCACTGCTACACTGTCAGGATCATCGCTTTCACATGTCTGAGAGTAAGAGAGCAGGAGAGTCCAGCCATCAAGGCAGGACAGGGGGGAATGGTGCCAGCGGGGCACAATCTGCTCAGGATCAGCATAGGCAGGGAGATCAGGGTTCCCAACAGGGGGACCCCAAGAGATTCAGATCTGGGGGTTTCAAGAATGGTCAGGGAGGTTTCAGACATGGCCATCAAGGCCAGAATGGTCAGCAGCAGCAGTTTCAGCAGGGCCAGCATGGCCAGGGTAGGAATGGTAACGTCCATCAGGGCCGTGGGCAGCAGGGACAGCGAGGGGGAAATTTTCCGAGGAAGTGCTTCGTTTGTGGCAAGACTGGACACAAATGCCAGGATTGTCCTGATAGGGCAGGGCCCCACAGCAGCAGCAGCAGGGTGCTCGACACGAGCCACAGAGGCCTATGTTTCCCGCCTCCCTCCCAGCACCACCACAGATGGCAGCACTACTACCCATTCCAGTGGTCCCAGTCCAGCAGGGACAGCTTCAGTATGGGAGAGTGTATCAACTCCAGCATGCCGCAGTACCACAGGATCCGCCTGCTATTGAGGGTATGTTCTCTATTCAGGGGACTTTGGGGAGTAATTTATTTGATACGGGGGCCACACATTGTTTCGTTGCCATGAGATTTGCACGCACTATTGGGTTGTTAGACACCGCAGAGAGCACGGTTACTTGTGTAGATTCACCGTTGAGTAGGGGTTCTATGATTTCGCTTATTTGAAGAGGTGTGGGTATAGAGATCGGGAGATTTACTTTACCCGCTGATATGTTAGTATTAGATATGACTGAGTATGATGCGATTGTCGGTATGGATTGGCTAGTTGAGTACCGAGCCATGATTGATTGTTTCAGTAGGAGTATCATTTTTGCCATTCCCGGGCAGGAGATGTTTTTTAGTGGCGATGCCTCGCCCTGAGGGAGGATCGTCCACTCACTTGTATTATATAGAGGAGGAGACCTCTAAGGAAGTGGTGATGCCACTCGATTCGATTCCAGTCGTGAGGGAGTTTGCTGATGTATTTCAGGATATACCTGGATTACCGCCTAGTAAAGAGATAGATTTCGTGATCGATTTGACGTCGGGCACTCGGCCAATTGCCCGCGCACCTTACCGTATGGCTCCGGCAGAGATGAGAGAGCTACGGGATCAGATAGAACAGTTGTTGGGTCAGGGGTTTATCCGGAGGAGTACTTCGTCGTGGGGTGCCCCTGTGCTATTCGTAAAGAAGAGGGATGGATCGTTGAGGTTGTGCGTAGATTACCGGGATTTAAATAAAGTCACGATACGGAATAAGTATCCGTTTCCCAGAATCGATGACTTATTCGACCAGCTGAGAGGAGCTTCCTTCTTCTCAAAGATTGATTTGCGATCGGGATACCATCAGTTGCGTATCAGGGAACAGGACGTCTCGAAGATTGCTTTCTTAACGAGATATGGTTCCTACGAGTTTCGAGTTATGCCTTTTGGCTTGACCAATGCTCCAGCCGTGTTTATGGACTTGATGAATAGGGTGTTCAGAGAGTTCCTAGACTAGTTCATCATCGTCTTTATTGATGACATTCTGGTTTACTCCTAGACAGAAGAGGAGCACGCTGAGCATTTGAGACAGGTTTTGCAGACGCTACGTCAGAACGAGCTTTATGCAAAGTATGAGAAGGGTGGGTTTTGGCTGAAGGAGGTTCAGCTTTTGGGACATATCATTTCAGACCGGGGGATATCTGTTGATCCAGGGAAAGTATCCGCGGTGAGGGAGTGGGGACAGCCCACGACACCGACTGAGATTCGTAGTTTTTTGGGCCGAGCAGGATACTACAGGAGGTTTATTCGGGGTTTCTCAAATATAGCGGGTCCTTTGACACATCTGACTCGCAAGGGTGTGCCATTCATCTGGAGCGATGCCTGTCAGTTGGCATTCGATGAGTTGAAGGACAAGTTGACCTCAACGCCTATGTTAGCATTGCCCAGACCGAGAGTTGAGTATCTAGTCTACACCGATGCGTCCTTACAAGGACTCGGAGGTGTGCTGCAACAGGAGAGTCAGGCCATAGCTTATGCTTCACGTAAGCTTAAGCCTCACGAGAGGAATTACCCCACCCACGACTTGGAGTTAGCGGTAGTCGTATTCGCTCTTCGGATTTGGAGACACTATCTTCTGGGGGAGAAATTTCGGTTGTTCACGGACCACAAGTCTTTACAATACCTCTTCACGCAAAAGGAACTGAATATGCGTCAATGACGGTGGCTTGAGTTTGTGAAGGATTATCAGTTTGATATCCAATATCACCCGGGGAAGGCTAACGTGGTAGCAGACGCGTTGAGCCGTAGGCCAATAGATGAGGTGGCCGAGGTGTGGAAAGCAAAGTGGAAGGAGTTGGGACACCAGGATGCAGTGGCCCGATCGTTCATGTCTGTGATGACTATTACACCTCAGATTGTTACGAGAGTGGTAATGGCCCAGGAAAATGACTCGTTCTGTCAGGAGCAGATAGTTCGATTACTAGCAGAGGGAGCCGAGTCCTATACCGTTGGCTCAGACGGGGGATTACGCTTCAATGGGAGACTGGTCGTTCCGGAATGGGAGGACTTGCAACACGAGGTAATGACGGAGTCGCACGGCTCACGGTTCGCGGTACACCCTGGTGGGGATAAGATGTACCAATACATGAGACGACAGTATTGGTGGAGCGGGATGAAGAGAGATATCGCCGTGTTTGTTTCCAAATGTGCCACTTGTCAGCTAGTAAAGGTGGACCATCAGAAATCGGCAGGACTTCTACAGCCATTAGAGGTTCCAACGTGGATATGGGAGAGCATATCCATGGACTTTATCACGGGATTACCTACGTCACAGAGGGGTCACGACTCCATATGGTAATTGTGGATAGGTTTACCAAAGTTGCTCATTTTCTACCCGTGAGGACAGATTACACTACGGGACAGTATGCCCAGATTTTCATTGCGGAAATAGTGAGACTTCACGGGGTACCTCTAAATATCGTGTCTGACCGAGACAAGATATTCATTTCATGATTTTGGGAGAGTTTCCAGGAGGCCATGGGTACGAAATTGCGGTTGAGTGCGGCTTATCACCCGCAGACTGATGGGCAAATCGAGCGGACAAATCAGATGTTGGAGGACATGTTGCGTATGTGCATCCTAGACTTTGGAGGTGGATGGGAGCAGTACCTTTGCTAATAATAACTCCTACTAGCTCACCATTGGCATGGCTCCATTTGAGGCATTGTACGGTAGACCTTGTCGTTCCCCAGCATGTTGGTTAGAGGTGGGGGATAACAAACTCCTTGGACCGAAAGTGATTCAGGACACTTCGACAAGGATTGAGTTGATACGGAGTCGCATTCGGGTAGCTCAGGACCGGCAGAAGAACTATGCTGATGCCAAGAGGTTCTTCAGAGAATTCAAGGTGGGGGACCAGGTGTTACTCAGAGTATCTCCTATGAAGGGGATTATGCGTTTTGGAAAGAAGGAAAAATTGGCACCGAGATATGTGGGGCATTTCCTATCATCGAGCGAATTGGGCCAGTTGCGTATAGACTTGGATTACCGGAGCACTTGCATAGGATTCATGATGTATTCCATATTTCCTCGCTAAGGAGATACCTTAGGGATGATTTGGCCCATACCCATATTGCTTTGGAGGACATCGATCTTCAGCCAGATAGCTCCTACGAGGAGGGGTCGATTGCTATTTTGGACCAAAGCGAGCGGAAACTGAGGCCAAAGATAGTACCATTAGTACGTGTTCAGTGGCAGCATTATAATGCCGAGGAGTCCACATGGGAGCGCGAGCGCTATCCAGAGCTATTTTTACCAGGTATTTTTTTAGTTCCGAATTTCGGGATGAAATTATGTTATTAGGGGGGAAGTATGTAATACCCCGTAATTTTATTAATATTTATTTAAGGGATTAATTGAATTAAATGATAATTAATTGGAAATTAATCCGGGTATAAATACTAACGAGATGTTAGTTGGTATTTGATTATGATGTTAAAAATTTATTATTTCCGAGTATGTATGGTCATACGTGAGTATTGCTGATATCTAAATTGTCACGAGGTAGATATACGACAATTTGGAAAATTTAATTGGGACACGCGCTTCAGTCGCGTCAGGAACGTAATTAATTGAATTAAAAAGTGAATTTTATTTTTATCAACCGAATGGTCATTTTGAGTGCACCAACGTGCCCGAAAGGGTCGAAATAGTCAGAAAACACTAGCCGGAGGTTTAGTTTAGGTCCCGGGGCATTTTTAGGCCACACCGGCAACCCAAAAAGGTAGTTTGGTAATTTTAAAAATAGGGGAATTAAAACCCACGAATTTTAGAGGTTATTTTTATATTAGAAAAGAACCCACTAAGCCATTATTAGCATTTGGGAAGTTAGAGGGCTACGGGAGTTATAGGGGGGAGTTGGAAGAAGTTCCAAAAAGGAAACCCTAGCCACCATCACCATCTTTGGAAGAAATTTGTAGAGAGAGGGAGGAGAATCAACATTAAATTCTTCAACATCAAATCAGAACATCGAAGGCAAGTGGTTTAATTACATTAATTTTAAGGGAATGTTTCTTCCATGCTTAGAATTGAATATTTGTCTTATTTTGGAAGTTTGATGAAAACCCATGAAATTGGAGGTAGAATTCATAATATGATATAGGGATTGCATGTATAATGTTATTGGATGAATGTCATATCCAAAATATATCTAATTATGGTTTAAAAACGGATTTATGAGGAAGTGATTGTAGACATTAAAATTTTGGCTTCATGTTTATAGGGTTTGAGACAAGATTTTAGAAGTTTGATGATTTCATGTTAATTTAGGATGAATTGACACCAAATATATGTTAAATAGTGACTTAGGATAACTTAGAATAGTTTATTCACGTTAAAACTCATTTGGGATGATCTTAGTATGGATTTAAGGGAGAGAAACTGAAGAAAAATGAATTGGGGAATTTCTGGGTGAAAACTGTAACCTCGTTAGAAGACCTGCCCATGTCGTTTGAACGACCTCGTTCGAACGAGCTTCTAACGAGATGACAGTGTCCCTTCTAATGAGTTAGTAGTTCGTTCGAAGACTTTCGTTCGAACGAACTCGTTCGAACGAGACTTCTAACGAGTTGACATAATGGCCTTTTTGGCTTGATTTCATTTCAAACGTTCCGTAGACTTATTTAATTGGAGTATTAACCTTCCCTTATTGATTAGTGGGTATAATTATGAGAATTGGGGTACGTTGAGGAGTAGAACATAGAATCTTATAATAAAATCAGATGTAAATTATGGAGTCGGAAACGAGTACCTAATTATGACGTGAGAAGGGTTGATAATGTTAATATACAAATCGAGGACTTGTGGTCGTATAACATTAAATGACGGTATAAGAACGATAAGTATACCTATATTAATAATACGAGATATCTAAGATGTGCGAATGCTTAGTATATGTGGTTTTATGTGTATAACATACCTACCGTACTTGCTATCATGGGAGGTTTGCGTTCGATTAGGGCCATCTAATCTTTGTGTGCCTACGGGGGGATTTAGATTGGTACCTCGAGGACATAGGTCAGAGAAGGACTTATTGAGAAGTTAATAAGTCTGCTGATCATGGGAGCGTAGGTATGTGCGTGACCCATGTGATGTGAACTATGTTCGCTTCCATTATTTGTGATTGCTATTATTTGAGAACGATTCCTGAGAGATTCGGAATGTGTGGTCCTTATGTACGTGATGTACCGGGATTTGATAGCAGAGTATGTGTGCACCGCAGCTTAGCCTCGGGGTGCTAATATTGTATATTTATGATAAGAATAATATACGGTTAAATTGAAATGCTCAGTCATGTATAAATGCGAATGTGATTAATAGCAACGTTTTTGTAAAAAAATAAAAGTGGAAATCTCCTAGTATGTTGTATTACTAATATGGGAAACCGAGAATAAATGTAAAGCTTGTTGTTTCAATGAAGATGCCGGAATTATAGCGTGAATCGTATAGTAATGTTAGGTATTATGATTGGACTAGTTAGATATGGGAATAACTAGAAATGGGTACGGGTACGTTAGGAGTGCACAAATAGTCGAGAGGTGAGTATTTCATGTGAGCGCACGTCCTAACATGTATTTTGCATTCATTGTTTTAATGTCATTAAAACACTTGCTATATTTTAAAATATTTTTCACTATCGGGCTCTGACCCGTTTGCTTTCAAATATATTTTCTTGTAAAAACCTTTTAGGTGCCCAGCCACAAGGACACCAAGCATAGGAGTTCCATTCAGGTGACGTACTGTAGCTGCTGTGGAAGTTACAAGATCTTGGCAGTAGACGCCTCCACTTTCGATCTTGACTCTATGTTACTAGATTTTCCTCATCTGTTGGGCATGTCGCCCCATTCCTTTTAGACACTTTATTTATCCAGTTATATCAGAATTTTTGGGTTATAATTAATTTGGTGATGCAGACTTAGTATTTGTTTATTCCTGTATTTGGATTGTTATGAGGAGTATCCCTCCAGACTCATTACTATTTTATGGTTATTCCATTTTCTTTATGTTGTGGTGGTGGCTATGTTAACATTTCATAATTTAATTATTGCATGTTAATCGGATTTAATTAAAATTGACAACTCACTTTTAAATATTATGTGTCTAGTAATTGTTAAAAATATTTTCGACAGTGATGTTATGAACTGAACCAACTTGGCATTTTGTATTAATTTAATAAAAGGAGTAGCTACCCGGTATTTTATTAGTCGGGGTGTCACATGTGATTTAAGGGATATTGAGAAAAACCCAATTTATAAATCCAAGAATTTTAATGAAAATAACTGAGGATTAATGTCACATATTAGTGTTTGAACATGTTTATAGATTAAATAAATACGGGAGAAAAAGTAATCGAGGTCTGGATTGAAGTTGGAAAGCTTCGGAGTTTAAAAATAGTGGACTGATATCTGGTCGATCGATCAATCGACCCAATTCGTCGATCGATCAACTCCTTCAGTTATTATAAAATATGCGATTGTAGATCTTTTCGTCACGATCGCGTGGGCGCCGACCTCGTATGTTTCTGATTTTTTTTGGATTTGATATGATTTTTCTACGATAGGGTTCGTGAGACCGACATCTTTAGGAAGAAATAAATCTGGATTATTTGGAGATGTTCGTAGATAAGTGAAGGAATTTGGAAAGATATTAAGGAACATTATTTTATCCTTGGATTAGATAGGGATGAATCCGTGGTATGGATTTAGGAGTATTTATAATGAACAACACTCGATAATATAAATTTTGGATGAATTTAGCATACGTGCTGGTATCTTAAGGTGGAATTTAATTGATAAATATTAAATGGAACCTAATACCTAGAGTCTTATGGGATGAGTATTAAGGACTATTAAATTTAATAAGGGTGTCAAACTTATTAACCGAAATTGGTGAAATGAATTCTAAAAGGTTAAAATATGGGCCAATAAAGGGAGTCCTGGCATTTTGGTTGAGTGACTACTTGGATAAAAGTAATTGAGGGTCGGGATTTTGACTCTGATATTTCTCAGGCTAGTGCTACGAGAGTTAGGCACAGATTAACCGGTTTAATTTATTACAGAGATATATAATAAATTATCGAATAGTGAATTTAATGAGAGGTGTTAACCTTAATAGTGGATTTTTGTGTAACAAAGTCTAGAGGGTGAAGATACGGACCATATGAGTGAGTCGGAGTATTATAGTTGGGTGACACTACTTTAATAAATTAATTAATGTGAAATTGATTAGATTGATTGGTGTAATTTGAAATGTAACGGATTCGGGGGATGAGCGAACCTATGACTTGGATCAGCAAGATATGAGTGAATTACTTACTCAAATATTTTAAAGGAGAATTGGCACACTTCGAGTAGTGAGGAGTTATCGAGAATAAACGATAAGAAGTGTAATTGGAATTAATAATACATAGGATATTTGGGAGATATATATGCTATGTATCGAATATATGATATAGGTTGTGTGTATACTTATACTGGTTTGTATGATTTATTATGT
This sequence comes from Sambucus nigra, assembly GCA_949130495.1. Lineage (NCBI taxonomy): Eukaryota > Viridiplantae > Streptophyta > Magnoliopsida > Dipsacales > Adoxaceae > Sambucus > Sambucus nigra. The sequence goes on along the minus strand of OX422215.1, from coordinate 381,102,752 downwards.
GTATGATATACCTACCATACTTGCTATCACGTGATGTTGATTTTCGAAAAAGGACCATCTTATCTTTGTGTGCCTTTGGGGGGATTTAGATTGGTACCTTAAGGACATAGGACTGTGAATGACTTATTTGTGAGTTGATAAGTTAGCTGACCATGGGAGCGTAGGTATGTGCGCAACCCATGAGTATGTGAACTATGTTCGCCTCCAATATGTGTGATTTGTATTGATACGGTTCTAGAGTGATTCGGAATCCGTAGGCCTTTATACAGTGCGTGATGTACCGGGACTTGATAGCGGAGTATGCGTGCACGCAGGTCCCAGCCTAGGGGTGCTGTATTGTATATATATATAATTAGTGTGATAAATATATATACTTGTGATTTATTCTACTACGTGTGTTTGGTAGATGATGTACCAGGACATTATAGCATAATATACTCGCACCGCAACTCAGCTTAGGGGTGCAGTGTTAGTATATATATAAAACAAAGTGATATATGTATACGTGTAATTAAATCTACTGTGTGGGTTTCATACAAGAGAAAGATAGTGACATTAAATAAACATACAGTGTGAAATTTATAATGGGATAAAAGACATGGAAATACGGTAACATATTGTATAGGTAATACGGGTGGGTACAATGAGTTAGTATGTATAAGGATACTTGTTATGGCTAGTTAGGTGGGGTAGCTTAACTAGAAAAGGTAGAAGGAAAGCGTTAAGTGTGCACATTAGATGATGGGTGAACTATATCTCAAGAGAGTGCGACACTAGCTTAAATATGAAAAGTGTGCATGCATATTTAATTATTGCAATTTAACTGCTTGCTAAATATTTTCAAAATATTTTACTTGGGCTTTGACCCGTGTCAAAATCTTTTAGGTGTCCAGCCACAGGGACGCTGAGTTTGAGGATTCTATCCAGGAATGTGCAACTGCAACTCATCTGAATGTTTCAGGACTTTGTTATAGACGCTTCGTTCATTTACTCCTAGTGTAGGAACTTTTCAATACTCATTTGGGCATGTCGCCCTCGGATTTTGTATTTAGTTTACTTGTCGGACTTTGTGTATCCAGGTTATTGTTTCAGTTACTGTTGTATTTTATTGTTGAACTGATAGTTGATTCAGTTATCTTAATTTATGTTATTCATCTGTGTGAGATTCAGTTGTTAGTTGTGTTGATGGCTTTATTATTACTTATTTTTCGCCTGTTGTTAATTAATGAAAGATAAAATTTGGCACCAATCTAATTAGATTACTAAGTGGTTAGTAACTTTAAAAAGTTTTCGACAGTGATGCTAAAAATGAGCTATATGAGACCAATATTTTATTTTAATCACGGGCTGACCACCCGGTATTTTAGTATGCGGGGTGTCACATATATCTATAATAATGTATTGTGTGTACATCTATTTATATCAAGTGTGTAGCCATATTATTATTTATGAAAGTATACTTGGTGAGGGTAGTGTATGGTTAGCTAATGTTGGAAATTAGCGGGATGGGCTTTGATAATGGTTATTTTCCTAGTTAGACTAGGTAACATAATTATGATAATAAAATGAATGCGTTAAGCCCGCACTATAGATGAGATGTGAAGTTTTGACCCATGTGAGTGCGACTGGTTAATAATTGTGAATGTAATACACTACATGTTTTAGTTATTTAAAGCACTTAAATACTTACAAAATATTGTCAAGCATTTTCAGGCTTTGACGTGCGGGTAAATCTGTTTTTTTGTTTTTCTTTTAAAATCCCAGGTGTGCAGCAGCACACATGAACAGTAGGGGTAGATTTTTCATGCCCTTACAAGCAGTAGCTATGAATGATGTTAGATTTGATTGTAGCCGCTTCAATCGCTTCTATCTAGATAAGATGCGGTTTCATTCTAGTTTTCCTTTTGGGCCTGTTAACTGTAGTCAGATAGGACTTTATTCATATTAGATATGTTTAATTATTTGTGAATATTCAGTTATATTGGATGATTATTTGTGGTGGCCGATGGTTTATTCAGTTTGCGACTATTTATTTATGCATTCAATTATTTTATCTGTTTAGTTGTATGTATGGTTTTATTATTATGTCTTACGTTTTATTACTGGTTGCGACAATAATGCTGATAATGAGATCATACTGCCTTTTTATTTTATTTTAATAAAGGATTGATCACCCGGTATTAGAATAAGCGGGATGTCACAATTAGGTGCTTCTCAAGGTGTCTCCCACGAGAGGGTGATGTGATTTAGGAGGAAAGTAAAGTTATCAACCCGACATGTTGGGACTTTAACTATCATCAACCAAGTGAGACCGATTTCTTATTGTCTAGCCTTACCCGATCACCTCTAGAAGGTGCATGACGTGTTCCACGTCTCCATGTTGAGGTCATTCCTTAAAGACAACATAATGTACTAGTATATTGATTTGGGTGAGATAAAGCTTCATCTCGATGCGAGCTTTGTGAAGAGACCTTTTATTATTGTGGATTGTAGGGAGCAGATTCTTCGTTCTAAGGTTATTCCCTTGGTGCATGTTCAATGGGGGCACCACAATGAGGCGGAGTCTACGTAAGAGTGGGAGAGGGACATATGCAAGAGATATCTATAACTCTTCTAAGAAGGTGTGTATCGAATTTTGAGGACGAAATTTCGTTATTAAGGGAGAAAAATGTAATACCCCATCATTTTTATTATTATTTAGTATTTAACATGTACTACTACTACTATTACTATTATTATTATTATTATTATTATTATTATTATTATTATTATTATTATTATTATTATTATTATTGTTGTTGTTGTTGTTGGTGGTGGTGGTGGTGGTGGTGGTGGTGGTGGTGGTGGTGGTGGTGTGTAGTATAATGTTATGTGCATAATAATTGTGACAATTTCATTGCATGTTATAATAAATTTTAGCGGTAAAATTAAATTATATATGGATGACTCGTAAATTAATAATAACGTGTTAATTTATTTTTATATTGCGAGTTAGTACCATTAAACTGAGCTCTAAGGATATATAGTCCCGGGATAGTGTTTTTAGTATGTCAATTTTGGGCCTTAGAGGTGGGTACCTCTTTTATACTAAGTGTTAGGAGTGTGTGGATAACATAAGATAAGAGACATATGGGATTAAGGATTTTAAAAGAGACTTAACCCTTATTAATTACTCATTTTACACATAACACGAAAACTATGCAGCATATGAGTTTTAGAGAGATCAAAAGAAGGGACTTTAAGGAGAAATTGAGGAAGCATCAAAAGGATCCAGTCAAAGAGATTTCATCTTCCATATTCAGGAAATAAATTACTTGATTTACTATGTATTTTATGTAATTATTTATGACTAATTGCCTTCATCATCTATTTTAATATTAGACGCGTGCTAATCTTGAATGATGCATTAATGAGTTGTACGTTGGTTATTATGATGATTATATGATTAGAACTTGTTTGAATTTGTTATAAAGCTGATTGGGATTAATTTATTAAGATGAATTATGTATTTGAAAGAGAATTTGATGTTTAAAGAGTTATTTTATTGATTAAACCATAAATTAAGACGAATCATTATTAAACACATACTAAAATTGATGGTTTCAATATTATTTTGATGCTTTGATCTAGTTGTTAGGATGGTGTTTAATGACGACTTAGTGCGAAGACAGCTGAGTTTGTTAAGTTCTCGGCGAGATTTAGCGATACAATGACGTTTTAAGTTCGCTGGGTGAAAGTGTCCACAAAAAGGATCACGTGCACACGACTGTAAAATAGCCCCGTGCGCACGAATCCAAGCAAAAAGTTATTTAATAGAACCCATGCGCACGACCACAAAATACGCCGCTTACACATAACTAAGCAGAAAAGGTCATTCCATTATTATTTTGTAAAACCTTTGTTTCTCGCTTAATACTTCACTAAAACGTTTTGATTAGGACATTAGAGATTATAATATTACTTGTTTTCATGGATAGTATGGTTATGTGATTGAGGTTTAATCTAGGGAAACATAAAATTGGTTATGTACGTTTAAGAGGGTATAATGTATCCATTATGCATATTAGGGTATAGTTGCTTTGTGTGTTATTTGTGGACAAGCCATGTGTGGGTGTGTATTTGTGAATAATCTATCACATGGTATTTGATGGCATTGTTGCAAGGGACTGAAGACTACCACCTTAGCTAACGAAACAATTTGCATAGTCTATATCCCGATCCTGTATTCAGTTGGTCAACTATTCATTTATATGGGCCTGTGGGGGTTCCAAAGTTATTCTTTATTCATTGGAATCTTATTCAGGATTTGTAATATGGTTATTTTATCCAGTTATCTTGTTGCATTCGGTTTATCTTATCGTCTAATTTTATAGTATTTATTATTGGTATTGCAATCTTATCACTTGTTCATTAATTATAGAATGATATAAATTGTTTGTCTCTTCCTAGTCTCATCGTATAAGTTTAGCCATCTTAAACATGGAAAAACTGGGGGTGTTACAACGATGTCATTGGTGGCCTCCGAATGGTTTGCACTCGACCATCTATCGTAGCACAAATCTGGGATAATAGAGCTCCACTAGATCGTAACATATCAAGATGCCATTATAAACCGACCCTTCTTAAAATGGATATACTTTTGGACTTTCGTTGTAGGAATCCCAATTAACCTAAGTAATGATGAAGGATTAATAATTGAACATGAACTTTTATTATTGTAAATATAATGAATAAATAATTGAATATAATTTGTCGCTTACATCAGAGGTTTTAAGTCGTCGATGACCTCGTGAAGCTCAATCATTTGTGTCCATCCCTTGTCACCATTTGCGGCTTCCATTTACATAATTTTGGTTACGTGGCATCAAATGATAAGTTACGCATGCCACGCTTTGTATTCAAATACTCGTATATCCATGCATACCACAATATTTTACATAAAAATTGCAACTTCAAAAGTAAGCAATTAAATAATTGACAAATGATGAAAAAGGCTTACCACCAATATAGGGAGATATCTTGATATTTGTCAGACTTCAACCTGATATGCCACACCAAGCTATCAATATAGATTGGATAACATAACTATCCCCCATGAATGTTCGTGACACGTGTCAAGTTGTTTTAAACTTTGCAAATAATAAAGTGACACTCGGTGGCCCGACTTATATAAAATAGCAAACAACCAATAAAGAACATCAAATACCCTTTAGCACTCAAAGCAACATGTTTGTCCGTCGTTTCCTTATTCACCTTCCCCAAACAATATTTCATTAACTAATCCACCCGACCAAATAAAAAGTTTTTACACTCTAATTAAGCCTCATCAGTTGTATACCCAATATACTTAGTAAACATATTAAGCGTTACATCATTTCTAACAAACCTACCACCCAATATACTTAGTAAACATATTAAGCGTTACAAAATATGAACACATGTTAATATTCAAATGTGGGTGGATGTCTTTACACGATGATAAGTCACTGATTATTAAATGTCATCCACAATGATTTCTCATAATGATAAGTAAATTATGAATGTACGGAGTAACTCGGTGGCCCGTCACCCGTGATAAGTGATTACCCACGGTGACAGGATACCGGAGTTGCTGACCGCCATTGACGAGTTATATATTTTTTCAAAGCAATGCATCTACAGTTAATGCATTAAACCAATTGATTTACATGTTACACACACTATGTTTGCTCAATAACAGATGACAGAATAAAAGCATAAGAAAAAATCACATCGTGTGTTATAGGATTTCTTAGTGTTGCATATAGATATATAGGGGCGTACATAATTAGGTTTGTAATACTTAATCCATCAAAGCTTTATTTTCTTCAAACCCTTAGTTGCCTACTTGGTCGTTCGTTCAGTTATAGAGAGAGGGAAAATGATAACAATATTAAAGGCAAACTCGGGTGTCAAATTTTTGATACGATAACCCGTTTATGGTAATAACCCGATATGCCATAATTAGTTTGAGTAGACTTAAGAGTAGTCAAAACTTGTATTCAAAACGAAAGCAACACAACTGAAAAATAATACGACTAATTCGAATTGTGATCCCTAAAAATGAATTTATCTGGTTGAGTATTAAGGCGCTTTAGGATAAGATTTTATTAGAAGTGTTGTTATTTCCACCCAAAAAATAACTCTCAAATACCAATCTTCAGTCACCGCCACAAAACAAGTAAAATGTTATTAAAAATCCCAAAGTCAATTACACCATAAAGAGTCAAACCATATATAAAGTAAATTTGACCTAAATGTTCATTTTCCTCTTTTCTCTCTCTCCTTAACTTGTCATTCTCTCTCAAAATCAAACCATAATCTTAACTCTTACCTGATCATCTCCTCCCACACCCACTACCTCCTCCTACACCCCCACCTCCTCCCACCATCATCCTCACCCCTACTTTTTCTTTTATTTTTAACTCGAAAAAATAACACCCCCACCCCCACCATGTTAACTCCCAACTTTTTTTTAAGTGAAAAAACACCATAAATGAAGATGAGTAAGCGTTTAGACTTAAAACAATAAAAAATGGAAAAGTAAAACCTAAGTATACCTTAGAAAACACCAAAAAATGTGAAACTCATCAAAAATGGCCACCTCTGCTTCCACGGCGCCCCATCACCGTGAAAAGGGGCTTTCCATGGTGACTAGCCACCGTTTTTTTTATTTTACAATGACTTACCAACGTGGAAACCCCATTTCTACAGTGACGGGCCAGTGTAGTTGCAGAAGTGGCCATCAATGACAGGTTTATGATTTTTTGAGTTATTTTTTGGTATATTAAGGCTTTAATTTTTTATTTTTGGTTAATTTAAGTCAAAACACTTATTAATATTATTTATAATGTTTGTTTTTGAAAAAAAAAGTTAGGGTTAAAGTGGTGGCAGTGATTGTGGTGGGTAATGGTGTATATATATATATATATATATATATATATATATATATATATATATATATATATATATATATATATATATATATATATATATATATATATATAGAGAGAGAGAGAGAGAGAGAGAGAGAGAGAGAGAGAGAGAGAGAGATTTTTGTTGTTGGTGGTGAAGTGAGTGATAAAGTGGTGATGGCGAAGTTGAAAAATATTTTTTGATTTAAGTGGGAAAAGTTATATTTATTTTTATTTGGGGTTTAACCCATTTAGTCCCTTAAACAAAATTTAATACTTGAATAGTCCAGTCATTATTCACAATGCACGATTAAACCTCCGCTTGCTTTTTTATTTTGTCAAAAGACAAAGGTGCCCCTAGATGATGTCACACGTGTTTAAACATAAACTTCTCACCATTTCAAACTGACGCTTCCTTTTCCTTCCATTTTGCAAACAACAAATTGCAATCCAAACACTTCAGTCACTTCGAACAAACCATCAGCTCTAAAACCCTAAAATTTCTCTTTCTGCGATCAAAATCTACTGCGAATCAGAACTACTTAGAAGAAACCGATCAGGTATATTTTCATTATTAACCGTTTCATTTCTATTGAACAAAATCAGATGAATGATTAATTTGTATTTCGAAACCCTAACCTTGAAACGTACACAAATTTTACATTTACGATGATTTTCTGTTCCTATTTATTCAAATATATTGTTATATATCTCATCTAGAAGGAAATTACTACAATAATGTTAAAAACTAGAGTTATGAAAACCTAATTTATGACTTGCATGTCGTTACTTTCATATACATTTTAATAATTTGAAAATAATAACAAAATTTGTGTATTTATGAAATACTTCATTAGGTTTACTTATATTTCAGAAATTTTGAGTAATAGTAACATATAAATTAGATTTATTTTGTTTATTAAGCACTTTAATTGCATATTCATTCATAAGGTAACTAGAAAATCAGAGTGAAATATGTAAATTTTTATGAAATATTTATCAAAGGGATACAAATTAAAGTAACTAGTTACTATATTAGTAACTTTTAAAGTCTCTGCTTGCATATATAAATTGAATTATTTATAGTATTTGATTATTTAAATTGTAGGAAGCATGAAAAGTTCAAAATCAGATACACCTCCATGTACAAGCTCCAGTAGCCAAGAAGAAGAGAATGTCGAAGAATTGGTTAATTTCAATCAAATAAGGTCAAGTTTTTTACCTTTTAACAAGCTCGTTAAATCTATCAAATCACATATACAGTTGCAACATTTGGTGTTATTGAAGAAAACTCCATTTTGGAAAATTTTCAAGACAATTTTTGATGAAAAAATTGCAACTGAAAGCTTTCGAAAATCAAATGCCACAATACGCACAATAATTTCATCATTCGACATAGAAACGAATAAGTTTAGGATTGGTGGACGCTTGCTTGATATTGAAGAATAACAGATTGAAACTATTTTTGGATTAGAGTGTGGTGAATAAGTGTTTAGTATTTCGCAAAAGAATAGACAAGAAACACCTTTTGTGAAGCGATATTTTGGGAAAGGAAAAAGATTAACAAAGGTCTTAATTGAAAAAGCAATTAAGAAAGCCATCAACGGGAAACAAACTAGAGATCAGAAAGATTTTGTGAAACTGCTATGCCTACATATTTGCTTCACACTATTATTTCCAAACAAGGGATCAAAGCTAGCTTGGATCTTTGTTAACTACGTAGAGAAGTTGGAGAAAATCGGCACATTCAATTAGGCAAAGGCAGTTAAAGCATTCTTATTGAAGTCAATACAGAAGTATTATGCATCACCAATGAAAGTCATTGGATGTGTAATGCTATTACCAGTACGTTATAAATGTGTAAATTATTATTTTTCTTTTCATTCACACTTATCAAATTAATATAATGAAATGTTATTTCAGTTTTGGCTTTGTGAGAGCACTCACCTCATTGAGCAATCGACGATTATAAGTGAAGAATATCCGTCTTTTACAATATGGAATCTTCGTGATGTAGCTCAAAAGGTCGAAGAAGTGCCAATTTCTGAATTACAATTCCAACAGGTAACTGATATGATAGTTTTATCCAATCAAAGTAACTAATATTTTAAATCTATACAATCTAAGTAACTATTATGCAGAAATTTCAATATTATGAATGAATATTTTTGTTTCTGTCGACATTAGGATTAACTAATACAATTTGTTGTGGGTCTAATTACTTAGCTGCAACTCTATACATCAAAAACAAATATACATATTGAAAAGTAACTAATATAAGTTTTTTAATTATTTATTTCATAGGATGAACAACCGCAAACTGGCCTGAATAATTCAAGTGAAAATGTCAAAGAGAAGGATGATGACAGTAACTTGAAAGATAATTTGGTTCAAGATGAAGGTGAATGTCAAGATGAAAAAAGAGAAGATAATTTTGATATGAATGATATGTTTGGTGGGTATGAAGGTGAGAATGAGTGCTGTAAACAATTAAACTTGAAGATGGATGAGATGAATGAAGAGATGGGGAGCTTAAAAGAAAGAATTCTGAAGCTTAGAGAAGTTGAAGCAAAGCTAAAGCAAGATAATGCCACTGAAATTCAGAAGATTCGAGAGGAAACACAAATGATAATAGAGGCTATGGAAAGAGAGAGTAAAGAAAAAGAACTTCGGTTCTTAGATCAAATAAGGTCTCAATCTCTTGAAATAGAAAGGCTGCGAGATGAAGAAGAAAGGAGGAATAGCGCACACAGTGATGAGGTCACTGTTTTGACGTGCGAAATTATTGAAAAAAATAATGAAATCGGGAAGTTGGAAGCAGAGTTAAATGCTTTTAAATCTGCTAACAAATGTAGAGAAATAATTGAAGTTCCAATTAGCCCGGACCCGATATCTAAAATCAACAAAGTCGAACCAAGTTCAATGGCTAAACGTGTAAAGATGAGAGCAAACAGAGTTCCGAAAGTACATGAAGATTACACATTTGGGAAAAATAAGAGAAAGAGAGAGGATGACAATGCAGCTGGTTTGGATGAAAGTTCAAATCAAGAAGAAGTAGAAAAGAGTGAGATGAAAATTGATCCATTGATGGAAATGACACAGAGAATAATCGTCCAAGATTGTGAAATTGAAGTTTACATTCCAAATCCAGAGAAGAAAAAACTTCAAAAATTTTTTGATAAGTCAAATGTCCAGTAAGTTTACTTATAAACTTTGTTTTATTATTAACTTCATTATAATTACATATCATTGCAATCTTACAATTTTTATTCTAATTTTCAGCACCTACTTTTGGACTGGACTAGGAGTTTATCTCAGTAGGAGAGAAGCAACATTGATACTACAAAAAAAAGCAATTACAAGCCATGTAATCCTATATTTATTATTCTAAATTTTCCATATGATTGTTAATGTGAAAATTAGTTATACGAATTCTCTCTACAGTAAGTACTTTATCATGCTAAAAAGTATACTTAACAGATACTGAAATCATTATTTTGTGCAGGCTATTGATGCTTATGCGGAATTGCTCTGTATTGAATTGCTTAGAGACAATAACGTTGACCACAAATCCTTGTTTATAACAACTTACTCTTTGGTAAGCATTATTCTTAAGTTTAAAATTTGATAGCTAAAGTAACTTATTTTTTATAATGTTACTGTTATGGTCACTAATCATATATGTTGATGAAAATAACTAATAAAGTAAGTTTTACTCACCTATAAACGATGAAATTCACGTATGTTATGTTTTTTCTAATAGAACTATGTCCAGAAAGGAAAGACCGTAGCTGCAACCAAACAAATATTTGAGAAAATATTAATGTACATTGGAAGTGTACATTTTATATTCTTCCCACTATTCCATGAAAAGCCCGGTCATTTCACTCTACTAGTATTCGACAAGCTTGCAAGCAAATGGTTGCACTATGACTCGACAAGTTATGGAGGCCAAAGAGACAAAGGAAAATACTTCAGGGAGGCTCTGCTAATGGTAAAAAACCATATATAAATACTTTATGAAATTCATTATTATATAATGCTAATTTATGTCAAATGATTTTTATCAGATCAAACATATTGAGAAATGTGTTTGAGAGAAGAGGAATGAACTAAGCAACAATCCAAGCATTACTTTGGTACAGCCACCCAAAAAAATAGCGTCTTCTGCAACCTTTGCAAATGAAATGCCAATAGATTTAGATGCGGCTAAAATCTGGATAGAATCGTATACACATAGCCAACTCCAATTTGCTGTCGTCTGCCCTCAACAAAAAGAAGATTCGTAAGTTATATTACTTTCAATAACAAAACTTATTTTATATCAAAATTCTTTTACTAATCTTGATTTATTTTAATTAATAGGAATGATTGTGGAATAGCAGTGTCGTACTACATGGAGAAAATTGCATATGGAAAGGCACTTGAAGAAACATTTGCAGAAAATGCAATGGACAGAATGCGGGCAAAAATGCTTATCAAGTTACTAAATTATACTGAGCACAAAAAAGCAAAAAAGTGACTTTATTTAGGGAATTAGATACCTATAAAAGACAATGTTTGGAACAATATATTCAGTTGTTGAAGTTTTGTTAGTCAAATACTCTGTTTCCAATTTTTTACAAGTATTTGACTTAATAGTTGAGCTAATGTTTGTTATACATTTACATAATATTGGCATTCTAATGAAGGAATGTTTGTATCATTTTATATGAATCAAATATTGTTGGATGATAAAAAAAGTGGTTTCCAACAATTGATGTCTTGTTACATAGTTAAAGTGACTAATTTTTTCAATTACAAACACACTGCCATGTGACTATTAATTGTCAAAATGAATAAAGTTGGAAACTGAAATGAAGATTGATGTGTATGATGTCATTTTGTAAGTAACTAATTTATTCCTTTACACAAACAAAGTCACTATTTTTTTTCATCTGTGAAGTTGGAAAATAAAACGAAGGATGATGTGTATCAAGTCATTCTTAAAGTAACTGACTTATTCCTTTTGACAAATAAAGTCACTAGTCCGTTGAATAAGGACCTCTGATGAGGGTCAATGGAGCTTTGGCATTGGGGGTGTGGTGGCGGGGAGACGTGGGGTGGGAGTGCCGCTGGCGCGGACCCTCAAATATAAGAGAATTTTGGTTATATGGCTCTTTGAGCAACTTTTTTGCAAAAAAATAAAAACGCTTACAATAAATGTGCGTGTTAACAAATATTTGAAGGGCTTTTTGGTAACTGACCCAAAATTAAAAATATTTTAAATTGATTAAACATTCAAAAATGTGAAATAAAGGCAGAAAATGAAATGAAGATTGATGGGAATATTGTCATTTTTTAAGTAACTGATTTATTCTTTTTCACAAATAAAGTCACTAAAATATCTTCAGAATTACCGTGTTTGAATATATTACCTTATTAACTGTAAAAATTGAACATAAACAATATATGAACCTTTGAACTACACATAAACTCAGTAATTTAAAAAAATTCATCTGTGAAGTTGGAAAATAAAACGAAGGATGCTGTGTATCAAGTCATTCTTAAAGTAACTGACTTATTCCTTTTGACAAATAAAGTCACTAGTCCGTTGAATAAGGACCTCTGATGAGGGTCAATGGAGCTTTGGCATTGGGGGTGTGGTGGCGGGGAGACGTGGGGTGGGAGTGCCGCTGGCGCGGACCCTCAAATATAAGAGAATTTTGGTTATATTTGCAAAAAAATAAAAACGCTTACAATAAATGTGCGTGTTAACAAATATTTGAAGGGCTTTTTGGTAACTGACCCAAAATTAAAAATATTTTAAATTGATTAAACATTCAAAAATGTGAAATAAAGGCAGAAAATGAAATGAAGATTGATGGGAATATTGTCATTTTTTAAGTAACTGATTTATTCTTTTTCACAAATAAAGTCACTAAAATATCTTCAGAATTACCGTGTTTGAATATATTACCTTATTAACTGTAAAAATTGAACATAAAAAATATATGAACCTTTGAACTACACATAAATTCAGTAATTTAAAAAAATTCATCTGTGAAGTTGGAAAATAAAACGAAGGATGCTGTGTATCAAGTCATTCTTAAAGTAACTGACTTATTCCTTTTGACAAATAAAGTCACTAGTCCGTTGAATAAGGACCTCTGATGAGGGTCAATGGAGCTTTGGCATTGGGGGTGTGGTGGCGGGGAGACGTGGGGTGGGAGTGCCACTGGCGCGGACCCTCAAATATAAGAGAATTTTGGTTATATGGCTCTTTGAGCAACTTTTTTGCAAAAAAATAAAAACGCTTACAATAAATGTGCGTGTTAACAAATATTTGAAGGGCTTTTTGGTAACTGACCCAAAATTAAAAATATTTTAAATTGATTAAACATTCAAAAATGTGAAATAAAGGCAGAAAATGAAATGAAGATTGATGGGAATATTGTCATTTTTTAAGTAACTGATTTATTTTTTTTGACAAATAAAGTCACTAAAATATCTTCAGAATTACCGTGTTTGAACATAAGAGCTTTGGCATTGGTGACGGTCAATAGAGCTTTGGCATTGGTGGTGTGGGGGAGGGGAGACGTGGGGTGGGAGTGCCACTGGCGCGGACCCTCAAATGTAAAAGAAATTTGGTTATATGGCTCTTTGAGGGACTGTTACAAGTACTGTTTATATGAACTGACTTCTTTGGTTTGACTAACAAAGAAACTAAAATCATATATTTTGATTACGAACACCACAATATTAACAGTATCAAAAGTAGAAAAATGCAATACTTTTGTTTCTTATTTATTGAAACTCAAATACAAGCTGATATATCAAATAAAATTTCAAATTCTATATCCAAATGACAAATGCAAAGCAATTGTAAAGAAAAAAATTAAAAATCAACTGCAGTCAACTACCTTCTATGGTTGCTTTACAAGTTTTCTTATTATGATTCCCAACCATTTGGCACCTACTACACTTCATTGGCCTTCGATATTCTCCTCGAGATGGTATTCTACGCTTTCTTGGTCTTCCTGGAGGAACTTTTGTTATAGGGGCTTTCAATATCACATCATTGCTAACAACTTCCTCTTCTTGTATACCAGTCACCGGAACAATAGGAAATGAGTAACTCTTCTTGAAATAGTCAACAGTGAAATACTCCTCAACATATTGAAATATATCCTGACCATTTGATTGAATCGCAACCAAGGCATGTGAGCATGGAAATCCACTTAATTGCCATTTGAACAAGAACAAGCACGATCCAACAAATTTACAGTCTTAGCTTTCTCGCTATGAACTTGAAAAATAAACTCACTCGACCGTGTAACATTCCACCCCCTACCAATTGCTAGTAACTCATTCAACCTCTTGTTCATCTCAGGACACAATATCATTGTCCATTTATTTGATTCTTGACATCTTCTAGAGATTTGGTTCATCATTTTAATTTGAATAGTTTCAACCAATTGTGCTATTGGTAAATATCTAGCTTCTTTAATCCAAGCATTGAATGACTTAGCCGCATTCGAATACATCTCCCCATATCTACGTCCACTGAAAAATGCACAACACCAATGCTTCTCCGGACAATTTTTCAAGAAATCCCTCATCAAACCACCTCCCTCATTTATCAACTCATTTCGATATTTCAGGTAAGACTCGATAGTTGTAGAAAATGCACACATGTTAAACATTTTCACCATTTTCTCCTTAAAATTTGAAGTGAATCCACGATACCTATCCCGTATGTTATTTTGAAGATGATAAAGACAGAAAGCATGTGAAGAGTTTGGAAAATGTTTTGGAACAGCATCCAAAATTCCTTGATTGCGATCCGATATAAATGTTACCTCTCTCCCCATAGGATTTAAAACCTCCCCAAGACATTTCATAAACCAATTCCAATTACTCTCATTTTCAGCATCAACAATAGCAAAAGCAAGTGGAAATAAACCTGTAAAAAGTTTCAAACAAAAAATAATATTAGAAAAATTGAACAATCAAGAATATATATATGCCAATATGTTTCCACACTGATAAAGTCACTAAAAACTGTACAGAATAAATAAAGTCACTAAAAACTGCACAGAATAAATAAAGTCACTACTAGCAGAAAAATTATTTTCAAAATCATTTTAAGACAATTTCAAAAACATTTTAATGCAATGTAATAACATTAAAATCTACTGATTTGCAAAGCACATTGAACAAAACTTAGTAATTGAATAATAGGAAACCAATAATATACCTTGATCACCGTTTTTTGACGTGGCAGCCAACAATGCCCCTTTGTATTTACTATACAAATGGGTCCCATCCAAGAATAGTATTGGCCTACAATACTGAAATCCTAGTACACAAGCCCCAAAGCTTATGAACAATCTCTTAAATCGAAAATCAGCAACATCACGCTCAAGAAAACAGAAGGAGCTTGGATTGGTTTCAATTAATCTGTTGCAATATAACATTAATTGGCTGTAAGATTTCTCCTCGTGCCCATGTAACTCAACAATAGCAAGTTCTTTTCCTTTCCACGCTAAATGGTAAGATATATCAAACCCATATTTTCTCTTAAAGCTACTCATTATGTCAATTGGCTTAATCGAGGGCTTCTCACGAACTTCATCTAAAAACACAGATGACACAATTTGAGAAGACATCATTTCACTTTTTGACTTACGAACACGGCTCCTACAAGTGTGCGCATTATTCAACGTTCGAATATAGAAAAAACCATTAACAACATTCACAGATGCATGCACACGCCAGCTACATACAATATCTTCATCTTGAATACAACGAGCCGTCACCCTAAAATTATCATTCTTTATATACTTAAACTTAAATCCAGTCTCCAATGCATACTTGCGTAAAACTATTCGAAACTCTTTCGCAACCCCTTCAAACTTCTGTCCAACTTCAATAATCCCATTTGCCCAAGAATTCGACAAAATCAAATTTGATTTTGAAGATGTTGATTCAACCAAATATTCGTCAATAACATCAAATGAATTAAGACTTAATGAATGCTCAACGTCAATTAAACCGTCCTCAATCTCAAAAACTTCACTACCAACACAATTACAATCTTCTACCTTAATTTCAATAAAATCAGAATTTGACTTCTTCCAACAAATCAACATAAGCCTAAAATCCCCATCGGATTCCAAAATAACTCCCAAAAAATTTCCAACAGAATATGAGAACTTCACAGTTTCTCTTTGCAAAATCTTAAATTTTGAACATACTTCATCAACAAAAGAATAATACGAAGTTGTAGCTTCAACGCTTATAGCAGCCAACATACAACCATAAGAGCACATACAAACAGGAATATTATCCATAGCTCTACAAACTGCAAAAACAAATACAAGTAATAGACATCATATTACCATCAAAACTCATAAAATGAAATCTTACACTACGAAATTAACACCACTAACAAACTGTTAAAAAAATAGAGAAATACTTTCAAAAACAGAGAAAAACATAAAAAAGGGCAAAACAGAGCATCAAAACCACATTTTCTTACAAAACAAGAACCACCACATTGAATACAACAATAAAACATACATAAGAAGCCTAACTATCATATTAAACAATAAATGAATAACACACATCAATTAAACTCATATATAATTCAACTTCATTATGAAATCAAAGAAAATACATAATGAATCAAATTAAAACACAACAATTATGATGTTAATACAATCCATAGCTGATTACTTTCATATAAATCATACAAACAGATCATCTATTACATAATGAAATCAAAATCAATAAATATATAGTGATGAATAAAAAAACGTAAGGAAGTATAAACATCAAAATACATACATACACCCAAACCTAATCACACAAATCAAATACCAGCTCGATTTCAAAAAGTAATTGAGGAATGAAACATAAAAACGTATACATACATGATCTGATATATGAATTCAGATTGAGAAAAGAACAAAATATACCTTCAAATGTGAAGAAGAACAACAGCGATCACAGTGAGATGAAGAACATTGAAGAATCCGAAGTATGTACCAAACGTTAACCTAAATTTGAGATTGAATACATTTGAGTATATAATTCATCAATTTCCAGAAGAAGAAATTAGGTAATTAGAACGGACTCTGTAATTTGGGAAAACTAACCAATGTTCCTATTTGGACTCCTACGATATAGGAATAGAAGTGAGCAGATAAAATTTCCAAAAATGAGAAGGTCATAATCGGAAAGACAAAATGTATAATATATATGGAGGGACTATATGTATAAAAGTGAAAATACTTGTCTTTTTTAAAAAATATTCATTTATACAAGGGGCTAAACAATAATTGACCCTTTTTATTTTTATTAAGGTATTTTAGTAAGTTTATTGAAATTAAATATAAATTAGTTTTGAAGTAAAATATGATTTGACCCTTTTTGTGGTGTTGGCGAGATAATTTTGGAGTGGAAATAATAGTTGGTTTTATTAATGGACCTATAATGAGATGAGATCGGAGGGTGATGTTAACAAATTTGGAGTTTGGAAGAAAATATTGGGTGGTTAGTAAATAGTATATTGATGGGTAGATCCAGAACGCCAAAACCTGGCTTTATATTATTCCAACTTGTGATTCTTCATTTCTCATCCACCACCATATCAGCCATCAGGTAAACTTGTATGCTCCTACGATTTCTTAATAACTAAACTGCGTGCGCACTTTATGTATGTTGGATTCGAAATGGAAAAACAAGTTGGTTCCATCATAAGAAGAGTTGGGAAAATGAAACATGATTTAATTCTCTGTTTGCCTCTCATGCACCTGAGGAGGAATGAACAATTAAATTTTTAAGATTAGATATCATTTCGATTTGGAATTGGGCAATGGACATATATTTTCTAAATTTACATTGGACGTCGATGGTGCAACAGTACACAAGTATTGCTGAAAGACTGTTTGTTCCCCATAATTTTCTGTCTACGCACCTTTTTCTTTGCTTGTTTCTAGTTGTTTTTTCCTCATGTACCTTTTTTCATTTTTCTATTGTAGGAAGGATGTCAGCCTTCAAGGGAAACAAATTTGCAAACTCACAGTTCAAGGAAAATACCTACTATCTGATGATAATGGTACACCTTTTTTACTTCCCCAACTTATGTTGACTGTCTTAAATTTATCTGCTTCTCTCCCTCTCCTTCCTCAACTCAACAAACTCTTTTCCCAAGTCTCCCTTCTATTGTACAAATTTGTTCATTGTCATTCTCCACTTGCACATGCACCAGTTTGAGGGAATCATTCTCCACAATTGGTTGTAGGTTACTTGTAAAGACCAATGTTGCAGAATACATTGCACAATTGCTATATTCTATACTGATTTAGAAGAAAATTGGGATATGGATTATCTCATAATGTTTCCAAAGTTCCAACAAAAAATCATGCTTGGGTAAACAATGTCCTTTATTTTTCTAGAAATGATGGCTTTTGTTCGTTATGAATATAAAAAGGGTAAATTACATCAAACGTTTTGCAGATAGCCCCTTATTCTAAAAAACTCAACAAAGAGTCCCCTAAACTATTGAATTTTTACACGTAGAAAATATGCATAAAAAACTATCAATTTTTATGATTTTTTTTTATGCATAAAATCATATTTTTATCAAACTCATTTTCAATGAAAATGTGCTAGGTGCCAAAATTCAATAGTTTAGGGGAATCTTTGTTGAGTTTTTTAGATTAGGGAGTTATTTGCAAAACCGGTATTGTTCGGGGGGATATTGTTTAATTTACCCACATATAAAGGTTCAAGTTTAATAGTGGACCAATCATGGATGAACTTTAGCTACTTGGATAAATGGCCTCATCTCCTAAGTGGTGGCTCTTACCACTTCCTTAGACACTTCCCGAGCATGAGCACGGCTCCTAGAAGATAGGCATATTAGTTTGATCGCTCTAACCCCTGGTTCCAATGTTGTTAATATCGGTCGATACATGATACGTATCGGACATATCGTATCATATCGAGGGTATATCGTGTTGTATCGCTGGATGTATCGTTTTTTGTAAGTATTGGCGATACATAAGTAAAAGCAGAGGGCCTGGGAGTTTGTAAAAGGGTTTTGGAATTTGGCTGAGCAAGTTATGAGGGTTTAAAAATAACCAGGAGAACTTATAAACCATAACAACTTTGCTAGGGTTTTTAATTACAAGGGTTTCATTTACTATTTTCTTTCTCTGTTTCCTCTGTTTCTCATTTTCAACAAATTTATTATATATATGTGTGGCTTAGTGTTCAAAGTCACTATATTATTATATACTAATAGTATATTATTATATAAGTATATATGGTCTTGTAACGAGGACCATATATACTTATTATATACCAATATTATAATAATAGTATATTATTATATGCTAGTATATATGGTCTTGTAACTAAGACCATATATACTTATTATATACTAATATTATAATAATAGTATATTATTATATACTAGTATATATGGTCTTGTAACTAAGACCATATATATTTATTATTTAGTAATATTATAATAATATAGTGACTTTGCACACTAAGCCAAAAATATATAAAATAAATTTGTTGGGAATAAGAAACAGAGATAGTAAGAAAGAAAGGAAGAAAATAGTAAATGAAAACCTCATAATTAGAAATCTTAGCAAAGTTGTTATGGGTTGTAAGTTCTCCTTGTCTTTTTTGAAACCCTTGTAACTTGCTCAGCCAAATCCCAAAGCCATTTTACGAACTCCCAGATCCTCTACATCTTTTATTCTTGTTTTTCTTTCTTTTTTTTTGGTTAAAAAAGCACACCGTTTAGTTGAAAAAGAGAACCAAGTTTGTATTGACGATACGATACGATACATCTGATACGTATGTATCGGGCGATATTTACTTGTGTATCGCCGATACTTTAAAAAAATGATACATCCACGGATACAACACGCTATACCTCGATACGATACGATATATCCGATACGTATAGTGTATCGGCCGATATTGACTGCCAAGTCTTTTATCTCCGTGAGTGTTCAAACACTTCTCTTGAACTATTAACACCTAGTTGTATTTTCCCTCGCAATCATTAACCATTTGTGATGTAAAATGAAAGCCGTAAAAGTCACACACTCAAAGAGAGAATGTATTACTCAGAGGTAAAATCAATATTAACGAGGGGGAAGGGGGATATTTATAGGGGAGTGGGGGAAAGATCTAGAATGAGGCCATTTCCACTAAGAGGGAAATGGACCTAGGCCCATCCCTTTACAATAATACCTATAATGCTATTCTAGATTCAATCCACTAACCCTATAATACAACTAAAATGTTACAAAAATAAAAGACAACTAATAAAAGTAAAAATACTAAAAATTACTAAAATAACCTTAAGATTATTCTAATTTTCATCACTCTCCTCCACTTTAAAAAGCTCCTCCCGAGAGTAAGAGGTGAACGACAACAAGGCAAAGCAATCATCAATGGACTCCCCCACTTAAAAGGGGAGTCGTCCTTGGAAACATCCAACATATTGGCGAGCAAAAAGTATCGGGAGAATAGTCACAAAATCCAGTCATGGCTGACCAACAAGAACTTGGTCCTGGATGTAATACCCCGTATTTTTATGCTATATTAATTTGGGGATTTATTAAATTTAATGTGAATTAATTATTTAATATAAATCCGGAAATTAATTATGTTATAGTTATTAACGTGATGAGAGTTAGTAATTATGGAAAATTTGTTGAATATTATTAATGAGCAAAGTAATATATAATATTGGTTATATTAAATGTCACGAGTGAATAAAATGACAATTTTGGAAATTTGAGTCGGGACGCGCCCGTGTCGCGTCGGGACTAAATATTGATGAATAAAAGTGAATATATTATAAGTTGCTCGTAAGGTCGTTTTGAGTGCGCCAAAGTGTCCGGAAGGGTCGAGATAGTCAGAAAAGTGTACCCGGGGGTTTAGTTTGGGTCTCGGGGGGTTTTTAGGATTAATTAGTACCCCGGGAGGGCATTTTAGACATTTTACATTTTTGGGTAATTAAACCCACGAAATTTCAAGGGTTATATCAGATGTCTAAGGTTGCCTTCTAGGGTTAAGACAACCAAAGACAAGTGACGGCCATAGGAGAGGGAAGGAGAGAGCTCTCAAAGCAATCCAAGGCCCAAAAAATCCCTCCGTTTGCACCGCCACCACCACCAACGCGTAGATCGCGCGACGGGGAACGCAACCACACCAAATTCGTCATCAAACCAGAATTATGAAAATCCCAGGCAAGTGTTTATCTTGCTTATTTTCGTTAATGCATCACTCATGTTAGTCTAGGGATGATTAGGATGAGTTTTATGGAAGAAAACCCATATTTGAGATAGGAAATCGCATGTAGTAATGATTTGAATGTTATTCTGGAAACCCCTTCACATGTAGAGGATTAAACCACGAAATTATGAGGTTTTAGAAGAAGAAAATTCTGGAAAAGATTGATTAGAACTATGTTAAAGAAATTCTAGGGTTCTTGAGATCTTTATGAAGTTTTTACCTATAAATCCATGATTAGTGACGGAAATTTACATGCTTTACGTAGAAGATACATAAAATGAGATTATAATGTTAGTAGTACAAATTTCTGGGCGATTGGGAATGAAAAGTTTGGATTTGGAGGAGGTTATGTGATGGAACCCGTAACTGATTAACTGCAGAATTCGCCATACCTGTTTGATCGATCGATTGAGCCCCAGACCTCGATCGATCGACCCCTTCTGGCAGACTCATATTTCCCCTTTTTAAATTAGCTGAATTCAATTTAATGAGAAATAATTCTTGGACACCCTTATTAAAATGTTGTGGGAGATAAAGAAGACCAGTAGGACATATGAGTAATTTTGGGACCTTTAATGTAAGACAAGAGTTGTATTTTTGGGATACTTACATATAAGGGGCGATGAAACTATGTATTAAAGGGAGAGACGCGTAAGATAGTTACGTTGGAACATAAATGTATACCTACTGAATTTTTCACTTGAGAGGATAGAGTCCATGAGTATTACGTAGTAAGTTGGAAAAATCCCTCGAATCAAAATAAGAAATGAACGATTATACGTGAGAACTAAATAATGAGATATGAGGACAAATGTCGTAATTATGGGATTTGAGATGTACCTAAATTGATATGGTAATATTAGTATAGTTATATGACTGTGTTTATGCATATACTATCTATGTGTAAAAATCGTGCCCGCGCTACTTGCTATCCCTGAGGTTACCACGCTGGGACAGTCTTATCTCGATGGGACCTTTATGGGGGATATTGACTCGTACCCTAGAAGATAGATATCCTTGGTACAGGCTATCGAATCGATAGTTCAGACGGTCCTAAGAGACGTGGGGGCATGTGCAATCCTCTTAGAGACTTGGAATCTATGCTTCGCCTCAATATTGTTTGTGTATGTGTTAATACAGTTCGAGAGTGATTCCGAACTTGTATTTCCCTTAGTACGAGAGATACGGGGATTGGATAGCAGAGTATGCACGCACCATAATTTTTATGTGGGGTGCTGTTAGAATATATATATTATACGAGTATTTAATAAAAATATGAAATTCTGAAATTTGGAACTGCCTACTGTGTTATGGTAAGTAAGATATGAATCTTGACTTCAAATTGGAAATACTTGTTTTGAAAAGTATAATATGACACTGGGAAACTTTATTAGCAAATAAGGTTTAAATGAGAACTTTGTGATCAATTGAAATTATTTTCTTAAACAATTATATTCTTCAGTTTTGAATCTTACGAGTAACTTAAGATAAGTTAAACCATTGGGAAGGTTAGTGCGATAGGCGTGCACATTAGAAGAGAGGTGAGAAATTCTCAATAGAGTGCCGCACTAATATGTTGTTGCATTGGCCTGTAAACATTTTAAATACTTGCTAAACGAATTTTAAATCATTTACACTATCGGGCTCTGACCCGTTTCTATTTCTCTTTTTCTCTTGTGTATATATGTATATATTACAGGTGCCTAGCCACAGGGGCGTCTTGCATAGGATCCTTTGGAAGGAACGCGCTGCAGCTTAGGTGGGAGTTGCGGGTCTCTTGCTTAGACGACTTCATTTATTTGACTCCACTCCTAGCATATTCATTTAGTGGGGCATGTGTCGCCCTTTCCATTATTCAGTTGTTTATTTGGACATTGTGATTCAGTTATTTCTAGTATTGTCACTTTGGGATTTATTACTGTCTGGATGTTTTACTTTAAGTTTTTAATGTTGGGATTTAGTTGTTGAATGTTTAAAGTTATCTGTTCCCGGATTATTGTGGTGTGATTCTTTAATATCGAATTGTTGTAAATAATTAAATCTTTGTTTTTAAAATAAAATTTGGAAAGTAATGTTCAAAAATGGTTTTGACACTTAGCTTAATTAATTAGGGTGTTTAAACTGGAAAA
The DNA here is from genome assembly GCA_949130495.1 of Sambucus nigra. Taxonomy (NCBI): domain Eukaryota; kingdom Viridiplantae; phylum Streptophyta; class Magnoliopsida; order Dipsacales; family Adoxaceae; genus Sambucus; species Sambucus nigra. The sequence goes on along the minus strand of OX422215.1, from coordinate 381,079,378 downwards.
GTTAATTTTTTTTTACGACAGTGATGCTAAAAATGAACCAACTGTTCACCTTGATTTTAATTTAATAAAGGAGTGATCGCCAGGTATTTAATTAGACGGGGTGTCACACTGGAGTCCCGTGATAAGCCTTCTCAATGCTAATCCGTGGAAAACATCCTCCGAACGTGTATCAAATGCCACAAAATGGGTCCATATACCCACCATCAATCACATCACCCAAGATCACCTCCTTATCCTTGGGAGTGAGAACCGCCGATCCAACCCACTCAAAATCATCATTCCCGTTCCCAAAGATTAGGAAGAAATCTTCCAAATCAAACGTCTCCCGCTTGTGAAAGTGTGTGCGAGTCTCCCAACCATCTTCGACCAAAATATTGATGAAATTCCCAATACACAACTCAATTTTTTCTTTTCAATCTTTTGGAGGTTTTTTTTTATCCTCGATTGGGTGCGTGATTGGGATAAAATGATTGAGTGGAGCAACCAATCTTGAACGCGATTCCAATAATCATGGATTAAGCCTCGGGAGTCAATCGGGGTGGAAACGTAATTTTTCAGTCGTTTGGGGATTGAAAAATAATTTCCTGAAAATTCTGAGGTAGTTTTAAAATTTTCAGAAACTTTGGGGTCTGAAATGTAAATTTCAAAAGTTGGAGGGTCCCAAATAAGTCTCTGGAAGGGTGGTGGTGTAATTTTTCTGAAAATTTGGGTAGGTGCGGGAGTAATTTTTGGAAGGGGTTTGATATTCGGATTTTGGTGGGGCAAAGTGGGAATTTTTGGCACCAACATAATAAATCCTAGTTAAGGGATGGGCTCGTCAAGATCCTGGGAGGGGTTGGGATGAATCGCGATAGGGGGAGGCAGAAAACTGCCTAGCGTTTGCATTGTGGGTGGCTAGTTGGTGGTTGGGGAGGTTGGTTGGAGAAGGTCCTGGTCGGGATGGATGATGAGGGGTTGAAGACTCCGACTCAATGGAGGAGCGAGGGTTTTAGGACTGTATAAGGTGGGGTCGAGCTGGATGATGAGGGGGCTGAAGATTCCGACTCAATGGAAGAACGGGGGTTTTAGGTATAAGGTGGGGTCGGGCTGAAAAAATGAGGTGGTGATGGTGAAGGAAGGTTGGTGAGGGTTAGGGCTTTTATGGGGTTTGAATGGTGGTGATGGGATTCAATAATCAGGGTTTTGGGGTGTATTTTAGATCTGAAATTTTCAGTTCTAGGGTTTGGTATGGGAAGTAATGGGTGGGGTATTGTTTGTTTTGAAGGTAGATGTCAAGTTTTTCGTTGAGCATGGCTAGGGTTTCTTCCATTTGGGTAATACGCGGCTAGTCTTGGCTGGATATCCTCGGTGCCATTGGTTGCTTTATTTTTTTACGATTTTGTGTTTTTTATAACAACAATAACGGGTGGTGCGACTAGATGCTGATACCAATTGATGTAAAATGAAATCGTCAAAGCCTCGAAGTCACACACTTAAAGAGAGAGTATTACTCAAAGGTAGCATGAATATTAATGAGGGGGAAGGGGGATATTTATAGGGGAGTGGGGAAGGATAATGAGGTCATCTCCACCAAGAGGGAAATGGGCCTAGACTCATCCCTTTACAATAATACCTAAAATGACTATTCTAGATCCAACCCACTAACCCTATAATACGAGTAAAATGTAACAAAAATAAAAGATAACTAATAAAAGTAAAAATACTAGAAATACAAAAATGTTAAAAATTACTAAAATAACCCTAACATTCTTTTAATTTCCATCAATTTGATTCTCTTTTTCTCAGTGAGAACTTGCTCTCTTCCCGTTGGCATTGATCCTTGGGTTGATCTACTTGAACACTTGCTCATTTTACTCAAGTTTATCCCCATACTTGGGAACAAACCATCTCCAACCACACATAGACTGTCCAGAGAGATTTTAATATCAACTTTAATTACTCCAATAGTATCCACTGGAATTATCCGGCAGACCAAAATGATCTTGAGTGGTTATAAGTTCTTTTGAGCTATCTTTGTTGTATCTATCCTTTCAATCCTTTGGCCATATGGCTCTCCCTTTACAATAATACCTAAAATGACTATTCTAGATCCAACCCACTAACTCTACAATACGACTAAAATGTAACAAAATAAAAGACAACTAATAAAAGTAAAAATACTAAAAATGCAAAAATACTAAAAATTACTAAAATAACCCTAACATTCTTCTAATTTCCATCATTTTGACTCGCTTTTCTCAGTGAGAACTTACTCTCTTCCCGTTGGAATTGATCCTTGGGTCGATCTGCTTGAGCACTTGCTCATTTTACTCTAGTTTATCTCCATACTTGGGAACAAACCATCTCCAACCACACACAGAATGTCCAGAGAGATTTTAATATCAACTTTAATTACTCCAATAGTATCCACGGGAATTATCCGTCAGACCAAAATGGTCTTGAGTGGTTATAAGTTCTTTTGAACTATCAACTTCGTTGTATCTACCCTTTCAATCCTTGGCCATTTGGCTCCCTCACTTATTGAGAACTTACTCTCTTCTAGTGGGTGTAGGCCCCTCGTGTCATTATATATAGACTCATCTCCATAATTAGTCAAAATCCATTTCTAACCATACTTGACAGCTGAGATCAGATTTCGTTATCAACAGTATTACTTCAACGGGCTGTTTTCATTAGACCAAATTATCACCCGTTGTGCGAAAGGGTGTATCTTCTGTAACCATGCATGTTGTAATGCATTACTGGCATTCATTAGGTAATGAATTATGTATGAAACAATTAAACGGGGTGGGTTGGGTTTTATGTTGAATGAGTTGCTCCAAATCACGTGGTTGTTAATTGACCTTTGAAAATTGAATCACATTTTGAGGATCTGTCCTCTGTTGTTGGCGGATATGAAGATAGATTATGTACATACTGGACAAAAGTAAAAAATCGATTATTAGAGATATTTTTTCCTGTTCGTTTAGTAGCTTCATGTTTTGAGTTGTTAATATTATACAAAGAGTTATTTACGGTTCTTCTCTCAAAATATGAAGAGTCAGTTCCTTAAACTTTCTTAATGTACTCTAGTGAAGTGGCTTCTGAGATATCTTAAATGGGTATTTATCTTGGTAGGCCTGCTGCTTTGAGTTCCATCAAACCACTTCACTAATTAATACATTGTAGCTTCATAACAAAATTGCATATGAGAGGTTGTAGTGGCAAACCATTAGTTTCCATTCTTGTGTTTTGTTTGACTGGTGTTTACATTGTAGGTCATGTATGCGATGCACTATCACTGGATCCACAGTCTCGCTGCTGTCCTGGAATAGGAGAGCAGTACTCTTGTCAGTGAGTTTTCTAAATTTATCCCCCCTTTTGCATTAATGCTCAGTCGCAGTAAATATTAGGGAATATAAGGCATTATTTGTTCACAATATTCTTTGTTTTGTTTTGCAGCGGGTGCAATCTTCTTTCACAGTGCTGCAACTCATATGAATTTTGTGTTTCATGCTGCCAGAACCCAGAGCAAGTATTTCATCTAATGTTTTTTTAAGCATGATATTCTGTACAGAATAAAGAGTGAAAAGTGAGGCTTCAAATTGAATACACTTCCTGATAGCATAATATTCCTTGTGCAGACACGTAAGGATCTAGCACTGAAGGTGAAGATAGCTAAACCAGTAACCTCTGGTAAAAGTCCACAATATAGTAGATAATAATTTCCCTTATAGGAATGCATGAACTTTACTGTTCTTCTGTAACCTTTTCCAATGTTTAAAAAGGTGTGAGGCGGAGGCAAGGCGCAAGCCTTATTCCCCCCCAAAAGAGCAAAATAATATTAAAAAAATACTAATAAAACCACAAAAAATAATGTAACAAAGAAATATAAATAAAACCACAAAAAAACATCTTCGAGGACTTTTGCACATAGTTTAACATTTTTTTGTGCCCCCGAGATGACTTTAAAAAAAAAAAATTTTGACAATCAATTTTAACATATTGGCTATTTTATAATATGACAATAAATTAATCAATGAAAAATCATTTTTTTCATTTGCATATTGGTAATTTTGTAGCATGACAATAAATTAATCAATGCAAAATCAAATTGACAAAATCATTTTTTCTATAGTTTCATTCACATATTGGTTATTTTATAACATGACAATAAATTAATCAATGCAAAATCAAATTGATAAAGTCAGTTTTTTTTAGAATGTCCCAAACTTTAAATGTAAAAGAATGTCCCAAAACCATTTTTAGTAGCAAATGGAAATAAATTAATCAATAAAAGTTAAAATTAGTTGTTATTCAATTACAGCATGATATGAAAAAAGTTAATAAAAAAATAATTGTGAAAGAAACAGTCTGTATCAAACGTTTAAAAAAAAGACAATGCGTATCAAGCTTAAAAAAATAGTAGGTAAAAGAAAAAAGAAAAAACAAAACGAAGGGGTAAAGAAAACCCATTTTGTAAATAAAGAAGAACCCAGCAACCAAAAGACAGCTGTTGCGATCCATTTTTTACACCAAAAAAAGAAGACAAAGCTGGCTCAATAAACCATTCGTCTGGGAGTCGCAATAAAAAAGCGAAGCAAGAGAAAGAGCTGGACAAAAAAAATAATGATAATAAGAACCCTGTTTGATCTTTCATGAGAAATCGAAGGCAGATACAAAGAAAGAGAGAGATAACGTGGAGAAGAAAGATGTCAGCTGCCGACAGGTAGGGATGGATTTCACTTTCTTTTTTTCTTTTGTTCAGAATCCACAAAAAAAAAAATGCCTCGCCTCTACAAGCCTTGAGGCGCACCGCCTCAACCCCCTGAGGCCGAAGCCTCTCCTATAGCACTTGAGGCTTAAGCCTCAGTGCGTTTTTGTTCTGATTTGCCTTGAGGAATTTAAAACATTGACCTTTTCTTAAATAGATTTTTGTTGTTTTATATCAACTTGATTAGGTTATGCCTCACTAGCCTAGATGGTGAAATAAGTGGGATGGGGTACGGCCAACTTGTAGGTTGTATTCTGTCGATTGGTCATCTGCATGTATTTTAGTGGATAAGAATTAAATACTACAAAGAATTCTCCTAAAAGAGTTCTTTCACTAATTTATGTGCTAATAGATATGCTACTAAGTGAGGATGACAAAATATTCTATATTTTTTGGCAGGGACCTATTCAAGTGTTTTTGATTTTTGTGCTGGGAGGTGTCGTCACAACTCTCAGAGTGTGGTATGTCATTGGCTTTATTAACTGTTGGGAATTGGTATTTGTACGTAGTCAATTTATGTTAGTCGGTTGTGATGGGAAGTTTTGACTTTCAAGTTTGGCTTGGTCTTGAATCTTACGGGTTGGTTTGATAGGAAATTTTTCCATGATAAATTTGAAAGAATCCATATTTGAAAGGCTTACCATGTGAAGTCATGGGAGTTGACCTTTTTGTTTTTGTTACATTGAAGTGACTCTTTTTGAACACGCAAGTTCAGAGGAACATAGTTCATTTTCTTTGCCATCACTCCACCGATTCGGAAATCCTCATCCTGTACCTCACCATCATAGTCGTACACAACCCAGAAATTTTATTGCAGCACCTCTGTGCAGGTGCTTATTCTATCCATTAAACATGATGATAATAGAGGAGTGCGAGGAATTTATCGTAATATATCAAATTGTTTTGTTCCCTTTTTATTGTAGTTTCTTTATTTTAGTATTAGCATATTAGGTATGTTATGTTAGGGGGTAACATTCCTTGAATATTAAATGACACTCTATTTTCCATACATAAGGTGGCGAGTCTTGTTTATAGTAAATAAAGGCTATCAAACAAATAATACTATTGTAAGCATGTGAAAGAACAAATAAACCGATAACAACTCAACATGATTGGAGAATAACTAACAAGTGGATATAAACTGGAAATAGAGTCGCAACCACAATACAATCCAACTCCACGAACCAAATAAAATGATATCTCTGTTACAACTCTGGAACACGGGCCCATAAACAAAAGTCTCATAACTGAAATGAGTTAAATAAATAAGAGAGATCAACTCGCAATACCTACATCAAAAAGTTTAGACTGGAACAACTAGAATGATAGGACCGCTCCTGGATCAACTATAGCCTCAACCATGCTGGTGCTGCTGTAAGACTTGAAAAGTGATGAACGTAAAATGGGTCAAGCCCACAACAAATAATCATCTACAAGATCCCAAGCAAAGATACTCAACTCAACTCAACAAAGTCTTTTCCCAATTATTTGGGGTCGGCTACATGAATCCTATTTTTCCATTCCATTCTGTCCAGTGCAATATCTTCGGTTAAACCACATGTCATCATGTCCTTTTTTATAATATCCCACCAAGTCAATTTAGGCCTACCTCTACTCCTTGTGTTACCATCAATACTAACTAAATCACTCTTCCTTACAGGAGCATCCATTGGTCTACGCTTGACGTGTCCAAACCATCTAAGTCGATTTTCTCTCAATTTATCTTCTATCGGAGCTACTTTTACCGTTTCACGAATTTGTTCATTTTTAATTTTATCCTTTCGAGTTTTACCACAAATCCATCTTAGCATTCGCATCTCCGCCACTTATTTTCTGCACATTTTTTTTCTTGGTTGCCCAACACTCTGTCCCATATAACATGGCGGGTCTAATGGCCGTCCTATAAAATTTACCTTTTAACTTCAAAGGTCCTATCACACAAAATGCCGGTAGCACTTCTCCCAAGCAAAGATACTAATGAACTATAATAAAACCATGTCATCATTAGCTATACATAACATATGAATAAACTCAAACACAAAGGAATGACAATAATCAAATACCCACATGTCGAAGCCAACCCAACAACTAATAACTACAATTTATCACGTAATTTAACAGGGTAAGGGATAACTCTATCACTAGTTACACTAATCACATAGCTGCACAATTTATAATATGACAGAAAGTACTCAATTAACCACTATAGTCACAATATGAGTCCACCTGACCAATGGGCATGGATTATAGGGCACTCCCACGGCCCATAAGAAATTGTGTCACAAAGGTCAACACCTCCGTGGATCTCTTGTGTCTCTACTTGTCTTGACTAAAGGATGTCACACTTTCTAAAGTCCTAAAAGCACACAAAATGGTAAATCATTACGTCATCACACCACAAATCATGTAACCACATGCCAATGTCTATACGGAAGGATCCAACCCCATTGTCCCTCACGTGGAACGACGACCTCTGCTCGTAGGATGGGAATCATATATAGACGGGATTGGCTTAATATACCTTAAAAGTGAGAGGGTGTGAGAGCCATAACTCATTTAGAAAACCTAATCAATTAGAGGACAGTAGAGGGAGCAATTGGAGAAATCATGGGAGCCTAAATCAAGAACAAGTGTGGACATTCTTCATCAAATCCATCATCTACACCAAGAGATTCAAACCCTACAAATCTTTTAAAGCAAGTGGATGATTGTTGTGAATTTATAAGTATGATAATCAATTCATATCATAGCATGTGTATTCAAAATCCGATTTGGGTGGGATGTTGTATGTAAATGGATTTTTGGGTAAATTAATCTTGTAGGCTTATTGATTGATGAATCATTGGTATGATTCTTGTTAGAAACCAAATTCAGATTTATAAGTGGTAAATCTTGAGTAATTGTTGAGGTATTAATATCAAATTGAAGTCTTGAGGGAACACCCACTTACGATACCCATTTCGTGATTTAATTCGACTAAAGTGTAACTGTTGAGTTTGAGGCTAAGAATGAGTTCGGATCTGCTAGACATGGGGCGGAAATTGTTTGGTTTAGATCTATTGGAAGTTGGGTGGCTTAAAGGAGGCGTTACAAAGCTTGAGGAAACTGTCTATGGCCGATTTTTGGCTTGGAGAAGACGCTGATTGGGAACCCTGCTTTAGTGGCCTATACAGATGTGGTCAATGCTGCTTTGCTTCATTGTCAGGATCATTGCTTCCATCTGAAGGGAAGCAAGAGGAGTGGTGAGCCGAGCCAGCAGAGCAAGGCAACTGGGGGTGCTACTAGCGAAGCACAGCAAACATGCAACCATCAAGGGTAGTATACCCGTCAGGGGAGTCCTGCTAAGCGATTCCGACATGGAGGACATGGGTCCAGGCAGAGCCAGCAGGACCCGAATCAGCAGCAGGTTCCTCAGGGCCGCCAGGGCCAAGGGAACAATAGAGGAGACCAGCAGGGCCAACATCAGGGACAGCCTCGTAAGGGCCAGTAGGGCCAGCATCAAGGAGATTTCCAGAGGCGTTGTTTCAGTTGTGGCCAGCCAGGCCATCTGAGGAGGGAGTGCCCACAGAGAGGTAGGGGCCAGCAGCAGGGTGCTCCGCAGGGACAACAGGCACATATGCCCCTAGCAGCACCAGCTCCACCAGCCACACAGCAGCAGGAGCAGTTGCACTACGGGCGTGTGTATAACGTACGAAATGTTCCGATTCCACCAACACCTCAGGCGCCTCCAGCTGTTGAGGGTACGTTTCTTATTCATGGTCATGAGGGTAAAATTCTTTTTGATATTGGTGCATCGCATTCATTTATTAGGAACAGATTTGCTAGAGTTGTTGGGTTATTAGATTCGGCCAATAGTCTCCTCATGTGTGTAGAGTCCCCGATGGGGGGTGGGTCACTCATTCACTCGATCTGTAGAGGAGTAGATATTGTGATTGGGAGACTAAGTTTAGTAGTAGACCTCTCAGTGTTAGACATGGAGGGATATGACGTTATCCTAGGCATGGAGTGGTTAGCAGTATACAGGGCGACGGTGGATTGTTTTGAGAGGACCATAGTATTTTCCATTCCGGGGCAGGAGATGTTTTGGTGGGGATGCCTCTTCCCGAGGGAGGGTCGCGCACTCATTTATATTATATTGAGGAGGAGGCCTCACAGGGGGTGGTGATTCCAATAGACGCGATTCCAGTCGTGAGGGACTTTGAGGATGTATTTCAGGACAGACCAGGGTTGCCACCCAGTCGGGAGATTGAGTTCGTTATTGATTTAGCACCGGGTACGAGGCTTATTGCCCGAGCGCCTTACCGTATGGCCCCTTTAGAGATGCGTGAGTTGAGAGAGCAGATTTAGCAGCTTTTGAGCCAGGGTTTCATTCGTCGGAGCACATCGCCGTGGGGTGCTCCTGTGCTGTTTGTGATGAAGAGGGATGGCTCGCTTTGCTTGTGTGTCGACTATAGGGAGCTGAACAAGGTCACGATACAGAATAAGTATCCGTTGTCGAGAATCGATGACCGGTTTGACCAGTTGAGAGGGGCGGCGTACTTCTCCAAAATTGATTTGAGATCAGGGTATCATTAGTTGCGGATTAGGGAGGAGGACGTCCCTAAAACCGCTTTCTTGTCGCGGTATGGATCCTACGAGTTTCGGGTGATGCCATTTGGGCTCACCAATGCGCCAACAGTGTTCATGGACCTTATGAACAGGATTTTCAGAGAGTTTCTTGACCAATTCGTCATCGTGTTCATAGACGATATTTGGTCTACTCGCGTACGGAGGAGGAACATGCAGAGCATCTGTGTATAGTTCTGCAGACATTACGGGATCACTAGTTGTACGCCAAATTCGAGAAGTGTGGGTTTTGGCTACGGGAGGTGCAGTTCCGTGGCCATATTGTTTCAGACTGGGGTATTATCGTGGATCTGAGTAAGGTATCGGCGGTGAGGGAGTGAGGACAGCCCAAGACACCGACCGAGATTCGTAGCTTTTTGGGGTTGGCCGGGTATTATCGTCGCTTCTTTAAGGGGTTCTCCAAGATTGGGGGACCGTTGACGAATTTGACTCGCAAGGGTGTGCCATTTGTGTGGAGTGACTAGTGTCAGTTAGCTTTCGATGAACTAAAGGACAAGTTGACATCAGTACCCGTACTTGCTTTACCTAGGGCAGGATTGGAGTACCGGGTCTATACAGATGCATCCTTGCAGGGACTTGGGGGTGTACTGCAGCAGGAGGAGAGGGCTATAGCTTATGCGTCTCGGAAGTTTAAGCCCCATGCGAGGAATTACCCCACCCACGACCTTGAGTTGGCAGCGGTCGTTTTTGCTTTGAGGATATGGAGGCACTCACTACCTTCTGGGAGAGAGGTTCATATTATTCACGGATCACAAGTCACTTCAGTATCTCTTCACACGGAAGAATCTGAACTTGAGGTAGAGGCGGTGGCTGGAATTCGTGAAGGACTACTAGTTTGATATTCAGTATCATCCTGGTAAGGCTAATACACATTGAGCCGGCGACCCACGGAGGACTTGGCAACGGTCTGAAAAGCAAAGTGGAGTGAACTTCGGCACGACGATGAGGTTGCCAGGGCATGTATGGCAGTTTTAGTGATCACGCCCGAGATTGTCGTGCGGGTGGGGAGAGCACAGTCAGAGGATCCATTTTGCCAAGAAAGGGTGAGACAGTAACTAGCAGAAGGTGCAGAATCCTACTCTATCAGCTCAGAGGGAGGACTACGCTTCAATGGGAGGTTGGTCGTGCCAGAGGACGAGGATTTGAGGCATGCCGTTTTGACCGAGTCCCATGGCTCTATATTCGCGGTACATCCCGGTGGGGATAAGATGTACCAAGACATGAGGAGGCAATACTGGTGGACGGGGATGAAGCGAGACATAGCAGAGTTTGTCTTAAAAGTGTGCCACTTGTCAGCTTGTGAAGGTGGACAACCAGAGGCCTTCAGGGATGTTGCAGCCGCTCGAGATTCCGGTATGGAAGTGGGAGAGCATTTCTATGGATTTCATTACGGGATTGTCGGCATCACAGAGGGGTCACGATTCCATATGGGTGATAGTGGATCGGTTAACCAAGGTAGCTCATTTCTTGCCGGTTTGTACAGGCTTTGAGACAATGCAGTATGCGCGGCTATTCATAGCGGAGATAGTTAAGTTGCATGTGGTGCCGATCAACATAGTGTCTGATAGAGATAAGATATTTGTATTGCACTTTTGACAGAGTTTTCAGGAGGCTATGGGCACGGAGTTGAGGTTGAGCACCGCCTATCACCCCTAGACGGATGGGCAGACGGAGAGGGTAAATCAGATGCTCGAGGATATGTTGAGGATGTGTATTCTAGACTTTGGGGGAGGTTGGGAACAATACCTTCCATTTGTAGAGTTTGCGTATAACAACTTGTACCAATTCACTATCGGCACGGCCCCATTTGAGGCACTTTATGGGAGACCTTGTCGTTCACCTGCTTGTTGGTTAGAGGTGAGGGACAACAAGCTATTGGGGCCGGAGATGATTCAGGACACGTCCGTCAAGATTGAGTTGATTCGGGGACGTATTCGAATAGCCCAGGACATGCAAAAGAGTTATGCCGATGCGAACAGGAGGCATGTAGAGTTGAAGGTCGGAGATTAGGTATTGGTGCGGGTGTCCCCCATGAAAGGGGTGATGGTGTTCGGCAAGAAAGGGAAATTAGCGCCGAGGTATGTGGGACCCTTCCCTATCATTGAGAGAGTAGGGCCGGTAGCTTATCAATTGCGTTTGCCGGATCACCTTCAGCGGATACACGACGTGTTTCATGTGGCATTGCTGAAGAAATATCGGAAGAGTCCGACGGCTATGTGGCACGTCCCACTTGAGGAGATTGATTTGCAGCCAGATACCTCATATGAGGAGAGACCTCTAGCTATCCTAGATCATAGTGAGCGCAAGTTACGGTCTAAGGTGGTACCACTAGTGAGAGTTCAGTGGGGACATCACAGTGCTGATGAGTCTACTTGGGAGCGGGAGAATGACATGCAAGAGAAGTATCCAGAGTTAATCACCGCAGGTACGATCTAATTTCGGGGACGAAATTTCCTCGTAAGGGGGGAAGTATGTAACAACTCGTATTTTTGGGCACTTATTAATTAATTAATTAATTCGGTGAGTTTTAAATTACTCATGTGTCGTAATTTAATTGAATTAATTATTATTAATATTGTTTAAATATTAATCCGGTGAGTTGGAGATTAATATTTATGGAATTTAAACTTACTAAGTGAATACTAGTAATAAACTAAGTTAATAGGTGAATATTAACTTTTAGAAATAATAATTCGGAAGACAATTCTGAGTGTACGGTTGAGTCCAGATGAGTCGAAATAGTCGGAAAAGAGTGCCCATGGGTAGTAAATGGGTCTCGGAACATTTTTTGACATATTTGAGCCCACATAAGAGTGTTTACGCCCTTTAATAAAGCCCACAAGTCTAAAAACGGGATTGACTTAATAAACCCTAAAAGTGAGAGGGTGTGAGAGCAATAACTCATTTAGAAAACCTAATCAAGTAGAGGACAAAAGAGGGAGCAATTGGAGAAATCTTGGGAGTCTAAATCAAGAACAAGTGTGGACATTCTTCATCAAATCCATCATCTACACCAAGAGATTCAAACCCCATAAATCTTTTAAGGCAAGTGGATAAATTATTGTGAAATTATAAGTATGATAATCAATTCATATCATAGCACGTGTATTCAAAATTCGATTTGGGTGGGATGTTGTATGTAAATGGGTTTTTGGGTAAATTAATCTTGTAGGCTTATTGATTGATGAATCATTGGTATGATTCTTGTTAGAAACCAAATTTAGATTTGTGAGCGGTAAATCTTGAGTAATCTGGAGATTAGGGATAATCCCCCCATTAATAGCAGTGTTTGGGATTAAGGCAGCGTTGCCGCTCAAAGCGATGGAGCTCAGTGAGACAGCTCAATACGATGCAGTTTGGTAAGGTAGCGTTGCAGCTCAAAGTGATGCAGCTTAGTAAGACAGTGATGCAGCTTAAGTGAGGTAGGTCAGCGTGGCAGCCCAGAGGGATCCCCAATGAAGAAGCTGGCCGAGAGAGCTGATCCTTTAGTTCTATTGTTTTACTTAGCCTTGTTGTATCTCCTTATTTATATTGACTATGAGTTGTAACGATTATAATGATTTTTAGTGTGAGGTCGAACGGTACTCGCGAGAGACCAGGCTTGGCAGGGCCTGGGAGAGCTTTCATGCTTTATCGAACGACCTCGTCGTGGGAACTCTAGAGGGACTTGATTTGGAGGATTGAGAAATGAGGCACCGTAGGGGCTTGTCCTGTCCTTCTTAGATACACCTGGTAAAACACCAAAAGACCCTGACCGTGGAATCTCGGGCAGAGCAGCCTTGAGTTCCATCGGGCGTTGAGTTGTGAACCAAACAACCCTCTACTTAATGTCTCATCTATTGTAGGTGATGTCACTAACCAGCTAGGGAATACCAAATCTGCCCCGGAGTAAACCACCGTGGTATTTGGCGCTGTCAGACAGTTGGTGAGCCACCTCTGTGACGACAACCCCCTGACACACAATGTTAGGCAAAAGGCATGTCTTGGCATTTAATATTTATGATGTGGAGTTAACTAGTGCATCAGACATTTAATGTTTGTGACAAAGTATGAGGGATGTCTTTCACAATTATTAATGACTGAATTACCTCGGGAGTGGTGTGGGGGCTTTTTAAGAGCCCCAACCACCTCTAAGGAAGGGATGTTCTTTTGAGAGTTCAGAAATTATTACTAGAGAGAATATACATCAGAGAGATTTATTACAAACCATAGAGTTTACTCACTCACCATTGTCAAAGCTTTAATACTTGATAGAGATCTTTGAGGGTGGTGGGAGTGTTTGGCTGCCTGCCAAGGTGTATCTAGGACGCTTACTTCTCTCTCCCTCTAAATGAGTTACTTCTGAGTTCATTATTATCTTCTGAGTTATACACGAGGGATTTGTGAGTTCAAACTGAGTTTATCTACACTAAGTTGTGTTTGCGTGTCATGTAGTTAATCAATGGCGTGATTAGTTAACTTATCATTACTGTACTCAAAAGGGGTTACGCCTCCATCTAATCTAAACTACCCTCTTACAAACGTCATCACTATCTTTCACTGGCATCATCTTCATCATATTATCTCGGATCGGCCGATATATCGGCGATTCAACCCGATATCGTCCATATATGTAATTTTTTCGAATTGTGTCCTGATATCGTCTCGTCCGATGCCAATCCCGAGTCAACTCGGTCGAGACTTTGAGCCATGGTTTAGATCTATTGAAAGTTGGGTGGCTTAAAGGAGGTGTCACAAAGCTTGAGGAAACCGTCTATGGCCGATTTTTGGCTTGGAGAAGACATTGCCCAGGCAACCCTGTCGACCACGAGCAATAGCTAAAAGAGGGGGGGGGGGGGGGGGGGGACATTTTGGTTATATTTTTTTTTGCTTTTCTTTGTTTTCTTTGCTTTATTTATTTTTTTAAAGCCTCTAAGTGATAATATATAAATGATTGAATGGAAAATTTATGCTTAGGGTCTTTGGGAAAAAAATATTTATAAATATTAACACTAATAAATGGGGTGTGAAATTTATTAGTGGGATTTGTTAAAAAGGTGAATTATGGACCAAAAGCGTGGGCTCGAAATTATGGGTGAGAAGTATATAGTATAAAAAAAAAATTTAATTAATGAGAGATTAATTAAAATTGAGTCCGGATATAGACTCGGGGTAATGTGGGCTAGTGCTAAGGATTAATTGCACGGCATAGCTGAATTAAATTTAATATATATATATATATATATACGATACTGCGATAGTATATATGTATGTATTGCGTGTTCTTAAATATCGGATAAAAAATGATATTTGATAAAAGTATACCCCTCTAGTGCTATCATAGGAGATTGCACGATGTGGGTGAATTCCCTGGCTTGAGGAGCAGGGTGAGTATAGTTCCCAGGTCATAGCGTCCGTAGTTAGGGGTAAGACGTCTTGGGTATGATTCGGTCTCAATTTTGGAGGGAACTATGGCCGCCTCCAATGCGTTTATTTTGTTTCACTGATTCGGGGAGCTAACCGTGTCAGGGTGTCTCTGTGAATGAGAATACCTAGATTGATAGCATTTTAGAGAACATTCGGTGAGTGCCTACTCGGGAGGATGATTTTATATTTACGGTATGTGTGTGAATGTTGTAATATGATGGTACGTATATATATGGTTCAGATAATTATATACGGGTAAAATACATGTAGTGAATTGTATTGATGATATGTAACTTGTGAGAATGTTATATGGCCCAATTGAGATAAGTTAATGCGACTTATGATTTATAAATCATGTATATTAAACTGACTCAGGATAGAGTAGTGTGAGGCAGGAATTTTATAACAAGAATAGTTACGGGGTAGCGAGCTAGATGGGTTATATAGAAAGACGTTAGGTGTGCACATTAGTTGAGGGGTGAGTCGGTCCTCAAGAGAGTGCCACACTAGCTTAAATATGAAGAACATTCATACATTTTAATTTACTGCAATTTAATTCACTTGCTAAATATTTTCAAATGTTTTTGGTAAGCTTTGCTATTAAATATTTTTCAAAACCTTTTAGGTGTCCTACCACAGGGGCGCCAGGCTTGATTCCTTTTCAGGGTAAGTAGCTGCGGTACATGTGCGTGCTGCAGGACTTGCACTAAACGCTGGTCTCATTCACTTCTAGATAGGGATAGTCTCTTAGTTGTACTTCGAGCATGTTGCTTATGACAATTGTACTTTTTATTTTGGTTTAGCTTGTATTGGCTACTTTTTCATGTGTCGGATTTATGTTGGTTTGATTGTTCTAAGTCAATGTTTTTCGACTAACTCCTGTTTTAGATATTTGTGATATGTTCAGACTCAATTATATTGTGTTGGTTATATTTGGTTTCTTGTTGTACTTAATGTATTGGGTTAATTCATAAGATAAAATTTGGCATCAGACTTAATTAATAATAGGTGGTTAGTAACTAATAATGTTTTCGACAGTGATGCTAAGAATGAACCATATGGAAATCCTATTTTAATTTGATTAAGGCCTGATCAACTGGAATTTAATTAGGCGGACTGTCACAGAGGGCTTCAAAATGTGATCAATAAAAGGTGAGTATCTTCCTAACTTCTACTCAAATGATAAAGTGGGTTAAATCCTCATGTACATGTTGAGTAAAACGTTTTCTTTGTTTATTTAAAATGAGAATTTCGAGTAATCGAAAATCCAAATTTTATTTTTTCGAAATTTTGGAATTTTCGAAATTTTTGAATTTTTAATATACTTTGTGAATTTTCGATTTTTCGATTTTTCCGAATTCGGAATTTTTTTGTAATTTTCCAAAAAAATCTGGTAGGAAATCGAAATAATTATTTTATTTCCAAAAAAATTGGAATTTTTTCCGAAGAGGCATTTTCCGATCCGATCCAGCCGAAACATAGGCCTATCTCCAAGTATAATTAGCATAGTTGTCAAATCGCGAATCGTATCGTGAATCGTTTACCCCCCGAATCGCGAATCGTGAATCGAATCGTGAATCGTATCGGTCGAATCGGAACCAAACGATAAAAACGTAGTAAAACATATGTAAATGGCATTTAACACTATAGAATTGGTAATTAAGCGTAATATGACAAAAAACTAATCATAGCACATGATAATATACCAAAATATATCACAAAAATTAACCGTAGTACATGTTCTCATCCATTTTAAGCTTAAAAATGTAAAAAACAAAAAAATTTAATAAAACAGCCTACATATTAATTTAAAACACCCTACATAAAACAAATATATATACATCATAAAGAGCCTATATATTAATTTAATGTAAAAAAAAAAAAAAAAAAAAAAAGTGAATCGGACCGAATCGTGAATCGGACCGAATCGGACCCGAATCGGAAGATTCGAATCGTGAATCGCCGATTCGGTCCGATTCTTTAGACATTTGCGATTCGAAGGTTGATTCGAATCGTTTTGGTAGTGAATCGAATCGAATCGTCCGATTCGAATCGCGAATCGGACGATTTTGACAACTATGATAATTAGGGTTATTTTTGTCTTTTGTTTATTTTGTCCTGTTTAGTCTTTTAGTTTTTAGGGTTAGCTTGTCTAGCAAGCTAACCTCAGCCTATAAATAAGGCCTTTGGCCTCACAACTTGACTTCTAGAAATGAAGAATTAGAGTGAGAGTCTCCTCTATTGTTATTGTTATTGTTATTGTTATTGTTGTTGTTGTGTTTGTTATGTGGTTTAATTAATATGCTTCCGCTACCCACTACACATGATGCTCGCTCTTGGTGTGTATAGGTATTAAGTGACGTACAAAGTCTTGTACGAGCTAGATTTTGACTCGGAACGACCGTTCGGCTGAGAGGGTGTCTTGGCTGATAAATGTTCTCGTGGCAGCGGAGTTTGTGATCGAAACCCCCAAAATCGTTTAAATATTAGATGAAGAGTTGCTATAAAGAATGGACCTCGACTCGGCAAGGAGGAGCCGTTATGGAAGAGCATCACCTCGGGTCACAACCCCCTTGTCCCCAAAGTTTTCTGCCACCACACTACCACCAACTCCATTACCACCCTACTATCAAAACCCTAGATCTGAAAATTTCAGATTTAAAATTTCCTCGCCAAGCCCTCCGGTAGTCCTCTGGTTCACACCAAACCCTATATCCGAAAACCCCACCCCAAACCTCTCGAAAATACACTCCACCAAATTCACTGCTCTACCACAATTGCTGGCATTTGGAGGCCACCACCAACGACCGACGAGAACCCAGTGAGCCCCGGTAACAAAGCTCTAAACCCCCCACACCACCAACCACTAAAACCCCTTAAAAACCCTAATCCCTCGGTCCCCACATCCTTATCGGATGTCCAGCGAGATTCCGGCAGCCTCCGACGAAGCTATGTGACGTCCCTCGGAGGGTCACCAACCCTGATCGAACCAGATCCGACCACAAACAACCTCGATTCTATCCCAGCGAGGGTATGCTACTCCTCGTCAATGTCTGATGGTGTAACCAACTTCCGACGACAGCAGTTGGTCCCCCGACGATACCAGTCCAGGCTCACGACCACCAGCAACAACGCTCGCCCGACGGAGGCCCTGGTTCCTAGGTTAGCCACATTCATTCCATAACCTCTGGACATAACTCGTCAAATCCGACCTCCGTGGGTAACTAGGGTTTGCCAAGAGGAGGTTGCTAGGGTTTCTTTTGTTGTGATGGGGATTTTAAGTGCAAAATGTGGTTATAAAGCTATTGAGGAGTTTGGGCTGCCCAAGTGGTCATTACCTGATCTAGGCCGAAACCACTTGAGTTGGGGGTTAATGGTCCAAAAATTGATTCTCTTAGTTTGGAAAAATTTGGGCATCCCCCAATTTTTAAAATGTTGAAAAATATTTTATTTGGGCCCTAAAATTTTATGAAAAATTCGTTTTCACCCCCAATCAAAGATAAAAAAACATTTTCCAAATATTTGTTTGTTTGGCATGGCCGTTGGTAATTTTCCTCTCTTGCTCGAGGATGAGCTTTTTCGAAGGAGGGGAAAGTGATGTATATTGATGACACGTGGCCCTAGGAGGTGGAACCGAAAGAAATTTTAATTCTCAATTGTATTTAATTTAATTTTTTGAATAAAATAAATGAATATTCCTTTGGAATACTGTAGGCAAGAGTATTTTAGTATTTTAGTCTTTTTAGGGTCTTTACTTCGTCTCCAAGTATAGTTAGGGGTTATTTTTGTCTTTTGTTTATTTTGTCCTTTTTAGTCTCTTAGTTTTTAGAGTTAGCTTGTCTAGCAAACTAACCTCACCCCATAAATAAGGCCTTTGACCCCCCATTTGTATTCACAACTTGACTTGAGAATTAGAGTGAGAGTCTCCTCTATTGTTGTTGTTGTTGTTGTTGTTGTGTAGTGCAATTAATACGCTTCCACTACCCGCTACACATCAATGCGGTGTGTGGAGCATGAGTAACTCGCTAACCATACTCACAAGAAATGCCAAATCCGGCCTCGTGTTGGTAAAGTAAATAAGACGGCCAACCAATCTCTTATAAAACTTGAAGGATCAAGAGTCAAATCACCCGTCTCGGTCGAAAGCTTTAGGTTAGGGTCCATAGGGGTAGAAGTCAGACGACAACTTAGCATCTCGGTATCAATTAGAAGATCTAAAGTGTACTTACGTTGGGATTAAGAAATTCTAAACCGAGCCACCTCAATCCCAAGAAGATCACGGAGAGAACCTAAGTCCTTCACATCAAACACCTTTCCTATATCCGCCTTCACTCGTGTAATCCCATCGACATCATCACCCGTAGTAATAATATCATCAACATAAACCAACAAATGATGCATCTACTATAGGGTTGACGGCGAATAAGGCACGTATGATTGGAGTGGTACCGTGTAAACCCTATGGAGATAACAACCTCAACGAGTTTGCTGAACCATGCCCGAGGTGGTTGCTTAAGGCCATACAAAGACTTTCTGAGACGACACACTTTTTCGGTATACTCTCCCACAGCCCGAAAACCCGGAAGAAGGTCCATACAGATCCCCATGTAGAAAGACATTCTTGACATCTAACTGATGTAGAGGTTAAGAGTGAGAAGCAACGAGAGAGATCAATAATCGCACGGAAGTAAGCTCGGCCACCGGGGCAAATGTAGCATCAAAATCCTTCCCAAGAATTTGTGTAAATCCCTTTGCCACCAACCGTGCCTTATAGCGATAAATAGAGCCATCGGCTAAATGTTTCACATTAAAGATCCATTTACATCTGAAGGGATAATGATTATTAACTAAGGCCACGTGGCCTGAATCACGTGGCCGAACACGTGGCAGGTCGCAGAAGGAAGGCATACGGAGTAATCGGCTTATGGTAGTTTAGATATAACCAAATCTAACAAGATTGTAACAAATAAAGATAAGTATGAAGAAACCCACAAGTGTGGGACACTAAGTCTATAAATAGGGGCGATCTAGCCTATATTGGAGGGTAATTATAACTAGCACGCAATAGCCTGGACTCTCAGTTAACAACACTAGCACTCCGGTTATTACCATCCCCTTTCTCTAATAAAAACACCCCCCCTTTACCCTCATGGACGTGGGCGGACCTCACGGTCGAACCGCGTATATAGTTCTCTCCTTTCCTTTTTCTGCATTTATTATACTTTTGAGGCATTCCTGCAATTCTAATAATCATTGTGTGAAGAATCTCCTACAATATGGCGCCTTCTGTTTGAAACGAAGCTCATATCACTATCAAAGTTAGTAAAGATCAAAACTTCACCATGAGTGCAGATCAATCTCACCCCATTTAAGCAAGGAGTCACGCGCAGTCCGAAATGCGCATCGTAAAGAGGGAACAAACTCCTGTGCATATGCCTCCTCTCCAACAATCATCAAGATTCAGAAGACGTTCGCCTGACAGATCTGGACCAGTCAACGGTATCGAACGTTGCTGATTGACCGAGCAGAAGGAAAAACTGTCTCCCGTTTGGCCAGTATCAATGAAGAGAAGCTAAATAGTCGTGACCAAGAGATCGCTCGTTTGAGGAGGCAGCTGTCCCAACTGTATGAGGGTGAGACCTCGGATTCGCGTCCTCGGCATCATCAAAGGAGGGGGGACCTTGTTCCCAGAAAATCAACCCACTAGGGCTTCTCGCTCAAGAAGTCCCCCATATGATCCCTCGCCATCGCCAACGTGATCGTTCGCCTGGGAGGAATTCCATCAACTATAGGCACCACCAATGCCATCCGACAGAGTCGACACCACAATCGAATCAAGTAAAGACAGACGAACTGAGATGACTCATCCACATGGAGTTGGAGGGAAGTGAGAACTTAAATCTCGGGAGGACCTCCAAGGACCTGGCCAGAAAAGAACTGGGGCATGGCGCAGCCTTACCATTCACCGAGTGGTGGTATAATTTAAACCAACTGGTTTATTGGTTAAAAATTACTTAAGGTTAATTTAGCCGATCAGTTGAAATGACTTTGGCCAATTGTTTCATTGGTTAAAAATTACCTAGGTTTGATTTGGTCGGTCATCTAAGATGGCTTTGTCCAACTACTTAATTTACTGGAGATTACTAAAGCTTGATTTAGCAAATTACGAA
Source organism: Sambucus nigra (assembly GCA_949130495.1). NCBI lineage: Eukaryota > Viridiplantae > Streptophyta > Magnoliopsida > Dipsacales > Adoxaceae > Sambucus > Sambucus nigra. The sequence continues at coordinate 381,058,423 of OX422215.1, read as the reverse complement.
AGATGGCTCTGGGCCTGCTTTGTTAAAATTTGCTTAATGATTGATTTAGTCATTCACTTATGGTGATTTAAGCCAAATAACAATAGTCACCTAAGATTGCCTCATGTTAAGTAAAGAGCAAGCAAAGAGGCTAGAAAGCAAAATATGATAGAAATACAACAGTAGAAATAAAAAGATATTTTTCATTAGTGATTAAGGGCCTAAGACCTACAAGAGACCACCGAGCGTCAATAAAAGATATAAGGAAAAAAAGGAGAAAAAGAAAAAGACCCTAAGTCTGACCAGTCTGTCCATTGGTGAAGGAGGGGGCTAACGACTCCCTTGGGAGGACCGTCAGGGGGTTGGCCAGGGAAGGGTGTTTGGCATAGGCAGGGTCGCCTTCGCCGACGTCGCCCCTTTTAAGGCCTGGTACCCAGCCTTTGTTAAAGGCAACTGACTCGTGGTAGTCTAGCTGGGCAGCGATCTCCTGGACGACCGTATCATACCCTTCGTCAAAGGCCTTGTCCATGTCTGCCCCTTGGTTTTCTCCCTCTGGGCCCTCAGTTTTGGAAGGATAAGCTTCTCTAGGAGGATGCACTGATGGAGGACCGTAAGTTTGGAGAGCTGACTATCAACTCGGCTGAACTCGTTCGGAGCTCGTTCAGCCTCCTCCACCACCTTAGTTTGGGCATCGACATGCCCCTTAAGTTTCTTATTCAGGTCCTCCGTCTGTTGGGCCTGAGTAGTCATTTGGGACTTGAAGTTGGTATTCTCCTTGCCAGTGGCCTCAAGTGACTTCTAGTAACTGGAAGCTCGACTGGCGAGCTCTTGCTGAACCTGAATGCTTTGCACACACAAAAAAAATATATTAAGAATTTGTTAAGGAAAGGACAAGAAATAGAAAGAGGTGAGCGAGCTTACAAGCATACTGTAGCGAAGGCCTTCTTTGTGAAGCCTCTCTAAAGTAAAGCCCCTTAGCTCCATCATGTCAGACGACAGCATGGCGGCCTAGGAGATAGAAAAGGCACCTCCATGTCCCTGTGGGCCGAATCAATAGCCATAACAGGCTCCTTCCCCTTATAAAAAGTGGGCTCTCACAGGTGGTTTCCGTTCACAGGGAGAGGTGTGAATGTTGCCCTTACCGCTGATGAATTTCATTGATAATCACTGGTCGGCTTGGTGGAGGGGGCGTCTTAGAACCTCCACCGATCGACGTCTTGTCGGTCTTCTTCTTCTTAGCCTGTTCGGCCTCTGCCCTTTGACGCTCAAGCAAAATTGATTCTTTCTCCCCTAGGGAGACCAACTTCCTCTTCCTCTGGTCATCATAAGAGGAAGTTCGACCGCCTTGTGCTTTGGCGGCCGATTGTTTCTTGTAGTTATCATTGGCAGTTGCCAGGTCGATTGGTTTCTTAGTTTGGCTGCTCATGTCTTCTAAGGAGGATGGGATTGGGGGAAAAGTGAAGTCTTGGAAAGAAAAGTCCTTTTCGGCTTCCACTTCCTCCGAAGGCCAACCTGACACACTCGCCTCGTAAGAGAAGAAGGGGATCAAAGTCGTCCAACAACGAACCAAAATCCTCCTCTTCCTCCCCTTCCTCTTCTTCCCTTTCCTCTTCCTCTCTTTCCTCTTGCTCCCGTTCCTTTGCTTCTCCCTCCTCTTCCTCCTCTTTGCTCTCACTAGAATCAGATTCAGTGGAGATCACATATGGAGAGGCAGGGGTTGAATTTCCACGAGCGATTGGTTTGGCGATTTGGACGATCGGGATACCAATTGGGATGGCTGTGAAATTGGAGAGGGAATGAGGTAAGATGATAATTGAGAAGGATGTGGGCCGCTCTTCAGTGGGGGTGAACTCCTGCAGGGGTCGATCTTCTCCAAACTGTCTCTAGATCTGTGAGATTTACTTGATAGTCTGAAGGCTTGGTGTTCAGAAAGTGATTTGCAAGCAAAACGTCAGATCGGTTAGTAATAAGCAAAAATAGAAAAAACAAAAACAAACTACTAGTGGGCGACCTACCGGGAGCTCCCCTTTGGCAGGAACCCAAGCCCATCATAGCCTTCACCATAAATTGCCCCAGAAACCACAATGTCTTTTTGGGATCTGGACAAATAAGTGACCAAATTACGGGCCGTGTCCCTGGCATGGAAATGGTATAGTTAGGTGCCTGGGGAAGACCTCAAGTCGTACCAATACTTAATCTCCTCAAGACCAAGGCTGGTCCCGTAAATTTGGTTTATGGCCACTGTGCCATCACAATCCGGTAGAAACTACCGTTTGCTTGGGCAGGGAGTATTCCGTAATAACGGAGCACCCTTACCAATAATGGGTGAAGGGAAAACCGTACTCCCCCTTAAGTATTGCCACAGTCAAGAAAGCCACCTTCCCTTGAGGAAGATCGAAGATGCCTTCCTCCTCCAGGGAGACTCTCAAGACAACGTTATCGAGAATTCCATATTGATCACGGAATTCCTGAAAGTTGTTAGCTGAAGAAACTTTATATTTTCTAAAACGCCTAGACATGGCGAATAAAGAAGAAGATGAGGAAGATAAATTGGAAACAGTGGAAATGGAGACAGCGTGAAAGTTTAAATTACCTTGGCAACGGGTGAAAGTTCTAAGGTATAAGGGTTGAAAATCCTTATACCCTCTAGGGAAGAGTCTCCTCAAAGCCGTCACAATGCATGGGAAAGCGTGTCACGCGCCATCATTACCTTTATCTCATGACGCTGGACACACAACCCAATGTTAAAAATACGTGCGCAAACTACATTAACAATGATTCTTTCGTGTGCCTCCAAAAAACAACCGTGTATAAAAATAACGCCAAAATTAATGTACACGTGGCAGTCAAATAAGTCATGGTGTCTGGCTGAACAACCTGATAGGCCGAACACTCATATAACGACAAGGTGAGGCCGATCGGTGTGTTTTGACCGATCACCCCCACCTTGGGGGCAAATGAAGGGATAAGGCTTAACTAAGGCCACGTGGCCTGAACCACGTGGCCGAACACGTGGCAGGTCGCAGAAGGAAGGCATACAGAGTAATTGGCTTATGGTAGTTTAGATATGACCAAGTTTAACAAGATCGTAACAGATAGAGATAAGTATGAAGAAAACCACAAGTGTGGGACACCAAGTCTATAAATAAGGGCGATCTACTCTCAGCTACCAACACTAGCACTTCAGTTATTGCCATCCTCTCTCTCATAAAAACACTCACCCTTTACCCTGTGGACATAGGCCGATCTCATGACCGAACCACATATATAGTTCTCTCCTTATCTTTTTCTGCATTCATTATATTTTTGGGGCATTCCTGCAATTCTAACAATTATTGTGAGAAGAATCTCCCACAACATCCAACGGTCTTCTCCTCGGGAGATAGAGAAACAAGCTCCACGTACCATTTCGGTCCAAAACATCCATTTCCAGTTTCATTGCCTCCACCCATTTAGGATTTTGGAGAGCCTTAGCCACTGATCGGGGAATGGAGATGGAGTCAAGTTGGCCCAGAAAAGCTTGATATGGATCTGAAAGACTGTCATAGGAAAGATGTTGAGAAATGAGATGATTAGAACTACCAACAAAAGAACTACCAACAAAATCATAGCAGGAAGGAGGACGCCTAATATGAGAAGGATAATATGAGAAGGATAACGAAAAGGAAAATCAGAAGTAAGAGGTGGTAAAGAGGAGGGAGTACCCAAGTTTGTTGAAGGAGGTGGTAGAGGCCCCCGAAGGCGACGAGGGTATACTTGTAAGGAGGGCTCAAAAGGGGCGGGAGGAGGAATCTCATCAAATATAGAAATAGGGCGGGGAAGTGATGAAGCCTCGCTCTCGTGAGACGAAGGTGAGTCAATCATTTCCTCAAGGGATGGGGAGTTAGGAGCCTCCACACCTCTATAGATACTAGTCCAACGGTACATCCTGAAATACAAAGCCTTCCCAAACTAAATTTATCCATAATCATAATCACGCACTTGTTCGAATTAAATCCCAATATTTAATCATTAAAATTATGGGTATTACAGCTTGCTCTTGTCTGCTATTTTTTCGTGGGCCACAAACGCTCACCGTTGTAGTTGTAGCTGTAGTGAAATACAAATCATGATAACTTCAATGGCACGTAGAAGATGAAGCTGAGTTAGATTTGAACGATGCTTCTTTGTCTTAGATTACACCCTAATCGCCTTCATTTATGAGTTTCGAGGTTTTACTGCCGCACAGGAGGAGGCGAAGGCCACCTCGTTTCAGCTCCTCACTGCCACCTTGTTTACCACCATTTCACCATAGCCATACTGAAAATGCTAACCCTAAGCCAAAACAGAAAAAAAGGAGCAGAAATAAGTGTCTAAATACAACCCTAGGGTTCTGAGGAGAAAGGAGAAGAGAAATAAGAAATCGAACCAAAAGGAGTCCAATCAGCCAGTTTTACTGTGAAATCCACTCGGACAACCCTCTGGAGCTCTCGGCGACCCCCGACGACATCAGATTTTGTTGATATTGGCCATGGAAGGGTCAAGTGAGGGTTTCACAACCCTAATTTCGTATTCAATCCAGATAAGGGAAGATGAAAGGGAGGGCTGTCCGAGAGAAAAAAGAGAAATCAGAGATTGAGAGTCGAAGAGAAAGAGAAGATCGAGGTACGTGGATGATGGTGGGTTCTCGCTGAAGGAACTTGTGCACAGCTGGGGTTTCTTGGAAACCATAAAAGTATGAAAAGAAGACGTTTGGGCGTGTTTACTCGTGCTTTAGGTGTTGAAGGCAAAAATCTGTTGGGTTTGGGTCTAAACATGAAGTTTGCCCCAAAATTAACTACAGCCGAGTTATGCAGCCTAGTTTGGCTTCTTTGGGGACGGGAAGTTCTGAGAACTTCTCACCTGTTACACAGACCCAAAATGTTTTTTTTTTTTTTTTTTTTTGTGTGTGTGGGGTGGGGGGGGGGGGGGGGGGGGTGTTGAAATGCGAGTCTTCTAAAAAAATCAGCAGTTTTGGGCCCTAGTATTTTGGGACCCCAATTTTTTTTTTTCATTTTGCCCAAATAATTTGATAATTCTCACTCGTTGTCCACTTTTCAAAGCTCGTGGACGAGCTTTTACGTAGAAGGGGAGAGTGATGAGAATGGAGGAGTATGGGGGATTAATTCTAATATGTCAAATTGTACTCTTTTTATCCCTTTTATTATCTCTATTTAAGGATTTGTATTTTAGGCATGTTAGATTCGGGTTTATATTCCTCGAACAAAGCGTCCTTTTTACTCTTTTTAATTTTTAGGGTAATTTGGCTAGCAAGATACCTTAGCCTATAAATAAGCATTTGGCCATCTATTGTAATCGGGAAAGAGTTTATTCTTAAATGTGCTTGCTCTTGTGTGCCAATAGTCGTGTTACGTCAGAACAAGTCCAGCCCAATGCCATATATTCAATTTCGCCCAGATCCAATTCATGGAGCTCTTTTCTGAACCCCAAAGTCATCCACCACTTGATGAGAAACGAAGACAAAAATTGAGATGAAATAATACCCTTTGTTCTTGATCAGTAAGAGTGTAACTGTACACTTTATTCTTGTTGCATTATGAGGTGGGTGATTAGTTTTTGTGGAATTTGGTGTTTGCCCTCATGGGGATGTCATGGGTGATGCCAAGGGCAGTTTCCGAGTTGTTTACAGCATGTTAGGGGTGTATAGTGAGGAAGGAGGATCCAAAGAGGATGACGTCCATCCCAATTTGTGTTCTGTGGACTACTTAGAGAGAATGGAATTGGCGATGCTTCGATGGAGAGAAGTTGGCTCCTTCAAAGCTTCAGTATACGTGGTTTGAGTACTTTTAAGGATTTTGTGTATGGAGTCACTTCCACACATGTAAATTCTTTGGTAGATTTTTATGGTGCTCCATGTTATGGGAGTAGTTTTGTTGGTCCCGTGACTTGGTTTTTATGGTCCCTAGGGGACTTTCTTGGGTCCCAGTTTTGTTTTGTATACATCCTGAATGCACGGGTTCGCCCCCAGTGTAGTATTTAATTTGATTTTTTCTTACAAAAATGTATTGAATCAGAACTGTAAATTGTCCATCATTTCATGCATTATACATTTATAATACATAATTATACACATATGCGTATATTTATAATATACAATATATTATATATGTACATGTACACGTAATTGCATATATGTATGTATTATTAAAATATATTTTATTATAAGATATATATATATATATATATATATATATATATATATATATATATATTTCATTTTAGACACGCAATATCATAATAATATATGTATAGAGTTATGTTTTATGTATGCAAGTATCACGATAAACTATATGCATATTATATATGTTTAAATAAATATTTTTTATACGCGCATATGCTTATATATACATGTTTGTAATAATCTAAAATATACTCATAATATATACGTGTCTGTGTTTATATATAAATACATAGGATATGTACACATATATGTATATAAAATATACACATGAATGTATTATGTATAATTCATATATTAAGTATATGACTACGGTGTGCCCGTGCCATTGGCATGATATACAAATCTAATTGAAATCAATTCAAATATACCTAGTATATAATCACAAAATATGATTTTTCTTTCAAGCATATTAATTTGTTCAACGGTCTCCTCACATATATAGCTTTTATTTCGTTCTCAAATAAAAAGGACTTTTTTCAAATTCCAAACATGTTTAATATCAAATCGAAACGTATAAAAGCTGGAGTTAGATTGAGAAATAATATCTACAAATGATTTATATATTATAATGTTTAAAGGGGAACAACTCAATTTGCACCCAAACAGTACTGACAAAGGTTACATAGTAAAGTATAAAAATGAAATTAATTATTTATTAGTAAATCATATTTTAATTTATCTTATGAATTAATATTTAATAAATTTATTAGTTTACCTTTTAATTTGTTTCGTGATAGAGTAGTTGTGTTCAAAATTTTAAATACCAAACGAGGACACCACACGAAACGACTCTAAATTGACACCAAATGTCGTGTTCATGTTGGGATTTTCTGAAACAAATATATGTGTCGTGTTCGTGTCAAAATTATGACTCGTGTTTGTCATGTTAGTGTGTTTTGTTATTTGTGTTTTCGTGTGTTCATTTAATATTTTGTTTGCGTCGTGTCATGTTCATTTTACATAAAAAACATGTTATTGTGTCGTATCGTCGTATCGCGTGCCAAACTACAGCTCAGGCATGAAAACTGAATGCCTAAAACAATATAAATCAAATAAAAAATTAAAGAGGTTTGTTCCCATAAATTTCGAAGTCTGAGCACAACTTGTGTACCCAATCCCCCCCCCCCTCTTAAAATACACACGAAAAATTTATGGCTCCATCTATTTCACAAACGCACAGAAGACAGTATATATACATAACACTTTAAACATACACAACCTCACCTATCAATACCTCTCTCTAACTTCCATGCAAAAGAACCAAACCAACCTTGTTCACGAGGGTACGAAATTTTCATGGGAGACATGGAGGTCTTCTTCTGGAAAAGAGTTTCATTTGTTCGGGTCCACCGTGAAAATTTATTTCTTCTTCTGCAAAAACACAACCGATATTCCCATTTCATTTTTCGTCACTCTCATGTGTCCCTTATCATTAGACCAGTTTAAATATATGATCCATGATGGTCCCTCTACCTGTTATAAAAAATACAAAAAAAATAAACTTCAGTTTTGAATTGAACCAAATTAAAATGTTCAAGATGTCCCAACATTATGAGATTTAAATGTTGATAAGGTAATATTTTTATTCATTTCTAATCACCCATTTCGCAGGTATGGAGAAACAAACATAAACCAAACAAATATACCAGTTTATTGCGTGTGCGTGTGAGGGAGAGAACTCTACATAGAAGGGTATGGCCGTATATGATATATGCATATGATAAATCCTTGTGTATCATGTTAAAGAACTCATATGTAACCGTTAACGATAGTTTGACACAGCCAACAACGACGAGCAATAGAATCGCTCACTCGGTCATTTTGGCAAACAATTAACATGCACTGCCATATAAAACTCTATGACCTTGATACTTTGGATTGAACAATGGATATTGAATACTTCTTTTGAAATATGTTATTTAAGTTTGTTTTCTGGCTCCTAATTTAAAAAATTGAAAATTATCTCGAAATGAATTTAGAGCGGAAAGCCTGAAAAAAAAATGCTTGAAAACCTCACATTAAAGGCACATCAAATAAAGCACTAATTTTAGCCGGAGAAAACCTTGAAGCTTGTATAAGAGACACAACCCAATAAAACATTATAAACCCTATACCTGAAATTAAGTCCCTAATTTAAAAGTTCGAAATGCAATAGCAGTCTCAACTGGGAGGTCATGGAAAGCTTCAACTCTAGGTCATGCTAAGTCTCTAACTCTAGGTCTCGAAGTTGGAAAGCTCCGACTCTTGAGAAGAGCATTGCGAGAGAGAGAGAGAGAGAGAGAGAGAGAGAGAGAAAGGCTTTCCATGGGAGAGAGATGAAAACATTTGTTTGAAGATACGTGGAGATGATTCATGCACAAAGATATGGCTTGTAAAGCTTTTCAAACTCAGTTTAGTTTACAAACTCACCCTGAGAGAGCTAAACGAGAACAGTAGAGTGAGAGAGTGCAATGTAAGAGAGGTAGTGTGTGGGAGACTTGGCAGAGTTCAAGGCTGATTGAGGTGTTTGGTAGAGATGTAGTGGGTGAGGGCAGTAGTCCGCCATTTGCAGGTTTTGCAGAGTATCTGCATAGAGCCATTCTTCATATCCTCAAAACTTATATTTCAATAATATATAGTGGGCACTACTATTGTATGTTGGTTGTATTTTCCATTGCCGAGGTATTAAAGTGTTGGGTGTTTATTTTGAGTCATTCTCAGCCATTAGATATAAATCCCAACATTCAATCTGGACCACTAGTTGGGTGGGACCAAAAATCCCTCCTCATTTATTGTATAGATATAGATAAGAAACATTCATATATATTTTATATATAAAATATATTTGTATGTGTGTGTTTACTTTTCTAAAACTGTTTTTAAAATCAAGTTTACCAAACCTTTAAAAATGTTTAATAAACACCATAAACTGGTTTATAACACTATTCCCCAAAGCAGTTTTTAAGCCCAGATTTTTAAAAACGTAACCAAACGGTCCCTTAATGATTATGTAAATGATTTCGGGATCTCTCGAACCATCATTAGTTAGTCATACAGGCTCTCTTATTTTTCATGGACCTCCTTACTAGATTAAGGAATTCATTTCAATTGTAAGTTTCAATTTGGTCCTGATTGAGGCTTTACGATATAGTTGCTTACTGTACACATTCTAATGTTCGTAAAGTTAGGAGGGGCATGCGGTTTCTTTGTCATGCCTTAAGCTTTATGTATATTTCTGATTTATGGCATTTGTTTCTCTTATGTTTCAAAACCAGAATTTGAAATTTGTATATGTTTCAGGTTCATGAAAATGCTTACATCAGTGATTTCCATCATTGTTTTGCCATCCCATCAAATTCTTCAGGTGAGTCTAAAGACGATTATCATTGCTAATATGACGGACACACACAAGATCTGGGCTCTTGTCATTTTGTTAATGCTGGAGAGCAGTTACATTGAATTGACAGTTGCTACACAAGTTTAAAAAATATTTATGGAGAAAGAATGCAACTTTTATACATTGGTCATATTTTTTCCTTTATTTCTTTCTTAAATTGGTACATCCAGCTTTTCAGATGAAAAATGTGTTCTTTTTTATTTGCTTTCCTTTTCTCTGTCCAAATAACAATCTCCCAAATCTCTATGAAATCATAATAATATGTTTTTATAATGGTTTGATTACAAGGGGAGGCAAAGACCTATATTTGTGGGTGTGGTAAGACTTGCTCCACAAGACTTCTAGTATGATTCCTAAAGGAACAAAGATAAACATTGACATGGATAAAAGATATCCTGACCAAAATTATACCTTGTAAAAGTCCGGAATAATAGTAATCATAATATCACCCCCTGATCGGATTTTTGCTACTGTTCACATAACACCCTTGATTTTTCTCGTATAAGGTGGCCAATCCTATACATTGAGAACGGAGAGTGGCAAAACAATTTATATCATTTTAAGCATCAACGATAATAATAAAACTAAATCCATCCACATATTGTAAATATAATAATGCCAATAAAATGAGATATCAGATTTAAGTATGAAAATAGCTAAATAAATAAACCAAATAATCTCCACATGATAAATATCTCAACTGATCAAAACCAATAATGAAATAAACAACTCAGGACCCATCACGGACGCATAATAAAGAAAGTCTGAATAATGAAATATAAAGTCACTTAAATGAAAATGCTGAAATAACAGTAGACTCCTACATCTAAGACTAGATAGCTGAAATGATCCGACTGCTGCAAGTTTGCCTTCTCATCCCTGCTACTCCAACTGTGGACATTTACAAGAAATATCTAACTTAACTTGAAACTCATTTACGTCTCACACCGTCCTTGCTGGTACTTCTCCCAGAATAACTGACCTTACCTGGAACTAAGGTATATCCTATCTAAATGCCGATCTATATTAGACATAGCTACAACGTACGTACTCAAGCCCCATGACTAACATGTAAGCTACATGATCTCTAATTAGTGCTACAACATAGTACCGTAATCACTAATCATAAACTAAGCGTCACATGCATACATATTATCCATATACTACACTTTATTCCATAAAGCAAGCCTATCTAACGGTAATAGCACAATCCAATATCCTCATATAAATATCACTGGACCATCTATATACATATGCATAACATGAAGGCTCAATCCTATGGGGACCGCTCTGTGACACCCCGACTAATTAAATACCGGGTAGCTACTCCTTTATTAAATTAATTCAAAATGCCAAGTTGGTCCAGTTAATAGCATCACTGTCGAAAACATTTTAATGGTTACTAACCACCTAGTATTTAAAAAGTAAGTGCCAATTTTAATTAAAGTCTGATTAACATGCAACAAGTGTAATAAAGAATAATAACACCATTCACCATAATGAAGTAAATAGAATAACCATCACAAACGTAAATAAAGTCTGGAGGAAAAACTCCTCACTACAAATCCCACAACTGATAAGTAAACTGAATACTAAATCAATACATGCCAAAGTCTGAAAACTGTAATGTAAATGTAACTCTAATAGAAATGGGCAACATGCCCTACAACTGATAGATAATGAAGCTGGAATCCAAGTGAATAGAGGCGTCTACAAGCAAATCCCTGTAGCTCCCACAAACAGCTACAGCTCGTCACCTGAATGAGAATCCTATGCTTGGTGTCCTTGTGGCTGGGCACCTAAAATGGTTTTACAAAGAAAAGTAGATTTGAAAGCAAACGGGTCAGAGCCCGAATGTGGAGTTATATTTTAAAAACCTGCAAGTGCTCTAAAAACATTTAAAACATTAAATGCAAAGTACATGTTAGGACGTGCACTCACATGATATTCTCACCTCTCGTCTAACTGTGCACTCCTAACGTAAGTACCCATCTAGAGTGATACAGACTACTAGCTAAGTGACAACATAACTAGCTAGATTATCATAGGTCTTACCCTTATTACTCGGTTCTAATAACATAATAACGCTCGTAATTAAGTAGGGGTTTAACGCAAACTCAGATGCTCAATATGCAATATATTACTATCAGCTAACTCGTTATGTTCCTCGAAACAATATTGTAATCATATTCACAACAATAACATGAAGGTTCTCATTAATTAAGTGTATATTATTCACATCATAAATATACAATACAAGCACCCCGAGAACTAAGTTGTGGTGCACACATACTCTGCTATCCATCCCGGTACATCACGTACATAAGGATTACATATTCCGAATCTCTCAGGAATAGTTCACAGATAACATCATCACAAACAATGGAGGCGAACACAGTCACATCACATAGGTCACGCACATACCTACGCTCCTACGATCAGCGGACTTATTAATATCCCAATAAGTCTTTCGATGACCTATGTTCATCAAGGTAACCAGTCTAAATCCGGGCAACACAAGGATTAGAGGGCCCTAAGCGAACGCAAACCTCCCGTGATAGCAAGTATGGTAGGTATGTCATACACACAATTTATATACCAATACTAAGTAAACACACGTCTTAGTAATCCCGTAGTTTAATCGTAGTACATATCGCATTCTCGTACCAACTTATAATATCTACAACTTATTTTATTCCGGTTTATAAACATACGCGTCATAATTCACTCTCACGTCGTAGTAGACACTCACGTCTCAACCCAAACCGTCCATTTAATTTAACTCTCGTATATAATTCCCTTCTCATAAATACCCAAAAGTCCCAATTCTATCATTACATCATCATCGGAATGTTATCTATAACCTCGAACAAGTTTACGGGACTCCAAAAATCAAAACAGTCCAAAAAGGACCAAACTGTCAACTCGTTAGAAGTCTCGTTCGAACGAGACTGTTCGAACGAGATTCCACTGTCAACTCGTTAGAAGTCTCGTTCGAACGAGGATGTTCGAACGAGATTCCAGTTCGTTCGAACGAACTGTACCTTCTAACGATATCTCGTTCGAACGAGATATCGAACGAAATCCCTTCTCGTTAGCAGCGACTGGTCAACTCGTTAGACGCTCGTTCGAACGAGTTCGTTCGAACGACCTGGGTAGGGGCTTCCAGTTTCGTCCCAGATCTTCTTAGTTACGTTTTTCATCCATTTCTACTCCTCAAATCTTCTCCAAAGTTCGTCCCAACAATGTTTTAAGTTCTCTAATCATCCTAAAACATGCTAAGGTCATAAACTAACATCTTTTAAGGCTTTATTGCACCCTATACATCATTAAATCACAAGATTCTATATTTTTCCCCAATTTTTATAAGAACAAGAACCCTAGATCTTTATCATCATCAAATCCCCGAATTAAATCCGTTTTTGTTACAACCAACATACATTAATACCAGAATAATCATCTCTATGTAATTCTACATGCGATTTGTCCTCAATATTCAAGTTCTAAATCCAATTAACATGGGTTTTCATTCAACTTTCAAGAACAATTAAAATTCTTCAATTTCTAACATGGAAAGGACATTCTCTGAAATTAAATGGAATAAAGTCACTTGCCTTGATTGTCTCTGAGTTTGGTGTAGGTTTGATGAAGCTTTTCTGCAGAATTTCTTCTCTCCAAGCTTCTTCTCCAATGGTGGCTTAAGGTGGCTAGGGTTTGATTTGGGGAACTTAGAAAACTCTTCTAATAACCTACGTATCCTTCTAGGTTAATATGGGTTGGTTAGGGCTTAGTGGGTCAAATCCACATCAGATTAAAACTCCCAATTTTCGTCACTTTTAATTCCTCAAAATGTAAAATTACCAAAATACCCTTTATGATGCCGGTATGGCCTAAAAATACCCCGGAATCCAAACTACACCCCCGACTAGTGTTTTCTGACTATCTCGACCCTTCCGGACGCGTTGGCGCACTCAAAACGACCATACGGATTATAGATATAAAAATCACTTTTATAATTAAGATAATATACCATGACGCGGCGGTCACACGCGTCTCAACAAAATTCCCAACTTGCCGTATATAAATCTCACGACAAATTTCATGATTCTAAATTCATATATAATCATATATGCACATAATCAAATACCAACTCGCATCTCGTTAGTATTTATAACCCGAATTAATTTCCAATTAATACGCATTTAATTAATTAATCCCAAAAATAAATATAGCCAAAAGTACGGGGTATTACACGCTCGTGCCTTCATCGAGTCAACCTACAGGAGGTCCCACTCCTAATGGATTGTAGACAAACACACATAAATGGGAAAATCAATACACCGACACACCACCATGCAACCACATGCCAAGATTACACGACAGTACAAGACTTCTTCATGTCTCCCTCTCGCGATGCAGTTGACCCACAACACGTAGGATATAATATAAACTTATACGCAACTTGCATCATTAGCCAGGGGCGTAGTACTCGGTCCCGCGAACGATCTCATAAAATCCCCCGATAGATTCCTCATGAGTTACTCACACCCCTGGTATGTCCACACATAGCACACACAACACACAACATACAAAATACAATATGTGTATACAAATACGGTATATAATCCTAATTGTATAAATCAAGTTAAACGTCCCCTGAGCTACCTCATTCCCACACATTATCTGTAATACCCCGTATTTTCTGCGTTATTTATTTCTGGGGATTAATTGAATTAAATGTTTATTAATTGGAAATTAATCCGGATAATAATATTAACGAGATGTGAGTTAGTATTTTATTATAATGTGCATACTTGGCATTATATGAATATTAGTAATATTGAAATTGTCACGTGTTTGATATATGGCAATTTGGGAATTTTATTTGACGCGTGTGACCGCCACGTCATGGTATCTTATTAATTTAAAAAAAAAATGAATTTTAGTTCCATTAACCGTATGGTCGTTTTGAGTGCGCCAACGCGTCCGGAAGGGTCGAGATAGTCAGAAAACACTAGCCGGAAGTTTAGTTTGGGTCCCGGGATATTTGTGGGCCATACCGGCATCTTAAGGGGTAATTTAGTAATTTGTATTTTTGGAAATTAAAAAGTGACGAAAATGGAATTAATAAGCTGACTATTTCCTTAACCCACTTAACCCACTAACCCCACTATATGTCATTATGGGCTACGGGAGAAGTTGATATAGCAATTCAACTCCCACAAACCATTTCACACCTCCATTCTCCATTATAACCTTGGGAAAAGCTTGAGAGAGAGAGAGAGAAGGGAACCTTGAGAAGAACTTGAGAGAAAGAGAGAAGGGAAGAATTCTGCAGAAAAGAGAGAGAAGGAACAACTTTGTCACAAAGATTCTACACCAAATTCTGAGATAATTAAGGCAAGTGATTTAAACTCTTTTAATTCAAGATATGTTTCCATGTTTAGGAATTTTCGAAATTGATTTTTGGAGATAAATTAGACCCATGAATTGAAAGTTAAAAGCCATGATTTATATAGGATTTGCATGTAGTATATTCTGGACGAAATTATATGTTGAAAACAGAACCTTGATGATCAAAAGGTAGAATTAGAAGAAATTTAATGATGTTCTTGAATGGAAGAAATCTGGGAATTATTTTGATGTAGTTTTAATCCAAAGTAAGCCTTTAAATGATGAATTATGGGAATTAGAATGTTATTACTGATATAGGATGTTAGTATAACGTTATAGTGACCTTATCTTGAAGTTTCATGCTTAAAAATGGTGAATTGGGACGAAACTGTAACTGCAAAACGAAGCAGTCCGTAACAGACCTGTGTAATCGATCGATCGACATTCATTAGTCGATCGATCGACCACAATCGATCGATCGAAGGTCAAGGTCGATCGATCGACCTTCCCAGAATGAATAAAGTTTTCCTTAATTGAATTTTAATGATGATAACCCTTGGATAATATTATTGGAGACATTGTGATTACCCTAAATTTTAAGGAAGACCAGTAGGCATGATTTTGAGATTGGACATTAACTGGAATTTAATTTGAGGAATCATTCTAAATTAATGAAATTCGTTATGTGAGATAATATTTGGGTTAATAGTGCAAATTTGAATAATTTGATGAAATAAGGTTTGGGGCAGAAGTAAGGACCTTAGGTATAGCGATGTTATATGAGGGAATTATGGGAACTTAATAGTCTATTCAAGACAGGTTTTAAGTTTAAGATATTACGACGTGAGACGTGTCGACTATTTAATTTATATATATTGTCGGGATACTTGAAATATATGAATTGGGATTATGGTATAATGATGTAGAATATACCTTTATTATTATCGAGATATCTAAGATGTGTGAATGCTTAGTATATAATCTTATGTGTATGACATACCTACCATACTTGCTATCACGGAGGTTACGTTCGCTTAGGACCTTCTTATCCTTGTGTTGCCCGGATTTAGATTGGTGCCTAGAGGACATAGTTCAAGAGAATGACTTATTTGTGAGTTAATAAGCCAGCTGACTATGGAGCGTAGGTATGTACGTGACCATGGATATGATTGAATTATGTTCGCCTCCATTTATGTGTGTGGTGTTGATTCCAACAATTCCTGAGAGATTCGGAATTTGTAATCCTTATGTACGTGATGTACCGGGATGGATAGCAGAGTATGTGTGCACCGCAGCTTAGCCTTTGGGTGCTTGTATTGTATATTTATGATGTGAAAAATATACGGTTAATCGAGAAGGAATTTATTATAATAAATTGTGAGTATAATTATGGTAATGTTTTGAAAGATAAAAAGAGATCTTTTATCAAATAAATGGTTTGGTTAATAATTGGGAACTTGGGAATTAAGGTAGAACTCTCTATTTAATTGTTAATGATGGAACTTATAACGTGAACCGAGTAGCAGTGTTAGAAACTCTTTAGATAGTTATGAGATAACATACGAATGGGTACAGGAACGTTAGGAGTGCACAGTAAGATGAGAGGTGAGTTTATCATGTGAGAGCACGTCCTAACATGTACTTTGCATATACTGTTTTAAATGTTTTTAAAGCACTTGCAGGTTTTTGAAATATACACATTCGGGCTCTGACCCGTTTGCTTTCAAATCTACTTTTTGTAAAAACCATTTTAGGTGCCCAGCCACAAGGACACCATGCATAGGATTCTTACTCAGATGACGAGCTGTAGCTGCTTGTGGAAGCTACAGGGACTTGCTTTTAGACGCTTATATCATTTGGATTCCTTGTTCATTTTTCCTCAGTTGTAGGGCATGTTGCCCAGATTCTATTAGATACATTTCCATTTCAGTTTTCAGACTTTGGCATGTATTCATTTCAGTATTTAGTATTTCAGTATTTACTTCAGTTGTGGGATTATGTTATGAGGAGTTTTTCCTCCAGTTTATTTATATCATGTGACGATTATTCTATTTACTTCATTATGGTGAATGGTGTTATTATTATTCTTGTCACTTGTTGCATGTTAATCAGTTTCTAATTAAAATTTGACAACTTACTTTTTAAATACTAGGTGGTTAGTAATAATAAAAAATAATGTTTTCGACAGTGATGCTATTAACTGAGCCAACTTGGCATTTTGAATTAATTAATAAAGGAGTAGCTACCCGGTATTTAATTAGTCGGGGTGTCACATTATCCTCCTTGTCTTAATGTAGGATCATAACTCTTACAAACTAAATAATACCTCTGGAAAGTCTCTCGGTCATCAACCTAACTCCCAAGACTAAGACCAGGCCCGATCAATTGGCCCTATGAGGACCCGATCGATAGACCTCAACCCCTACCCGATTGATCGGCCCCTCCCGCGACCTCAAAACGACGTAGTTTTATAAAAAACATGCCCATAACTATTTTCTTCGATTTTCTTCAATTTTCTTCATTGTTGATCATCACAAATTCAATTATAACATCCAACCAATATCACAATAAATCACACAAGCAACATGCACACAAACAATAACGATCAATATTAAATAATCATTATTAATTATATAAAAATACGAGGTATTACAGTTCACATTCTACTGTCTCCCTTTCTTGAAAAAGCGCGAGAGACAAGTGAGCATTGGGACAACGCGTACATTTGCAGTCCCCACAAAAGGCTGAAATATGTCACCACAACAATGGAGTCAAAACTCTGAAAAATCATATTCTCTTCCAAACGTTGGGATAAAATCTCCAGCACAATGGCTCTCCATTTTACAAGTCCTGATACATGTAATCCAATTATTTTCATCAGAACATGGAAAAACCTCATTGTTGAATGTTTTCTAAGCTTCTTTAAAAGTGGCCAAAATGTATTCAATATTGCCTTCTCGTAAAAAAATTAAAAGAAACCACTCGGAAAGTACTGAACACGAACCGTAACTTTGGTAGTAGTAGGCTACGATTCTTTTAGAATTGGGTTGAGACCGGGAAAGACTGATCAGATTTCACTAAGTACCCATTTTTCACGTGTGATCGCTGGGTATGTAGCTATCACGACTGCATCTGGAACGGGGTTGTCTGCTTGATCGACTGCAATTGTCGAGCCAGAGGTGTTAAAACCACCCATGTAGCAACTAGCACGTTTCACTGAACCTGCGGGTCGGAATGACTTGATTGCATGAAAGCTCGATACTGATGCACAAACTCATGATCCAACCATGAGTAAAGACGCTAAAATAGAGTGGCTCTCCTCCATCAACAGGTAGTGAATAAAGACTTTGGTGTAAGAGTGGAGCCCACCTTCAATGAATTGGGCAGTTGAACCTCCTGCAATGGGATACGCCACGTTGATGGCACAAACTCGCAACTACAGCAGATTAAGATGGAGTAATTTCGGTGGGCCACTTTACGGGTGGCGGCGGGGGTAGATTTTGGAAGCTTCATCCAATGACGATTCCTACGAGCATTACTCACATATGCTTCAATACTCACAACGTACGCACATGCAAGCAAACAAACAAACGCCAAGAGAAAATATTTCTCTGATATCTGCAATATAGAGTAAAGTGAAGGCGAAATTTTATTTATGCAACGCAGAGCTTGAACCTTTTGTATGCCAAAGAAACAATGAAATTTAGGTATATAACTTCTGAAGAAAGGGTACAAAAGAACTAAGTTACCGAATTAGTATCCTTTGAGATGATCAACAATCTGATGGAGTATTTAGCGTTTGTGATCGAGTTTTAAGCCCTTTAAAGGACGAGGTCCTTGCAATGAACAAATGCAATGGAGAATCGGTCTCGTGAAGCTCATTAGTCAAAGGAGACCATCATCGATGAGGTACTTTGCTGCCTTGTACTTCAACTTTCTAGCCTTTGCATAGTTGTTCGGGATTTGCCACTTCTCAAGTATTTGGTGTAGGGATCCATTCATATCCGGTGTGTTCTCTTCACCTCTCTAACCTCAATACTAGACTAATGGAGGAATTCTGAGGATTTCCTTTGTATGGGAAGCTACCTTTGCTAGTTAGTTTGCATGCGAATTCTCTTCATGATGGCTATAAAGGACCAGATTACTCAATCCAATTTCCATATCACTCATGTTATATATCATAATTTAGACAAGTGCATATCTCATTTCTGCACAACAAGGTTATGAAAATCCACTCGAAACAAGTGGGCGTATTGTATATGCCAATTGTCATTTAGCTAATAAGCCGGTGGATATTGAGGTTCCGCAAACGGTACTTCTTGATATACTGTATTTAGGTTGACATCTTACTACCTTTTGCCTCGTACTCGTGCGAGTTGTGAGTCATTGAAGAGTGGAGAGAGATACCTTACTTGGGTTCATAGAGAGCGAACTATACCCGTGCTATGAGGGTTTCGTAAACTATGTCATTGTTGGTCGCTTAGAAATTAGAAGGTAAGTCGTACTCTACCTCGAATCCTTTTGGTCCTGTTAAGATAAGCCATTTACCACTGCCTAACTTGTTAGATGAAGCATAAGATGAAGTACCTAGACAAGGAGGGATGGAGATTATACCTTGCCCGGATTAATGATTGTCTTCGTTAAGCTATCGTTGTACGTGAATTCGTCTAGAAAGCCGATGACCACCTACCCCTTCGGTGCCATCCTCGCCCTGTATTTGGAATCAAATTTGCTGAGAACTACGGCCCACTAGATTAGTATCCTTGAAACTTTTGGCTTGTGAAGGGCTTGCCTTAGTGTCTGGTCAGTGAACACGACCACAACGCGAGCATGGAAAAAGGGCCGAAGCCTTTTTATGAAATAAGTGTGAATGCCACAATTTCTCAATCTTAGGGTATTTAGACTGCTTTTCTGTTGACTTTAATGGAGGCGTTTGCACTACAACTTCTTCTTTAACTAGAGTCGAGATTGTCACGTATAGATAAATATCCTCTCCCATGAATAAGGAGAGGTACTTTTTGCTAAGTACTTTTTAAGGCTTTAAATGCTTCCTTGCACTCTTCAGTCCATGCAAACCCCTTTTTGAGGGTTCAGAAGAATGACAGACACTTCTCCATTATCGTTGAGCCAAAATCTGTCCCAGACGCTAATCTATCGTTTGATGCGAGAAGTGTGCATTTATGGACAATGGAGGGCGTCACTCAGTAGCGAAACTTTCCATTGTCGGTTATGAATAACGTCTTCTCATCACCGTCCAAGTGCATTTGGCTCTGGTTGTAACCCGAATAAGTGTCTGTGACCTTGTGTGCTTTGCATATGTAGGGTTGTCTATCCTTAAAAGAGGATAATAGTCCTCCGGACTGGCTTCATTTGTATGGGAGATCCACAACCTCCACTTCTTGTTTGACTTCCTCACTAAGACGATGGCGGAGATACAACGGGATATTTGACTTTTCGAATGAACTTGTGTTGAGTAGTTTATCAACTTCTGCGTGGGAAGCAAAGTGTCCTCTTCTTTTGTTGAATGGTCTGGGCCATGTTTATTTGATGTCGATAGGTCATGATGGATGGGTCAATCCTCGACATGTTCTCATGGATCCACGCAAACAAGCTATGTGATGTATATTGATGACACGTGGCGTGTGGTTGCGCTCCCGGGAGAAGGTTATCTTTTTTTTAATTTTTAGTTTAGGATACTGAAGAAGAGACTAACATAATGTGGAATAAGATGGCCACATGCATTAGGAGAATGTCAAAAGAAATTCTTGGAGAATCAAAAGGCAAGGGGCCACAGTCTAAAGAAACTTGGTGGTGGAATGAAGAAGTACAAAATATAGTAAAAATTAAAAGGGAGTGCTTTAAAACATGGCAAACAAATAGAAATGAAGAAAATTTTGAGAAATATAAATGGGCTAAAAAGGAAGTTGAGAAAGTGGTAAGAGATGCTAAGTTAAAAGCGTATGATGATCTTTATATAAAATTAGGAATACAAGAAGGGGAAAAAAGTATTTATAAGCTTGCTAAATGTAGGGACAGGAAAACAAAAGATTTTAATAACGTTAAGTGTATCAAAAGTGATGATTTGAGAGTCCTAGTCAAAGATGATGAAATTATGGAAAGATGGAGAAACTACTTTGAGAGGTTATTAAATGGAGATAATGGGAGTAGATTAGATATAGAGGAACTTAGGGAGACTCGAGAAAATATATTTTTTCGCAGAATTAGGACAACAGAGGTCAGGATTGCTCTAAAAAAGTTGAAAACAGGGAAGGCTTTAGGACTAGATGGTATCCCTATTGAGGTTTGGAAGTGCTTAGGGGAGGATGGAGTATCATGGCTTACAAAATTATTTAATAGAATTTTAATGACTAATAGGATGCCCGATGAATGGAGAAAAAGTATTTTAGTACCTATTTATAAAAATAAAGGGGACATACAAAGTTGTTCAAATTATCGTGGTATTAAGTTAATGAGTCCTACAATGAAACTTGGGGAGAGAGTGATTAAATATAGATTGAGATTGAAGACAACAGTATCTGAGAATCAATTTGGATTTATGCCTAGGAGGTCAACAATGGAAGCAATCTATTGAGGAGATTAATGGAGAGGTATAAGGAGAAAAAGAAGGATTTTCATATAATTTTTATAGATTTGGAGAAGGCGTATTATAGGATACCCAGAGATATAATATGGTGGGTTCTACATAAAAGAGGAGTGACTCGCAGATATATTGATGTGATCAAGGATACGTATGATGGTGCGATGACTACAGTAAGAACATCAGCCGGAGAAAGTAGTGAATTTTCAATTACGGTAGGTCTGCACCAAGGTTTAGCATTAAGTCCTTATCTCTTATCTCTTTGCTCTTGTTATGGATGAGTTGACTGGACAAATTCAAGATGAGGTGCCATGGTGTATGCTATTTGCAGATGATATTGTTTTAGTGGATGAGACTAAGACGGTGATTAATGTTAGGTTGGAATGTGGAGAGAAACTTAGAAACAAGGGGATTTAAAATAAGCAGAACTGAAACAGAATATGTGGAGTACAATTTTAGTAGTAATAGGAGGACAAATGGAGATGTGGTGAAATTGGAGGGTCAAGAGATGCCTAGAAATGATCATTTTCGTTATTTAGGATCGATTATCCAAAAAGATGGAGATATTAGTGATGATGTTACTCATAGGATTAGAGCAGGCAGGGTTAAGTGGAGAAGTGCTACCGACGTTTTGTGTGATAGGCTTATACCTTTGAAGTTAAAAGGAAAATTTATAGGACGACCATTAGACCCGCCATGTTATATGGGACAGAGTGTTGGGCAACCAATAAACAAAATGTGCAGAAAATGACTGTGGTGGAGATGCGAATGCTAAGATGGATTTGTGGTAAAACTCGAAAGGATAAAATTAAAAATGAACAAATTCCTGAAACGGTAAAAGTAGCTCCTATAGAAGATAAATTGAGAGAAAATCGACTTAGATGGTTTGGACACGTCAAGCGTAGACCAATGGATGCTCCTGTAAGGAAGAGTGATTTAGTTAGTATTGATGGTAACACAAGGGGTAGAGGTAGGCCTAAATTGACTTGGTGGGATATTATAAAAAAAGACGTGATGTCATGTGGTTTAACCGAAGATATTGCACTGGACAAAATGGAATGGAAAAATAGGATTCATGTAGCCGACCCAAAATAATTGGGAAAAGGCTTTGTTGAGTTGAGTTGAGTTGAGTTTAGGATATTATTGTCATTTTCTTTTATTTGTAGTGTTTAATTAGTCTCCAAATATGTTTGGGGCTAATTAGTCAATTTTAGTTATTAGTTGTCCTTTTTAATCCTTTTGGATTTTAGCTTGGTTAGCAAGCTAATCTCTCCTATAAATAGGCCCTTGGCCTTCATTTGTAATTAGCCTTGAATATTGATAAACGAATATATATAGAGAAAGAAACTCTTTTTAGTTTAGTTTTATCTGGTGTATTTAGTTGGTGTAGTGTAATAGAATGCTTTCGCATTCTTGATTCACATCAATATGATTCTGTAAGAGGAATTGGACTTATGCTTCTCACAGTGATACGCATAGAGTTGTGCTTGTATGGACGACATTCTTGGGTTGATCGAAATTAGTGGAGTAAGGATCAACTTTTCGGCCAGGATCCAGGTTGTCGATGCGTATTGTTTACTTCCTCTTCGTCGAAGATACATACGAGCAATTCTGTGCCTTTGACTGGCTTCTCCTAATTGCTCTAATCCTGTTGGATGGTTAGGGCCTTGATGGGGACGTTCGCGTTAGTCTTATCGAGTGTTGTCCAACTCAGTATGGCATGGCATTGTAAATTGATGGGGCATTCATGTAAACTTTCTCAACATGAGGGCCTCATCGGAGAAAAAAGTAAAGGATTTTAGTCAAACTCCCACTCCTGGTGCCTGTGTGGATTCGAGATGGGGATAAGTGCCTTAATGACCAAGGGATTGTTATGAGTGGCAAACAAATCCCTTGAGTATTTTTGTAAGAAGATGAAGATGCTTCGAGGAATTGGTTGATTCTTCCTGACGTCAATGATTTTGTCGAGAAAATCAACATCTCAAGAATTCGCACAGGAAACACAACAAACACAAACAAGAAATTAAGATGTATGTGGTTTAGTGTAATTCTTGACTTACGTCCACCATAAGGGGTTATAATATCGTTATTGAAGGTTGTAAGTACAATCTTTCCCCGTCTCTCACTCATCTTGCAATGGCATGATAATAAGGGGTGGAGATGGCCTTATATAATAGCATTTCAGAATAGTGGAATCCTAGTCTATGTCGTCTTTGATCACTAGCTAAAATGGTTTAGGATTCCTTAGTCCTTCTCGGGCCTGTACTCTAGAGCTGGTTAGGAATCTATCTTCTCTGACGCTGATCCCTCCAAGATCGTTCCTATGTCACTGTTAGTCTCATAGGATTCTTTATTTGTCTGGGTTACCGCTTTAGGTCAAAGGGTGTCACGACGGGGATGGAGGTTTTACGTAGTGGTTGTTCAGTTGAGGGAATAACGTCATCCAATCACAGTTAATTTTTTCTCCGTCGTTAGTTGGACTGCTAGTCCACATCTGTTATATATTATGGTATTCATTATTGAAATATATATATATACAGGCCGGCTCAGGTGCGGACCTGAGATAGTGTGGACCCCATACAAAACATTTTATTAAAATAGTAAACAAATGAGTTTTTTGATGATTTTTAATAGTAAAAAATGCACATATTCATCATTTTTGCATCTCATTTTTTTTAAAATAGTAACCGATTGAATTTTCGATGATTTAAAAATAACATCAAAAATTCAATTTCTTACTATTTAAAAAAATGGTTTTTACGAGAATTTGTATATTTGAAGTCTTTACAGGAGACTCCATATATATACATAGAAAGTCTCCTATATGGACTCCTTATGGTGCAGCCCCAAAACATACCTTTTTTTTCCCCTAAAATGGTAAAAAAATGAATTTTTTGATGAAACTTCGTGGATATGATCTCCACGGTGAGAATATCATCTCCAATTTTTTTCATAAAAAAATTCAATAAAAAAACCGTTGAGGTGAGGTGATATGTCAAAAAATAGTATAAATATACATTTTCCACCGTTGAAATTTTGGGTTGGCGCCAGCCACTTGATTGATTGAATTTTTTGATGAAACTTCATGGATATGATCTTCTCGCTGTCGAGATCATATCCATAAAGTTTCGTAAATAAATTCAATCGAAAAGTCGGTGAGATGATCGTCAAAATTTCAACGGTCAAAAATGCATATTTATACCATTTTTTTACATATCAGTCATCTCAACGGTTTTTTTATTGAATTTTTTGATGAAAAGAATTGAAGATGATCTTCTCACCGTGGAGATCATATCCATGAAGTTTCATCAAAAAATTCATTTTTTTACTAATTTAAAAAAATGGTATGTATCGGGGTATGCACCACAAGGAGTCCTTACAGGGGGCCTCTCTCTCTCTCTCTCTATATATATATATATATGACATGTGCTACAATGAAGTCCATTTATATAACAACTCGTGTACGTATAATACTCTATCAACAGCCACTGCTCTATGCGAAATGTTTTTGAGTATTGCATTTTAAATTTAATGTATTGTCATTCAATAAGAAACTAACTATATTTTTGAATATTTAATATAACAGGGGTTACTGATACACACTTAGAAACAAGGTTAAGTGGCATTAATGTTATTGTTGGAAAGTGAGTTATAATGGTTATTCTGTATGTTTTGTGTTCATAATATTTTAAAACCTAGCTCTGTCTTGATTTGTCATGTTGTACTTTCCATGTCATGGATCAAAGGCAAGGGGAGTCATGTGATTCTGTCTGCAAGTCAAATGGGCAGTCATGCGTACCAAGCAAACTCTTACTCCTTAATCAGTGTGAAATGTAAGCCTATCGTGCATGCATTGTATTTCATTCTACAGGATAGCTCTCTCTGACGTAACATGACAAATGGCACACAAGAGTTGGCACAAATTAAGAACTTTCTATCTCTAAACTTTTCTTCACCAAACTTTTCTTAAAAATGGGCCATTAAATCTTAAACCCCCAACCCCTCCCTCCCCCATCCCCTGGCACAAAAAAATAAGGAAAAAATTTCCACTCCCAATTAATGCTGCCAATAGTGGGGTATTTATAGCCCAAATTCTCGTCAAAATAAAGATTTACCCCATTGATATTACTTTCCCTGAGCCGAAACTGATTTAGCAGTTTCAAATACTCCCATGCACGAATATTCATAAACCATCAAAGAGTAATTCTGGGCTGCCTAAGCCCAAACTCCAAATGGGCCAGTCTCTCATGACCTCCAGGGACAAAGCACTTCAGACCAATATCTTTCGAAGCCAAAATATGCTGACCTATGTGTTTCGATGGCCCAAGATAAGCTGGGAGTAATTTTGGACCCACTGCCCTCTTGCTCAATTATGGACAGCAATAGATATAGAGTTTGAACTAGGAGGGATGTTGGATTGGCCTCTTTGCCTTTGTGACACCCCGTAATTTTATTTAATAATTAGGTTGATCAAGTCTATTTATTAAATAAAACGGTTTGTCAATTCAATTTAAATATCATCCTTAGCATGAACTAAGAATCAATGAATAAGGATAAATCAAAGTAGAGAACGATATGAGAAATCCTCAATTGATTATATAATATAGATAGAATCAATCACCACCACTAAATTATGGTAAAAAATGTCGGACAAGAACTAATACATCCCAAATCTCCCAAAATCATGTTATCTCCAAACTGAGTACAAATGAAGTAAACCTTGCATCTCTCAAAAATAAAATAAATAAAACTAAAGTAGGTTCAACAGCTACATCTCCAAAACTAAGTGGTGATTGTAATGAAAGACTTCGTACTCAAGTGGGAAACTAGGCCAGGTACACTGGAGCACCTGAAACAACGCAACGGGTTAGGCCCACTGCAATAAGATAATTGCTACGTACTCGAGTAGTAAAAACTATCAATCATGATCATAAATAATAATTCAACAGTTATTAAATTACTTGTTATACCCCACTATTAACAGTGTAATTTTCTTTAAATTGTCCATTCATCAACAGTATTTTAAAATCCTCCTAGTCCATATTTGAATAGAAAATTAGTAAATATAATTTCCACAATATCCATAATGAGGATGTATTCCAAATAATAATGCCATAAAGCATATATATAAACTGGGACTAGCGCTTCATTTGTTGAGGGGTCTCACAACACATAACGTGTCTCACAAATATACAATCCATTTAAATATTTCATTCATAAATAAGGCACGTGAGCATATATAGGACCTCACACATGTGAAATAGAATGCAATTCGTAACATAAATAAATCCCCATCATAAACACAAATCCAACCTCCCCTTATCCACCCCAAACACCACCAATAATAAAATCATCGTAATCGTGTCTGACCCTAGTTCCCGTTGGGGTCACCAATGTGACACCCCGACTAATTAAATACCGGGTAGCTACTCCTTTATTAAATTAATTCAAAATGCCAAGTTGGCTCAGTTAATAGCATCACTGTCGAAAACATTTTATTATTACTAACCACCTAGTATTTAAAAAGTAAGTTGCCAAATTTTAATTAAAGTCCGATTAACATGCAACAAGTGTAATGAAGAAATAAATAACACCATTCACCATACTGGAAGTAAAACGAATAATCATCGCATAGCGTAAATAAAGTCTGGAGGAAAACTCCTCACTACAAACCCACAACTGAAACAACTAAACTGAATACTGAAATAATACATGCCAAAGTCTGAAAAACTGAAATGTAAAAGATGTCTCTAACTAGAAATGGGCAACATGCCCTACAACTGATAGATAGTGACTCTGGAATCCAAAAGATAGAAGCGTCTACAAGCAAATCCCTGTAGCTTCCACAACCAGCTACAGCTCGTCACCTGAATGAGTATCCTATGCTTGGTGTCCTTGTGGCTGGGCACCTAAAATGGTTTTACAAAGAAAAGATTTGAAAAGCAAACGGGTCAGAGCCCGAATGTGGAGTTATATTTTAAAAACCTGCAAGTGCTTTAAAAACATTTAAAACATTAAATGCAAAGTACATGTTAGGACGTGCACTCACATGATATTCTCACCTCTCGTCTAACTGTGCACTCCTAACGTAAGTACCCATCTATACCGACCCATACCACTAGCTAAGTGACGACATATCTAGCTAGACTGCCAAAGGTCCTACCCATAATTACTTGGTTCCATTAACATTAACACGCTCGTAATTAGGTAGAGGTTTAACGTAACTCAGCTATTCAATATGCAATATATATAACTATCGGTTAACTCGTTATATTTCTCGAAACAATACCGTAATTATTTTCACATCATTAGCATGAAGGTTCTCATTAATTAAGTGTATATTATTCACATCATAAATATACAATACAAGCACCCCGAGAACTAAGCTGCGGTGCGCACATACTCTGCTATCCATCCCGGTACCTCACGTACATAAGGATCACATATTCCGAATCTCTCAGGAATAGTTCAGATATCACAAATCACAAATAGTGGAGGCGAACACGGTCACATCACATAGGTCACGCACATACCTACGCTCCTACGATCAGCGGACTTATTAATATCCCAATAAGTCTTTCTATGACCTATGTTCATCAAGGTAACCAGTCTAAATCCGGGCAACACAAGGATTAGAGGGCCCTAAGCGAACGCAAACCTCCCGTGATAGCAAGTATGGTAGGTATGTCATACACATAATACATATACCAATACTAAGTAAACACACGTCTTAGTAATCAATGTAGTTTAATCGCAGTACATATCGCTTTCTCGTACTAACTTATAACTATCACAATTTATACTATTCCGGTTTGTAATTATACTCGCCATAATACATTCTCACGTCGTAGTAGACACTCACGTCTCACCCCAAACCGTCCATTTAATATAACTCTCGTATATAAATTTACTCCTCGTAATAACCCAAAAGTCCCAAATCCATCAATACATCATCAAGGAATGTTAACTCTACCCTCGAACCAGTTTACGGGACTCCAAAAATCAAAACAGTCCAAAAAGGACCAAACTGTCAACTCGTTAGAAGTCTCGTTCGAACGAGGCTGTTCGAACGAGATTGGACTGTCAGCTCGTTAGAAGTCTCGTTCGAACGAGGCTGTTCGAACGAGATTCCAGTTCGTTCGAACGAACTGTACCTTCTAACGATATCTCGTTCGAACGAGATATCGAACGAACTCCCTTTTCGTTAGCAGCGACTGGTCAATTCGTTAGAAGCTCGTTCGAACGAGTTCGTTCGAACGACCTGGGTAGGGGCTTCTAACGACCTGCCAGTTTCGTCCCAGATTTCTCTTAGTTACGTTTTTCACCATTTTTACTCCTCAAATCTCTTCTAAAATTCGTTCCAACAATGTATTAAGTTCTCTAATCATCCTCAAACATGCTAAGGTGATATACTAACATCTTTAAAGGGTTTAATACATTCTAAACATCATTAAATCACAAGTTTCTACATTAATTCCCAATTTTCTTCAAGAACATAAACCCTAGGTTTTTCTCATCATAATTTCCCAGATTTTAATCCGTTTATACATCACATAGATATGAAATCTCTGAATTAAATCTTCAAACAATGTTTCTACATGCAAACCTATCCCAAAATTAAATAATAACTTCCAATTTCATGGGTTTTCTTTTAACTCTTATATAAGATTGATTATCAAGGTTTCTAACATGGAAGAAGCATTCACTGCATAAGGAATGTAATTTAAATCACTTGCCTTGATTTGATTTCTGATTTTGATGTAGGTTTAGTGAAGATTTCTGCAGAATTTCTCCTCTCCAAGCTTCTTCTCCAATGGTGGCTTAAGGTGGCTAGGGTTTTGATTTGGGAAACTTAGAAAACTCTTCTAATAACCTACGTAGCCTTCTAGGTTAATATGGGTTGGTCATGGGCCTAGTGGGTTAAATCCACATCAGATTTAGACTCCTAATTTTCGTCATTAGTAATTCCTCAAAATACAAAATTACCAAAATACCCTTTAAGTTGCCGGTATGGCCTAAAAATACCCCGGGACCCAAACTACACCCCCGGCTAGTGTTTTCTGACTATCTCGACCCTTCCGGACGCGTTGGCGCACTCAAAACGACCATACGGATTATGGATTTTAAATTCACTTTTATAATTAAAATAATATACCATGACGCGGCGGTCACACGCGTCTCAACAAAATTTCCAAATTGCCGTATATAATCTCACGACAAATTTCATAATTCCAATTTCATATATAATCATATATGCACATAATCAAATACCAACTCGCATCTCGTTAGTATTTTTAACCCGGATTAATTTCCAATTAATTCACATTTAATTAATTAATCCCATAAATAAATATAGCCAAAAGTACGGGGTATTACAACCAAGTCCCACGATACGGAACCAACCTTATCCACCCAAGATATTCATAATAACAGTACAATAATAGTGCCCCCATGCGTAGGGTCATTAATATAAGAGTAATATTTATCTACTCTCGATAAAATTTCACAATTTAAATTTCACACGTGACTAATATATTCCAAAGTCTTTTATATTTTATCTTTAAGTTCTCAAATTTCCTTAAATTCCTTCTAAATGTTATACTATTTTTAAAAGGGAGGGGGTGAGGCATAAATTCTCCACAAAAATCAAAAAGAAGAATTTCATTCCACTCACGTAAAAAAAAAACGTATTTTTCAATGCCCATAAATTATGATTGTACTCATTTAGAATATTACAAGTATTATGCTGTCAGAATAATAATTTGCTATTATGGGCCCCTTATAATTGGATTTTGGAAAAGCATAAAATACAAAACTTGTCCAAAATATAATTTCCTACAAAAACTTGTGAAACGTCTCAATTTACATCTTCTACACGGATTAAAAATTCACTTTTCTATAACGCTAGTACACGTCGATAAATATACCTAGTCCGGTTTTTCTCATTTTTCAGGTCCTAAATTACCTTTTTTGGATTTTGCTCAAACATGAAACTTTTAGCATATTATATTTTACGTTAGACTATGAAGTTTCATAATTTTCTGAGCAAAGTTACTATTTTAAAAAAATCCGAGACTATCTCAGATCTTTAACATAATTCATAAACCCCAAAATGAAGAAGTAAATATTTATCAGGACCCAAATTCCCTTAAGTATGAAAAATAAAATTAATATAATAAGACATAAATTTAATATACTATCATGATTTTCAACACATATAATTCATTTAATGTTTTATTTAACATTTTTATTATACTAAGAATGTACAATTCATAATCCAAATCAATTATACCAAATTAGACTAAATTAATCAAGTTTATAATTTCATGAATTAGATTCCTTAAATTTATTCACCAAAAATCAGAATTTATAAAGGGGTGATCAAAACAAGATAAACCTTAATTATCTCCACATAAATTTTAGAATTTATAAAAAGAAAGTCTTTAGGTAGAACATACTATTTATCTCATGAGAGGAGAGAGTAGAATTATATTTGCTTCAATTGAAGAAAACCTCAAAAAAAAAAAAAGAAAGAATTCTAGAAGAAGTTTCTCCAAAATTGCTCCTCAATTGATGAGAATAATCTTCCAAATGTGTAGAAGAAATCCTTCATGAAAATTATTCGAATTGGCCTATCCCAATTTTTTTTTTCCAAATGGCTAGAATAAGAGTAAGATTTTTGCGATTTAATGGTGAAATTTAGGTGGGTTAAGTTGTGAGGAGGAAATGAGGAAGACATGAGGAAATGAGAGAATGAAGAACAATAAATAGCATTTAATACAATTTATTTCTTCTTTTTTTTTTTTTTTAGAATCCTATTTAAATAGTAAACACTATTTAGCATCCTATGTGAAAAATAAATACTATTTGAATAGTAATTAGTATTTAGCATCCTATATGAATAGTAAATACTATTTAGTATCCTATGTCAATAGTAAATACTATTTGAATAGTAAGCATCCAATGTTGCATAGTAAATAATATTTATATTTTTTTTCAAATTTAATTTCCATTGAAATAATCAAATAAAAATTCTCAAATTTAATATTTAATATATACCACTAAATTTTGGTGTATTACAGTTTCAAATTTAATATTTAACTATTAGTAAATACCACTAAATTATGGGGTATTACAATCTTCCTTCCTCACAAAAAGAATTTCGTCCTCGGAGTTCACAATTAACCCATCTTTTACCTGCGTCAAACTAATAACCCCTCATGTAATATAGTCAAATACTAACACATCATATAAATAAGTCAAAACAGATGGGGGGTATTGTTGCCTAATCAAATCCTCTCCCTCCCAAGTGGACTCCTCATTATGGTGATTCCACTGTACTCGTACTAACAG
Organism: Sambucus nigra; assembly: GCA_949130495.1. Lineage (NCBI taxonomy): Eukaryota > Viridiplantae > Streptophyta > Magnoliopsida > Dipsacales > Adoxaceae > Sambucus > Sambucus nigra. Next base: position 381,026,503 of record OX422215.1, on the reverse strand, counting down.
TATCTGTTTGGAACGCAACTTTTGGATTCGTCGACCAAAATACCCACCAACTGCTTAGTGTATGACGCATTTACTCAATCTCACTCAAATCAATAAGTTGATATGCAGCCTTAGGGTGTAAAAACGGACGATGTAGAAAAACGTGAAATATGTTATGCACCCGATCTAGGTGCTCCGGAAGTGCTAAATGATATGCAACCTTTCCTACCTTTTCTGTAATCATTAATGGCGGGGGGCTAATTTACCTCGCTTCCCAAACCACCCCTTCATAGGGGGAACCCGCAATAACACCTGCTCTCCCACCTGGAATTCCTTTGGTTTTCTATTCTTATCGGCATAGCTCTTCAGCCAATCTTGAGTGACTTTAATTTGCTCCCTGATCAACTTGAACTTTTTGGTAGTCTCTTGGACGAATTCTAGTCCCAACTGTCGACCCTCACCTGGGTTTAACCAATATACTGATGATATGCGCGGTCTCCCATAAAATGCCCCACAAGGAGCCATAAAAATGTACTATTGTTATGTGCAAATTCCACCAATGGCAAATGGGTCTCCCAACTGTCCTTGAAGCCCATTACACATGCTCGTGGCATATCCTCTAACGCCTGGTTGACCCTTTCGGTTTGTCCATTTGTCTGCGGATGGTATGTCGTGCTAAGGTGCAACTTAGTCCCTCTGGCCTACTGGAAACTCTTTCAAAAATGTGCCACAAATGTAGGTCCCCGATCTGAAATGATCGATTTTGGAACCCTATGCAGTCGAATTATCTTGGACACATACAACTGTGCAATATGCTCGGTCGAATAATCGGTACGGACGGCTAGAAAGTGAGTCACCTTTGTGAGATGATCAATAATGACCCAAATAGAATCACGTCGAGGTGTCAAAGGTAGCCCCATGATAAAATCCATCGAGATACTATCCTACTTCCACTCAGAAATGGGTAGAGGCTGAAGCATGGCTTCTGATGGTCCACCTTCACCATCTGACTAATAATGCATCTTGAGACAAACTTAGCCACATCCTTCTTCATACCGGTCCACCAATATTATCGCTTCATATCGTGGTACATTTTATCCCCACCTTGGTGTACCATAAAACGTGAACCACGTGTCTCCTCCATAATTGCTCGTCTCAACTCCTCGTCAAAGGGTACAACCATCCTACCCTTATAACGTAACCCTCCATCGGACCCCACTAAAAAAAGGTACACTGGTAGCGAGAATCTCTGTCACCTTCTCATCATGTGACTGCTCCAGAATCACACATACCACGATCTCTGGAGTAACTGTAAGCATACTCATGCATGCCCTGCTCAAGTTGCCAATCATTTCTATTGAGCCCCACTCGGCAGCCTGAAGGGCTGAGAGACTACCACTAAGTCGCTGACTCAATGCGTCTGCCACCACGTTAGCCTTCCCTAGGTGGTAGTGGATTGTGAACTGGTAATCCTTGATGAATTCGAACCACCTGCGTTGCCTAATATTAAGATATTTCTGTGTAAACAGGTATTGTAGGCTCTTGTGATCACTAAAGAGCCTAAACTTCTAACCCCAAAGATAGTGTCTGCATGCATGCAACACAAATACTATGTCCGCCAACTCTAAGTCATGACTTGGATAATGAACCTTGTGTGGTGTAAGCTTCCGACAGGCATAAGAAATTGACTTGTCCTCCTGCATTAAAACCTCGCCTATTCCCTATAAAGATGCATCAGTGTAAACCAAGAACTTTACCCCCCTCGTAGGCAAAGCAAGAACCGGTGCATAAGTCAATTTCTCCTGGAGAGTGTCAAACTCGTGCTGACACTTCTCTATCCAAAAGAATGGCGCACCCTTCTTCGTTAACTCGGTCATTGGTCCCGCTATCTTCGAGAAACCACAGACTAATCTCCGATAATATCCAGCCAATCCCAAAAAGCTAAGGACCTCGGTAGCTGTCGTTGATGGCCCCAATCCAACACGACTGACACCTTACTCGGATCCACGAATAATTCCTTCGCCGATACCACATGCCCCCAAAACTTCACTTCCCGCTTTAAAAACTCGCATTTGGAGAACTTTGCATGAAGATTATACTCTCTTAGTGTTTGTAATCAAATCCCACCAATTTCGGCCATGATCCTCCTCTGTCCTTGAATAGATCAGAATATCATCAATAAAGTCAATGGTGAATTGGTCCAAATACGAGCGGAACACCCGATTCATTAAATCTAAGAGTACAGTTGGAGCATATTAGTCAACGGCATCACTCGGAACTCATAAGACCCATAACGAGTCCAGAAGGTTGTCTTGGGTACATCCTCCTCTTTCACCCTCAACTGGTGATAAGCGAATCGCAAATCAATCCTAAAAAAAAATAAAGCTCCCTCCAACTCATCGAAAAGATCATCGATCCTTGGCAGTGGTTACTTATTCTTCACCGTCACCTTATTCAACTCGCGGTAGTCGAAACACAACCGCAAAGACCCGTAATTCTTCTTTACGAACAAAGCTGGAGCACTCTAAGGTGAAGTGCTGCGTCGAATGAAGCCTTGCTCAAGCAATTGTTTAATCTGATCTCTAAGGTTCATCATCTCCATAGGAGCCATGCAATACGGTGCTCTAGCTATCGACTTTGTGTCTGATGCTAAGTTTATCACAAAAATAAATCTCTCGACTAGGAGGTAAACCCGGAATCTTGTCGAACACATCGGTGAACTCCTGAACAATTGGAATCGTATCTGTGATCTCCTCCTGTGTCTCCTCATCAATAAAGTGCAAGTGGGTAGTACCCCCACCCTAACGTCTAGGCATATAAGCTAAATACATCTCCTGATCTGGTATAGCAAACATGATGGCTCTACCTACGCAATCTATCTGAGCCCGATACGTATATAGCCAATCCATACCCAATATCAATTCTTACCAACCAGTTGGCTACAAACCGTAGCCTACCAATATCAATTCTTACCCAATCACAAGTCTTGGTAATAAGAGTGGATACACCTAAAGGGGTAGCTATGGATAAACCCCTAGCACATGGAGTCAGAATCATTTTCCATTTCCCCTTGCTGTAATAGGAGAAATTATTTTCTCTTCTAAGCCCAAATAGACTCGGGGAAGCATTTGTCATTGTACTTCGTCATAATCTTGGAATCCCACTTCACCAAGCGTGTCATTATATACGTACTGAGAGTCTTACACCTAATATCTCCTAACTCTTGACTGAACTAAACATCATGCGTGGGACGTCTCACGAATGAAATCCAAACAAGGAACCCTCCCGATACACTTTGGTCTGGTCAGGTCTTTCATCAGGATAATTGGCATTAGACTCCCCAAAAATCGTACCCTATGATGAGAATGCAAAGAAAATTAACATATCAAAGAATGCTACGCAGACGAGTAGAATTAACCCCTGCGGTGCCTATAACCATGCTCTGATACCAAGTGTGACACTCGTAATTTTATTTAATAATTAGGTTGATCAAGTATATTTATTAAATAAAACGGTTTGTCAATTCAATTTAAATATCATCCTTAGTATAAACTAGGAATCAATGAATAAGGATAAATTAAAGTAGAGAACGATATGAGAAATCCTCAATTGATTATATAATATAGATAGAATCAATCACCACCACTAGATTATGGTAAAAAGTGTCGAACAAGAACTAATACATCCCAAATCTCCCAAAATCATGTTATCTCCAAACTGAGTACAAATGAAGTAAACCTTGCATCTCTCAAACATAAAATAAATAAAACTAAAGTAGGTTCAACAGCTACATCTTCAAAACTCAGTGATGATTGTAATGAAAGACTTCGTATTCAAGTGGAAAACTAGGCCAGGTACACTGGAGCATCTGAAACAACACGACGGGTCAGCCCACCGCAACAAGATAATTGCTATGCCTCGAGTAGTAAAACTATCAATCATGATCATAAATAATAATTCTACAGTTATTAAATTACTTGTTATACCCCACTATTAATGGTGTAATTTTCTTTAAATTTTCCATTGAACAACAATATTTAAAATCCTCCTAATCCTCATATTTGAAGAGAACTATTAAATATAATTTCCACAATATCCATAATTGGGATGCATTCCATATAACCATGTCATAAAGCATATATATAAACTGGGACTAGCCCTCCATTTGTTGAGGGGTTTCACAACACATGACGTGCCTCACAATTATACAATCTATTTAAATATTTCATTAATAAATAAGGCGCGTGAGCATATTTAGGACTTAACACATGTGAAATAGAATGCAATTCGTAACATAAATAAATCCCCATCATAAACATAAATCTAACCTCACCTTGTGCATCCCAAACACCACCAATAATAAAATCATCGTAATCGTGTTTGGTCTCCAGTTCCCGTTGGGGTCACCAAGTCCCACGATTCAGAATCAACCTTATCCACCCATGATATTCATAATAACAATATAAAAAAAGTGGCCCTATATGTAGGGTCATCAATATATGAGTAATATTTATCCATTCTCGATAAAATTCCACAATTTAAATTTCACACATAAATAATATATTCCCAAGTCTTTTATATTTTATCTTTAAAGTTCTCAAATTTCCTTAAATTACTTCTAAATGTTGTACTATTTTTAAAAAGGGAGGGGATGAGGCATATATTATCCACAAAAATCAAAAAGAAGAATTTCATTCAACTCACATCTAAAAAAATACGTATTTTTCAGTGCCCATAAATTTGAATTGTACTCATTTAGAATATTATAAGTATTATGTTGTCAGAATAATAATTTGTTATTATGGGCCCCATTTAATTGGATTTTGGGAAAACTTAAAATGCAAAACTTGTCCAGAGTATAATTTCCTACAAAAACTCGCGAAACGTCTCAATTTACATCTTCTACACGGTTTAAAAATTCACTTTTCTATAACGTTAGTACACGTCGACAAATATACCTAGTCCGGTTTTTCTCATTTTTCAGGTCCTAAATTACCTTTTTTGGATTTTGTTAAAGCATGAAACTTTTAGAAAGTTATATTTTACATTCGACTATGAAGTTTCATAATTTTCTGAGAAAAGTTACTATTTAAAAAAATTCTGAGACTATCTCAGATCTTTAAAATAATTCATATCCACCAAAATGAAAAAGTTAATATTTATTAGAACGCTAAATTCCCAAAAGTCTGAAAAATAAAATTTGACATAGTAAGACATGAATTTAATATACTATCATGATTTTCAACACATATAATTCATTCAATGTTTGATTTAACATTTATATTATACTAAGAATGTACAATTCATAATCCAATTCAATTATACCAAATTAAACTAAATTAATCAAGTATATAATTTCATGAATTAGATTTCTTAAATTTATTTATAAAAAATCAGAGTTTATAAAGGTGTGATTAAAACAAGATAAACCTTAATTAATTCCACATAAATTTTGGTATTTATAAAAAAAAGTCTTTAGGTAGAAAATACTATTTATCTCATGAGAGGAGAGAGTCGAATTATCTTTCCTTAATTGAAGAAAACCTCAAAAATTATAAGGAAGAATTGTAGAAGAAGTTCCTCCAAAATTGCATCTCAATTGATGAAAATAATCTACCAAATGTGTAGAAGAAATCCTTCATGAAAATTATTCGAATTGGCCTATCCCAATTTTTTTCCAAAGGCTAGAATAAAAGGGTAAGATTTATGAGATTTAATGGTGAAATTTAGGTGGGTTGAGTTGTGAGGAAATGAGGAAGACACGAGGAAATGAGAGAATGAAGAACAATAAATAGCATTTAATACGATTTCTTTCTTCTTCTTTTTTTCCCTTTTTCTTTTAGAATCTTATGTAAAGAGTAAAGACTATTTAAGTAGTAAATACTATTTAGCATCCTATGTGAATAGTAAATACTAATTGAATAGTAATTACTATTTAGCATCCTATGTCAATAGTAAATACTATTTGAATAGTAAGCATCCAATGTTGAATAGTAAATAATATTCATATTTTTTTTCAAATTTAATTTCCATTGAAATAATCAATTAAGAATTCTCAAATTTAATATTTAACTATTTAATAAATACCACTAAATTTTGGGGTATTACATTTTCAGATTTAATCTTTAACTATTGATAACTAAATTACGGGGTATTAAATTTTCAAATTTAATATTTAACTATTTGTAAATACCACTAAATTATGGGGTATTACAACCTTCCCTTTCCATCCATCGTTCCAAAATAGGTTTTGATGGGACTTCAATTATGATGCACAAGCAAGGGAGTCGCCGTGAGGGAGGACACGAACATTTCCAGAAATGGTGCTGCCGGGATCGGTGGTTGGCTCCTATTATGTTGAACCTTTCCTTCTTTCTCAACTGAGACCGAGACTATCACCTACGGGTTCGAACACCTAGGAAGGGCTGCTAAATCCTTAATCGGTCCTCTATTGCGGTCGCTGAGGTGTATGGTGCCCACTGGAAGTCTCTGAGGGTGTTGGTGGTTGGCTGAGGCCAAATCGACGTTGGTTACGGTTTCTTAGGCCTCACTTATGTTCGAGTTCCCTTGGGTCGTACTCTTGGGGGCCCACCCTCTCTTCTTCTCTTTCCCTGACGTCCTTTTTTCGTAAAGGGGGTGGGGTGGGGGTAGGGTTTCATGGGGAAGCAGAGATCAAAGGAGGGGTTGGTGATTGGGGTTGATTTGTGGGTTGGTGGTAGGGTGAAAGGGGGATAGACGGAGAGGCGGTGCAGGGAAGAAAATGGGAGGTTGCTGCAACCCGCTAGTGGGGTATGGTGGTGAGGCCTAGGAATTCTGAAATGAAGGTGCCAAGCGTCTTCTTGAAGGTGGAGAGGCGTCGTTTGCGCCCAATTTGGCTTTAGCTCTTGGGCGCCGTTATATTTGTCGAGGTTTGTTATACGACTCTAATACCAATTTGACGTAACACGACAAATGGCATAAGCACAAATTAAGAGACTTTCTCTCTTCAATATCTGAAATGTAAAGTGATAACACTAAGGCGAAAGGCTTTATTTGTACACTAAATTATCTTACTAGACAAGATAACCCTAAAAGTTAAAAGACTAAAGAGTAAAATCTAAGAATTGCCAGGGGCATATTACCTACTTACCTAATACACACTAAAATAAGAAAATAAAAGGTAAACAAACTAGAAAAGCACAATTAAATGATATTATAATTAAACCCATTGCACTCCTGCATTCTCGTCACTTTATATCTCATTATTTTTTTATTGATTCTAAAGATATTGATTTTCAATTTTATATGCATTAAAAGCATGGTAAAGTCTCTTTTCAGAAAAAAATGCTATTAATAGGGAAAGTATGTGTATTAGAAGTTATTCTATCACTTCCATGTATCATTAATATATATATATATCATTTATATGGAAGCTTGGTGGTGGAATGAAAAAATTCAAACCTATTGACTCACATATGCTGTTTGAGGGGTGAGAGTGCAATGATTTGAAAATTCTTAAAAAAAGAATTAACGGTGAGGCAGGAAATTACATAATAAAAATCTAAATTTTTATTGTATGTCATTATATTTTTATAGACATTGCATTAATTTCTGTGCAGATAGTATTGTCATTACACGGTTACCTAGGCATACAATAATGCAATATACTGCATTCCTCATGAATGAAATCCTACATGATTTCCTTTCCTCCTTTATGTTCTTTCGCTCTGTCTTGATATCATTTATGGATCCACTTCTTGTTTCTCATCTGAAACCTTAGCAGCCTAAATTGTGGCAGCCACAATTCACAGCTCGCCTTCTCAAGCCCATCAGCTTGTCCTCAATTGACAACTCTTATCTACTAGCGTGTGACAAAATCACAGCAGCCACACGCCCATAACTTAATATTGTCTCCCTCTCCTTCCCTTTCTCTGGTGTCAGTTGTAGTGAAATATATAGGTTATTTTACATTAACCCCCTGATGTTTGCTGGTCCAGTTTACCCCCTTGTACTACGACCGTTGTGATTAAGTCGATTCCCCTGGGGTTCCATCCTTTTTTTTTTAACAGGAATTGATCACGTGCCATCTACGTGCTAATAAAAATTTCTTCAAATGACGAAAACAGACTCGACTTAATTTATCATAAATCAAAACACTTCTAACTTCTAACTATAATATTTAACTTACTAAGCTCCACCACCACCTTCCAAAAAGAGAAAAAAATTGTTTCCCAGACCCAACTCAAATCCAGTTTCTTAGTTGGAAACCCACCACTACTAAATTGTTGCAATTCTGAAATCAGAAAAACTTTCAAATTCAGCTTTAGAAACTCATGTGAAATCTGAAATCAAAATCACATGTGAGATTGAAATCCAAATTTAAACTGTATAGAAAATCATGTGTTTATTTACCAAAATCGCAAATCATCACAGAAACATCAACGAATTGCAAATCATCAAAAACACGCCACAATACAAGACAAACGACGAAAACCTTTAAACGGATACAAACCTCGCAAGATCACCAATATTAGAAAAGCTGTAAGATGTAAAGCAATACATGAGACCCTTACAAGCATTCTTATGCTCATGTCATCCTACTTCTCTCCCATTTAGTGTATCTTTCCAAAGCTCCCTTGAAAAAGAGAAAATCCACTCCTCAAGCTCTCAATACCCAATCTCAACTCTCCAAATTAAGATGTAGCACCAATCTGATCCGTTCTCTTCCTTATTGATTCCTGGAATGAGATTTGCGATCACAATTCTGAAGGTTGGTATGATCTAGGCTTGTGTGTGTGTGTTCAATTGTCACCTCCCAACCCCCAAACCCCCCCTCCCCCCACCCCACTGTGACACCCTGCTTAAAATAATAACTGGTGGCCAACCCTATACTAAGATAAAACAGGAATCTCAAATGGATCATTCTCAGCATCAACTGCTAAATCTAAATAAAACATAACTAACCACTCAGTACTAAAATAAAAGGATGCCAAAAAAATTTCCAAAAACATACAAGAAACTACAAACCAACATTTAATATGACAACACAAGATAATATATACACGAGTACAACAAAAGATATACCCGAATATGCTGTCGAGTCACAGACAATACAACATCCAGTTATAAAAACATAATAGAGCTACATATAACCAACCATTGGGTATACACCCGATATACAAAAATGATCCTTAACTAGATTTACAAGAATAGGAAGCGGCTACCACAAAATCCTGTAACATTCCGCATCTGTTACAGCTCGCTCCAAGGACTCTGGACATAATATGCATCAATGGCGTCCTTGCGGAGGGACACCTATAATATATTACAATATATGTATAGCAAGAGAAAAGATATAAACAGGTCAGAGCCCGCGGTTTGAAAATAATTTTAGCAAGTGAATTAAAATGCGTAATAATTATGAATACACAAATTTCATAATTAGTGGTGGGACTTAACCTCACCCCTCAACTATAGCGCGCACCTAACGTAAGCATATGAACCTCAAATAAGCTACCCGATACATTCTAGGGATAATTCATCTGAATCTACACATAATCCTAATTCTCGTAACTCACTATACCTAAAACATAACCATATATCTTCTTCTTCTATCATCTCCTAAGTTTATGCCCAAACTTATACGTTAATATATCTCCATATATTTTATCGAAATCTAATTTTTAACCTTCACAAGTTATTAGCATAAGATATCACACGTCATCATTAATGCTAGAAATATTCTCCCACTATAACACATATACCCAAGTACCAAGGACCAAACACCTCCCCACGCCCAACATTGTGCTAAGTTTCGTGCGTGGGACGTCTCGCAAAGCGAAATCCAAACAAGGAACCCCCCCGTTACACGACAACCTAACATTGTCGGTTGTGAAAATCCGCTAGGCCCTCAGTCCATAGTGCGCACCCCTTACTTCCTGTCTATTGGCATAAGAGTATACTCATCCACTCTCATGCTACAAAAGACAAACATAATACACATCTTTATAACTTTCTCTAGTTATAATATTAAGATATCACACACTATCTATAAAGCTTTTATAATATTACTCACACGTATTATGCATGATTTATCATTCTCTAACAAGTACACATGTATAACACACATAATATATGTATACTAACAGTCTCTACAATGCTATTATCTTCCAGGGAATTACTCACATATCATCCTGGGTTACCAGTGGTCGGACTCTCACACCGACTTGATATAAACCAAATCACAAGCGTACGGGAATCGGCCATAGTTCCTCACCTAAAGGCTAGACGAATCATACCCAAGACGTCTTACCCCTACCTCACACACGGTAAAAGACTGGACGCTATGACCTGGGGATTATACTCTCCCTGCTCCTCAAGCCAGGGGGATTCACCCACATCGCGCAACTTCCCATGATAGCACTAGAGGGGCATGCACAACATAATATATATCATACACACCAGATATATATGCACATGCACATCATATACAAACCATCACACAAGGTATACACATTCACCCCATATATATATATATATATATACATAATATGTCACGTCCGCAAGTAAAAAGTAATGAATCCGGCTATATGTATATAACCCTCATTATACTAACCGATAGACTCTCGCACTTGAAACTTACTAATCCTTCACACCTATGATATGAATAGTCAGCCAATTTAATCAACACTAAGGACCCACGATATCCCTCTCTCACCCGGTCCATATTCGGCGTTAAGTAAATTCCTACTACTCGGAGAATTTACGAAAGGATTCGGTATGTTAAACTCCCAAATATACCTCCATAATAGCCTCGATGTAATCCCACCATCGTGTCACGTCATATACCCAATGTTTATCTCAAAAACATATTTATCGCATCATATTAGAGGGTTTCCAAGCCCTAAACTCAATTAGAAAGGAGTAACACAAGAATTTACAAACTACTGTGACCGGACCGGATCGGACCGAGGGTCCCCCAAAACGAACCGGTCCGGTTCCTTAAAAATAGTAGAAATCTTTTGATGACCGGACCGATCCGATGGTTTCCTACCCGGACCGGTCCGTTGCTGTACAAATTTATTCCCACGAGATTCATACCCAAAACCGTACTCTACACTTGCAAGATTTACTCTACTTCTCTAAAACCCAATTTTTCTTTACTCCAACAATATCCTAACATCAAAACCCATCCCAAATATTATCCCCACCATTTTCATCATCAAAACCACAAATATAACACTAAATGCAAGATTCACTCATCAAATTCTAGGGTTTAACAATTAAAGCTCAAAATCAACTAAATCACCAACAAAATTATGAGAGAACTCACACACACAATTATTTAGCGAGTTTAATCACATGCCTCAAAGTTGTAGAGGTTGAATCTTCCTCGAATCCACGTATTTGAGCCGAAAATCTCCAAAGCTCCAAATTTTCACCTCTTTTCTTCTCTTCCTCTTCTTCCTTTGCTCTCTCTCTCTCTCTCTCTCTCTCTCTCTCTCTCTCTCTCTCTCTCTCTTTCTCTCTAGGGTTTTCTCACAATGAGATTAGCCTAACTCTTTCAAGTCTAAATAACCCTTATATCTAACAACTCCCTACTTTAAATGATAATACACACTTAAAATGACTTGTTTATCCATATTCGGGTCAAACTAGATCAAAATACTCCGGAACCCAAATTCAACCCCCTGACAGTCATTTTGACTCTCTCGACCCATCCCGGATCAACCGTGCACTCTAAATTTTTATCCGAGACTCCTAATAAAATAAATTTATTTTACCCCCCAAATTAAATTCCTATGTCCTCGAACGCACGGGGTGTTACACCCCCCCCCCACCCCCCCACCCCAAAAATAATAATTTAAAAAGGATTTGCATCTAGATAATTATTATACAGTAAGATGAACAATGGCTCTGAACGGCTTAAAAGGCCCTCGCACACAGTGAAATAAAAAGGTCGTACCTAGTGCACAAGGCTCCCGCTGGGAGGGGTAGATGTAGGCAAACCCTACCCCCATTTTTGGAGAGGCTTCTTCCAATACTCGAACCCGCGACATAACGCTTTGGACGGGCAACCACTTGCCATCGTACTGTGAAATGCAAGCAAAAAATGTGAATATTATATAGGCTTTTTTACTGTCAGATACCGTGCGAGACAATTGCGATGTTGTACGCCCACTTCCAAGAACTCGACAATCATATATTGGCATGTGGCAAAACTTAAGTTGTTACTTAAGTCGTGCACACGCTGCCAAAATTGGACCGTGGCAGTAAGTGCAAACATTGCCTATTTTAATAGCTAAAGGCACACTTCTACGCTAAAACAAAAAACAAGTGCTAAAGCATTATAATGATTACAAAAATTTCATTCTAAAAGTGCATGGGAAATGGTACCTATATGATGTCTTAGGGATTTTTTCACCTTTCAGCCCTATAAAGGTGATGCCAAAACCCGTGTCAACAAAGTAGGCACAATGTGGAAGCTCAAACCAGTAGATCAACGGGCCATGAATATAAAGGACCCTCAAGCAATCTAGCCACCAATTAGGAAATGTTCCAATTGTATGGTGACTCAATGTTTTACACAAAATAAGATGAAATATATAGTTTCAGAAGTTTAATGTATTATCACTTTTGCTACCAAATCTCAAATAGTGTCGTAAAGAGTGAAAATGGTGAAAATGGTACCCAAAGTGATAATACGTTAAATTTTGATACCGAAACTTATATACGACATAATAAATAACAAATAGGGGCCAAAGGTCAAATGACCATTCAAATGAAAAACAAAGGCTTCCCTCCTTGGCTTCGATTATTCAGGTCACACCCATGAACCCAGGCACGCGTGCACCGTGTTCGCATACATCATGAACTCACTCCTTAGACAAGAATTAGTTCTTATAGGAGATAAATTTAAAAAGTCATCTTGGGATTTAGCTAGTTTGGATACATATGATAGAGATTAATAAATTTGCTACTATGGTGTGATCTATATGACGATAGTGCAGAGATGAGGTAGACATAAATTAACATGGATGGAGATAGTAAAGAGAAAATTATAGTTTATGTTTTAATAGAAAATATATTCCAAAGAGGACAAAATGACAAACACGAGTTATGTAGTTGATGCCAACCCTTGAGTAGTTGAGACAAGGATTGACTGAATCGAGTATCAATCTATAATCATTAAATATAACAATTGCTTGTAGTCGAGCTTTGCCATAGCAATTCCTTTTTTTTTTCTTCTTTTTTATTTCAAGGAAACACTATGTTTTTTTTTTTTGTATGGGAAGCCCAGTGCATGAGGCTCTTGCCGATGTGAAGGTTTAGGTAGTGTTAGATATACACAGCGTTATGCTTTTGCGACTTGAACTCGTGACACTAAGGTCACGATAGACCGACATATCATTGCGCCAAAGCCTACACTCATTTTTTTTGCTTTTTTGAGTGCGGACTTATCTGTGACACCCCGCCTAATTAAATACCGGGTGATCAAACCTTTATTAAATTAAAACAGGATTTACATATGGTTCATTCTTAGCATCACTGTCGAAAACTTTTTAAAACTTTACTAACCACCTAGTATTCAAAAGTCGGTGCCAAATTTTATCTTTCATTAGACAAATAAATAACCAAGCGGAAAACTAAATAAATCATTCACCACATGTAATATCTAAACCAACGCACAATAAAATGAATGAATTAAAAATCTTGCCGAATAAACCATCGGCTACAAATATCCCATACCAAATAGTAATCCAATAATACTCATAAATTAAATAGCTGTCTGAATCAAATAAAAAGTAAATGCTCGGGGCAACACGCCCAAATTGAAATACTGAATCTGAAATCCTAATCTAGGAATGAGGAAATGAGACGTCTAGTCTGACCCTGCATGCATCCACATGTGCTACAGCAACGCATCCCTGGAATAGAATAATCAAGTCTGGCGTCTCTGTGGCTGGACACCTAGAAGGTTTTGAAAATATTTGACAACACGAGTTAGTACTCAAAACGTTTTGAAAATATTTAGCAAGCGTTTATCACAATTTAAAATCAGTTATTTATTACACATGTTAGGTTCACGTACACTCTCTTGACTTTCCTCCCCTCTCATCTATAGTGCACGCTTAACATTCTATATTTAGCCCACCTAGCTATACTACCCAAGCTAACTAGACTAAGGTATCTGACCGAACTTATCTACGCATCTAAGTTCCCGTAACGCCCATACACTACGCTATGTTATTGACATATCTCATATGTTATTTATTTCTCATGTAACATTTCACATATGTTATATTTCAATCTTTATAGTTAAGTCTCTCCACTTAATTCGTACAACATTTCACACATATTATCTTTCAACCTTTATAATTAAGTTACTACTTAATTTACTTTCTTAGATATACACAATCGACTATCTACTATTTCACACAAGTAGAATTTTCTCATTTATATATATATAAATATATATATATATATATATATATGTACCACTGCCTATATATATATATATATATATATATACACTGTCAAAGGCATCCCCCGGAACGACAACCGTGATGCATGCATACTTTGCTATCAAATCCTCGTACATCTCGTACCTCAAGGATTTATGGTCCCCGTACATCTCGTACCTCAAGGACATGATTCGGTGAACACCCTCGAACCTAAAATAATCATCATACTAAGGGGGCGGACATCGTTCCCAGCCTGCGCACATACCTAACGTACCCAAACGACCCGCCGATATTATTATTATCACTTAAAATAGTATTCCGCCTAAGGTTCCATTCCCTGGGACACTTATCCAAACCTCGCTGGAATTGCCAAGGTGGGACGACCCCTATCACTACCTAACCCCCGTGATAGCAAGTAGCGGTATGTTCACATATCAACCGGTATACACTAGGTATTCACACAACCTAAGTATCCCTATAAATCAGTAGGTATACTCACAACCCAATTATTCATGTTTGTACGTAGTATCTTTCTCTCGCACACTCCCCGTACTTATTACTTTACGATTTATCACGCTTAACGCATTTATTTGAGTATTCAAACAACTTTAGGGGTCCTAGTTACCCCTTTATTAATTGCAGTAGTTAAGCCTAACTTACCGTACTGGTCTATATGCAATTCTTTCGAAATTCCCGTAATTCTATATCCGTCTTTCAGATTAATTACGATATAGTTTCACCTAATTCAATCTCGTTGTAATCCTCTCAATAAGATTAGTACATACCCCTATCATAAGCCTACTGTAATATAATAAGTCCCCCATTATCATTTAACAAGGTCCTAAAGGTTTTCACGACAACGATTTAGGAATTATAGGCTTGAAAGGGAAAAATCAAGTTTTCTGGTAAATCGATTCTAGCCGAATCGATTCGAAAACGTACAGTTTGGCTACTTCGTCTTCTTCATGCGTTTTTCCACCATTTTCATTTACCAAACTTACATTATACTATACCGAAATCACAACCAATTATTCCTAACCATTTCTACATGCATTAGGGTGATTTCTAATGTTCTAAATATGTCAAATCTTCATAGAATTCAAGAACGAATCAAAACGCAAAACTTCTTCAAAAACCCTATTTTTGTGTTCTTCCCATACATTCATTCATAAACTCAGATTTAATTCGAAATGAGAGGTCCTTATCATATGATTTCTACTTCTCTACAAATAGTAAATCATTCTACATGCAAACTTGCCCAATCATGCATCAAAATCTATTCTTTTTCTTCCAAGAATCATAATTAAATCAAGTTTATTTTGAAAACCCTACACGTGGGTATTATAACTTCAAAAACATTATATATAAACACTTGCCTTAACAAGTGTGATCTGATTTCGTGGTGGTGATGATGGATTGATGTTCTTCTCTTCCAATATTCACTCCTTAGATGATTAGGATGCAAGAACAAGGTCCTATTCTTCAAGAACACCTTCTTAAGCTTTGAGAATGGCATCTCCTCCTTCTCTAATGGCCTCCCTTAGGTTTTTGTGTTTCTAACCCTAGCTTATGCCTCTTGACATTTGATATAGGGTTGTAAATTTCGTAGGTCTCTAAACCTTCTTTTGCCAAATGGCCAAAATGCCATCAATAGGTGCCTGTTTGATTAAAAATTGATTTGGGATCCAAACTATACCCCCGGGTATACTATTCCGACTATTTCTACCCTTTCGGAACCATCCGTGACCTAGAAATCATCATCCGAGTCACTCTAAATATATTTCCTATCTCGACCCCAATTTAGTCTACACGTGACTCCCGGTTGAGATAAAATCAAATACGCCCATATCACTCGCTATGACGTAAATTAATAATCATCAATTATTTACAACACACTTAGTAAATTTCATTTCATAATATTAATCAGTATCTATCTCTCGATTAATATTTAATAATCCCATTTATTATTTAATCACATTAAATTACGTCACTCGTGTAATTTAATTAAAACGTATTTCTCCCAATTAATTTCCGAATTAATTAAATTTCAAATACGCAGAAATACGGGGTATTACATTATCTTTTTTATTTTTATTTATAATATCTGTTTTGTTTCTTATCAATAATTTTCCTTTTGTAAATAGTATGCAAAAGTATATGAGCTGCAGAGGAGCATGTCTTGCTAGCATGGGAGCAGATCAACCTGCTGAAGTTGTTGAAGATGCCCCTAGACATCTGGTACATTTAATTGATTCTGTATTGAGCTTGTGGTATAGATATGATAACTTACTAAATTCAGTTATTTGTAATAACTCATGAGGAAATAAACTTAAATTACGTAATTTCATTTTTGAATTCGTGTTTCATTTGTTGTTGAGAAAATTAATATTTCTTTGCGAAGTAGAGAATCAAATAACCTTTTTATTGGATTTTGAGTAGCTTTTAGCAAGCAGACGACAAACAATTGATTAGTACTTTGACTTAAACTTGTAATGAGGAACTGAAACTGCATGTCTTGATAAATTTGTAGCGAATTACTAGTCACGTATCTATTCACTTTTTTTTTTTTGCATATATTATCGTGGTATATATAAAGTCCAGCATACATGAGGACTTGTACCAATCTTTTGAAGTTTTTTCCACCCCATCTATTTCTATTTTATTAGCATATTTTAAGGAAAATGTAACTGTCAGGTCATAAACGGCGCTCCTCCAGGTAGGGCTACAAACGAACGAAGCCGGACAACTCGAGCTCGGCTAATTTGTTAAGCAAAAAAACTGAATTGGCTCGGGCTGGACGTGTTTAGTCCATTAAAGCAAAAATGAGCTCGATTAGACCCCTTAGAACCAGGTGGCTCGAGCTCGGCTTGTTCGCTAAGCAAACGAACCGAGCTTAAACTTAATCTCAAGCTCCTTTAGGAATCAAGCACGATTACGCTTGCCTTGGTTCGTTTGCATCCCTAGCCTCCACGTCTCTCTCTCTCTCTCATATTTTAGCATGTTTCTTGTATAAGGAGTGCTGGGTTATTAAAGCCTATACTTGACATGTTATTTTAATTGTTTCGACTTTAATTTTGTTTTGCATTTCTAATTGTATTGATTATTTTCATGGTTTCCATTTGCACCAATCATGTTTTGCTTACTAATATTTTGATTGTTTTATATTCACATAATGGATTAATATCTGGGAAGTGAGAAGTGGAACGATTAGAAACTCTCTCTCTCTCCCTCTCTTCAAAGACGTGTGTGATCTCTACTCTATAGAGTTGCTGGAGCGGGATAACTATTGCATATCGAAAACCCTATGTATTGCGTATCGTGTATAGTACGAATCGTAAAAAAATTAGTAAAAATTAAATAAATTTATATAGAGAGAATTATAATCAATTATACAACATATTATAATTTAAACTAATTTTATGACATAGTTACATTGTCTAAAAAGTAAGAAGTTTGATTTTGTGGCAACATGAAAAAGAAATAAAGTAAGAATAATGTGCTAAACAAAATTAACTTTCAATTTATATCTACTACTGTAAAGTGTCAACATTACATCTTTCAACTTTTAATTTTCCCCCTGTCACATATCAAAATCCCTATGTATCGCGCATCATTTATCGTATGAAGCATAAAAAAATTAGTAAAAATTAAATGTATATAGAGAAAATTATGATCAATTATACAACATATTGTGGTTTCAAACTAATTTGATAACAGGGTTACATTATCTAGATTAAGAAGTTTGGTTTTGTGGGAACATGAAAGAGATATAAAGAATAGAATATACTCAGCTCAACAAGGCCTTTTCCCAATTATTTGGGGTCGGCTATAAAGAATGGAATATGCTAAAAAGAAAAATGAACTTTCAGTTTAATTTACTATTGTAAAGTGTTGACATTATATCTTTCAACTTTTAATTTTCCCACTGCTCATGCGACTTGGGAAAAAGAGAATATGAGGTAGTGACTAATAAAATAGTCTTTTTCAATCATCACATTTATAGACAGTGATGCAGGAGCATAGGGACATGGGCGTCCTTTTTAATATTCTTTTATTTTGTTCTTTTTTTAGCCTTTTGTATGATTAGTATAAATAGACGGAGGGCCTTCTTTTGCAACACTTTCGCCCTTTTGAGATTTGAGAGTTTAGAGAGAGAAATAAGAAATCCTCTTCCATTTTCCAAGTTGTTGTTGTTGTGTAGATACCTTCTTCTTTTTACTCTTCCGCACCTTAGATTACATCAAATTGGTATCAGAGCCTCATTTGCTCTTAGATTGATAGATGTTCATCGAAGATTGGAACTCGGATTGAATTCATCCGGACGAAATACGAAACACTCCAAACTTTTCCATGAAACCCTAACCCTAGAAATCAAGAATTCAAGAAACCCTAACCTTTCACCTCCTAAACGTGATATTACCAAACCCGAAACAACCTAAACCTTACCCAGATCTTAATCACCCCGTCCAAATACCCCAATCAACCCACCCGCAACTGATTTCTGCCTTGGACGTGAAAATAAAGGGTCGGGCAACACTAATGACTTCAGACCGAGACCAACCCTGGCCGAAACCCTACCTGGAGTCATCTCCGGCGCACGCTAAAGCCGACCGATCCCACTGACCCCACAAAAAATCCTCTTAACAAACCCAATTGCCCCTCTGTCCTAACTGATGGGCCTAACCATCCCTCAAACCTCATGAACCAACCCCAATTTCATACCATAATCCTATAAACCCTTAACTAAACACCAAAAAGCCAAATGATCCATCTAACCCCCATCTACACAGGATGTCCTTCCTTAGGGATCCTTCCTATTTAACCCCATGTTCCATTATCCTTCGCTCAATCTATTTGTGGGCGAAGAGACTCATTTTGCCATGAACAAGCAAAACGTGCGGGAGTTTCCACCACTTATATGCACACCGTGATGGTAACAACACCCGTAGATCCACAAACATCTCCACTTAGTGACGATACTTGGATCCGATCGAGTATTTTTGTTTTCTTGAAGCACCACAAAGGGGAGACTATGCACATTGATTATCGATGGAGGAGCTAGTGATAATTTGGTCGCGCAAGAGATGGTCAACAAGCTAAACCTTCCCACATAATCCTTGTTTACACCGTGTCGTATTGGGTGGTTGGGAAATGAATCCACCCTAGCTCCTAGCTGACAGTGCCGGGTGACTTTTTCCGTAAGAGATTATCGTGATGAGATTCTATATACTGTGGTGGATATGCGAGTGTGTCACCTTCTTTTGGGAAGGTCGTGGCAATTTGATCATCGTAGCATGCACGATGGCCGAGCCAACACCTATTCATTTGTGCATGAGGGGAAAAACTGTCTCCTCCGTCATATGTGATCATTCCCGATGTCTCGACCTTCCGCCCTGATAGTTTCACACGAGGAGCGCCGCGGAGAGAGGGTTGTGTTATGCTCTCATTAGCCCTATCACCACCCCGGAGGCGACTGTCCCACCGCGTGTTCGAGTTTGTTGGATTCTTTTATTGACGTGTGCACACCCCCAGATGATCTTCCTCCTCTCAGGGATATACAACATGCCATTGATTTTATCCCCGGGGCGCAGCTCCCTAACCTTTCCCACTACCGCATGTCACCCACGGAGCACGCAGAGTTGCAGAGACAGTTCACAGAGCTCTGTGACAAGGGCTATATTCGGGAGATTATGCCTCCTTGTGCAGTACCTTCCATGTTAGCACCAAAGAAGGATGAAAGCTGACGTATGTGTGTTAATAGCCGAGTTATTAACAAGATCACCGTGAAGTACAAATTTTCTATTCCTAGGTTGGAGGATATGCTAGATCAATTCCATGGTGCGCGGGTTTTCTCCAAACTAGACTTGAAGAGTTGCTACCACCAAATTCGCATAAAACCAGGGGACGAGTGGAAGACTGCCTTCATGACGAAAGATGGGCTATACGAGTGGACGGTGATGCTTTTTGGCTTCCCCAATACCCCATCTACCTTTATGAGAGTGATGACACTGCACCATTTCATGGATAAATTTGTGGTGGTTTATTTTGATGACATCCTGATTTACAGCCGATCAGAGGAGCACCTAGATCATGTGGCTCGGGTATTAGCGGTCCAACGAGTCGAGCGCTTCTTCCTTACGTTGAAGAAGTGCACTTTTATGGTACCATCGGTGACCTTTTTGGGATGTGTGGTCTCAGGGTGGATGATGCCAAAGTTCAGGCGGTAGTGGATTGACCCCCACCCTCTTTGGTTTCTCGGGCACGCAACTTTCATGGCTTGGCTGACTTTTATAGGCGCTTTATAGCCGAATTCAGCACTGTCATGACTCCTATCACAGATTTGATGAGTACTTCCTCGAGTACTGAGTTCAGGTGGACACTAGAGGCGGATGCTGCCTTCAAACGCATCAAGGAGCTGATGACGACGTCCCCTATCCTAGCTTTACGCGATTTCGATAAGCTATTTGAGTTGTCTTGTGATGCTTGTAAGACAGGGGTGGGTGCTGTTTTGAGCCAGAATGGGAAGTCGATTGCTTTCTTCGATCAGAAGTAGACGGACACCGCTCTCCATTATTCGACTTATGACCTCGAGTTCTATGTGGTGGTTAAAGCCGTGAAATTTTGGTCGCCCTATCTCCTCCACAAGGAGTTTGTCATCAAATCAGATCATGAGACCCTCCGTTTCTTACATAGTCAGCGGCGTGTTAGTGACAGACACGCTAAGTGGATCGCTTACCTCCAGCGTTACACTTTTCACTTCCAGTACAAACCGGGGAAGGAGAATCAAGTGGTGGACGCCTTCAAGTATTTGGATTTGATGAGGTACGTGATCTTTACCCGACGGATGTAGAGTTTGGGCCGATCTTTGCAGCTTGCTAACAGGGCACTGGGGCATGAGGCAAGTATCTATTACAGGATGGGTTCCTACACCGCGATATGGTCTTAAGCATTCCATCTTTGTCCCTACGGGAGAAGATCATTTCTGAGATCCATGGGGGAGGTTTAGCCGGCCATATGGGATAGACGTGTACTCACGCGATGCTGAGGGACCGATTTTACTGGTCGATGATGAGGAGAGATGCCAACGCTTTCATTAGGCATTGCTACACTTTACAGACGGCCAAGGGCCAGCACACCAATGCGGGGCTATACACTCCGTTGCCGATTCCCGAGCGCCAATGGCAGGATGTATCAATGGACTTTATAGTGGGACTACCTCGTACTTCCCGTGGCCATGATTCCGTTCTTGTCGTGGTGGATAAGTTTTTCAAAATGTCACACTTCATCCCTTGCTCTCGCACGACAGATGCATCTCATGTTGCTTCATTATATTTTCGGGAGGTTGTTCGTTTTCATGGTGCCCCATGTTGCATCACCTCATATAGAGATGTGCGAATTACACGACACTTCTGGCGCCACTTTGACGACTGTTACGGACGCAGTTATAGTTCTCGACCGCTTTTGACCCCGACTGAGGTGGTCAACCGTAGTGTGGGTGACCTATTGAGGTGCCTATCTTCCGAGAATCCCCGTAGGTGGAACATCGTGATCGCGCAGGTCGAGTTCGCTTTCAACAATGCTATAAACCAGTCTATTGGCCTCTCTCCGTTTTAGATTGTCTTGGGGCAGTCTCCTACTATGCCCATTGATCTTGTTGAGCTTCCACCGACAGTGCCTATATGCCCTTCAGTCGAGGAGTTTGCAACTCACCTGACGTCCATCCAGGCCGATGTTCGCGCTCGATTACAGACCATGTATACCTCTTATAAAGAGGCTATCGATGAGCACCACCGATTTGTCTTTGTAATCCCCCGTATTTTTGAAAGATTTTATTTTAATTATGGGAATTACTAATTTAAATGGGAAACTTTATAATTAATCCGGATTTAAGTAAATAATTACTAGCGTGATGAGAGTTAGTATTTATTGGTGAGACTTATGTTGAATATTACTTAGTGAGTAAAGTAATATATAATGAGAATATTATATAATTGTCCTGTGTGAAAAATACTGCAGTTACATTACACTTAGTTGGGACGCGCGCGTGAGCCGTGTCGGGACTTGAATGAGGAATTAAAATGTAATTTTATTTTTGGTTATTCGGATGGCTGTTTTGAGTACGCCAGTGTATCCAGAAGGATCGAGATAGTCAGAAAAGTTTACTCGGGGGTTTAATTTGGAGTCCGGGGCAACTTTAGGCCAACCTGACACCCCTGAGGAGTATTTTTGTCTTTTGAAACATTGGGATTAATTAATGGACGAAAATTGGAGAAATATATCTGCATGTACGTGGTAGAATTAGGGTAAATAACTGGTAAACCCAAGAGAGAGTCCAAGAGGAAGAAGGAGAAAAGGTTCCTAGGAGTTTTAAGGCCAAACCCTTTCAGCTTTCACCAAAAACATCATCAACATGTCGATCGGTAAGAGGAGAACGGATCTATACCAATTTCAAGCGACGAATCAGACCTTCGTGAAAAGGCAAGTGTTTATCTTGCTTCATTTAGAGCATATAATATCTATGTTAGTCTAGTTGATGATTTACTCATGATATTATGAATTTGGGACTGAAATTGGGTATTAATCTATGATTGTGGTATAGATATTGCATGTAGTTGAATAACCATCTTGTGGGGATAAGAAATCTGGGTTTTATATGTTGAAATTTCAAAATCAAATCTGAGTTTAATTGTGACTAATGGTGATTATATGAATTTAGGGCTTTTTGAGGATTTAGGAAATTAATCTGAATCTATGGTGAAATTGTAAGGATTTGATGTTAAAAAGGTGTTGGAAAGCATACAATTGCTAGTGGTTATGATTTAGAATCGTTGGTTTTGAGTTCGGTAAAGTTTTATGTGATTTGGGTGTTGAAAAAGTTGAGAAAACGCAGTTTTTAGAGGACAGGGACGATCTGCGGAATTCTCGTTCGAACGACCTGTGTAGTTTGAACGAGAATTCCAACGACCTATCCAACGAGAATTCAGAGAGTATTTCGTTCGAACGACCTCGTTTGAACGAGATTCCAGTGAAAATTCAGTCCTTAATTCGTTCGAACGAGATTTCCCCCAGCTTCTAACGAGATTTCAGAAAGTCTAATTTTTTCCCGGACAAGTTAAAACCTTATAAGGTTGATTCAAGTGAGGGAACGACCTACGCTATTCTTGAGTGACTTCTTTACATATTCTAATGGTGAGATGATTGTGTAACTACTAAGGGAGTATGTTGGAATAAGAGGGCCTTATGGAATACATACGATAGAGAGATTCGTACGGATAGAGTAACGTGAGTATTAGAGATAATAATACTACGTGTAAATTCGGCAATTTGGGTTGCGAGAATACCTAATGGTTATTATAGGTTGTGTGTATGTACCTATTGGTTGAATTATTGTGTGTATTACATACCTACGCTGCTTGCTATCGGGTGGAGGTTGCGCGTTGTGGACGATCATATCTTGAGGAGCCTTCGGGGGGGATTTTGATTCGTATCACTAGAACATAGAGCCTTGGTACGGGCTATCAGTGAGAACGATAGTGTTGACGGTCATATGGGTGCGTAGGTATGTGCATATCCCATAGGCTTGGAACTATGTTCGCCTCCAATGTGTGTTTGTTTTGATGGTTCGCAAGAGATTGAACCTATAGTCCTTCATTCAATGAGCGATGCACCGGGACATGATAGCAAAGTATGCATTGCACCAAGGGGGCCCTAACCCAGGGGTGTTAGAATAGTTTATATATATATAAAGAGATAAATATGTGTATACCTGTTACTTATTCTACCGTGCGTGCTTAGTAGATATGGAATTAACGGTGTTTAAAAATATTCTTAGTGAGAAAAAGGAATACCTATGAGGATAACGGTTGTGTATATGAATAAATATCCTTAAACATATGGTAAAACGGGGTACGGGTGATTTAGGTAAACGCATGAGATTATTGGTGTGATAATAGTCATCTTCGGGCTAGTTAGGCGGGGTAGCATGACTAGAATGGGTTAAATATACGCGTTAGATGTGCGCTATAGATGAGAAGTGAGCATCTCAAGTGAGAGTACGGAAATTTAACATGTACACAATATGTGCTATTGTTTTCATTTAAGGACTTGCTGATTTCTAAACTGTTTTCAACTCAGGCTCTGACCCGCTTATGGCAAATCTCTTTTCTTTTGTCAAATTATTTTAGGTGCCCAGCCACAGGGACACCAAGTATAGGAGTTCCTTTCATTTGACGAGCTGTAGCTGCTGTGGAAGTTACAGGACTTAGTAGTAGACGCCTCCATGACTTTCGTTTCCTAATCTTGAGTTATTTACTCCAGTTAGGGCATGTCGCCCCTTTTTCTTATTTAGACAGTCAGAGATTGTGGATGTATTTATTTACTCCTTTTAGTCGTTGGCTTATTGTATTCGGTATTTAGGCTGGAGATGTTTACTCCAGTCACATTTATTATTTCAGTCATTTTATTTCTTATGAGATTAGTTAGATGGTGTATGTTTAATAATTGGTTAATTTGATTATATGTTAATAAAAGATAAAATTTTGACATCTACCTTTTTAAATATTGGGTGGTTAGAGTTAATAATAAAGTTTTCGACAGTGATGCATATTCTGAACTAACTGGATATTCTGAATTAATTTAATAAAGGACTGATCACCCGGTATTTTATTACGCGGGGTGTCACCGGTGGTGTCAGAGCGTCAGGTTCTAGAGTCTTTTAGGATCTGTGCGGCTTATTACGTTTCAGCTTAGCGTTAATTGATATAGAGCCCTATTGTAGGATTGTTGTATTCCTCTACGCATACGACTTACGGTCTCCTCCTAGTAAGGATAATTGATGTGATACATATACGAGTTCGGATGGGCCTGGTACACTGAACAATGTGGGACAACCAGCAAAGGGCTGTTGGAAGGACTGAAGGAGGAGAGGCTCAATAAGCCATGGAGTATTCGGGGGACGGTGATCGCAGTAAGAATCACCGAAATTGTTGTCTAGGTTAATGATAAAAGGATAAGCACTCGGGGACAATAACTTCCGAAATACTGTGTTAGATAACAGTAGTGCAAATTTAGACTGACCCAATGTAGTCTATAAAGGAGAGAGTCGGAGGATCTCTTTCGAAGAATCACCAGTAGGATTTAAAGAAAAGATGAAGTGTAATGGGCCAATGGAAGAAGATAATCCAAAGGCAATAGTGTAGGGTGGAGTGCAGTGACACTCATAATTTAATTTCGGACGAAATTTTTAGCTCATAGGAGCAGCATAGAGCGATGATAGCCAGTCGCTGCATATAAAGTAGTATATATGGAGTTAAACGAGAGATTGAGTGCAGTTTGACCGTAAGATCTTCCATCTACTGTTCAGACAGAGACACAAATGGGAGTACGAACTTATCACAAGTAGGTCAGGTAGAGAGAGACTGACCGTGAAAGATAAGTTAACTCGGTTAACGAACTTCGTAGCTAAAGAAAGGGGATACGGAGAATAATAAGAATGGACTCGTGGGTGAAATACCCAAGCATGAATGGGAGATACGACTAAGGTGACTCGTGTCGGTGTCGTCAAAGCCATACGTTTACAAGAGTACATCAACGCTTCCAGAAGAAGGGAGCCAAGAGGATTGGAGGATCTAATCAAAGAGCAACAATGAAGTTAACGGTACCAGTGTGTTACCACAAGAGGATGTACCCGGTAGGGGACCCACTTAAATGCTTTAGATCATTTGAATTCTTACCAACTGACGGTAGATTCAGTCAGGGTTGTCAAGGCTAGCAACAAGTTCCATAAGACCCATAGGAGCCAAAGGGACGAGGGTAGCAATCAGGGTTAAGACTACCAGTTCCGAGAGGGGACACACCGACATGGCCTGTGGGGACAGAGATAGAGGATGAGCACATGAAGGTGTCCTATGGGTGATGAGTAGGACCACGGGCACTAAAATGATACACGACGAGGAAGTGAGAACAGGCGGACTGGGAAAGTAAATGAAAACGATGCCAGTGGAGCATAGTAGCAGCTTAAGAGACATTCCCAGTAGGAGAATCGGACGAAGAGATTCAGACCCAGAGGTTATCAACCTAAGAAATCATTGAGTTCAGGAAGGATCAATAAGGTCCTCAATAGTAATAACAACATTCCCATTCCTCAAACCCGTCAGGACTGAGGAGATGGCGAGGGCGGCTAGTAAGGCCAGGCCCAGAAGCAAGAGAGTTCCTCTGGCATGTTGTTACGGTCATAAAGTGATGGGCCGCATGAAGAAGGATTGCCCAAAGTGGGACAGAGGACAACCGTAAGATGAGATCTTGGATATGCAACTGTTACAGTTGAACAAGGGGTTAGTTCCGGCACGAGGGTTATGCTTAGGGACCCGTTGTCCATGAAAGGTAGGTGGCAAATGGAGACAGAATAATTGCCTTACCCTTATAAGTAAGGGATGACGTTTCGGGTGACATGAGTGAGTCACAATAATTGATTAGTAACACTACAATTCGAGTGTGCATCGAGTTTAGTGGGTGCGCTGGCGATAGTAGCCTTATTATGTATGTGATTACCATTGGGTAATGAGACTGTTGGTGTCCCCTGTAAGGGAGGAGTAGGCGTGGACGCTAAGAAAAGTTTTATATTACGTAACAATTTTTGCCCCTCTTTCGGTTTTATAATAGTAGAAAATAATATTATTATTATTATATTGTGTAGTGACTGGATACCGAGGGTTTGAGCGGTAGTAAATTGTTAGTAAGACTATCGTACTCGTTATTTCAGGGTAAAATGTATGGCTTTGCGAGGCATCACCTGAAAGACGGTTGAGGCTGCATATATATTGTATTGTATCGTAGACTTCGGTGAGTATGTTGTCTTACTATATTCGATCCCGGTGAGTAAGGAAATTTACTGATGTGATTCAGAGTATATTGATTTATTGTCGAGCGGAGAGATATAGCTCGTTAATTATATATAGCGCTGAGAACTTTGTAATAGTGAGGGCGCCATGTTAGAAGTCGACTTAGAGACATGAGAGTGGACGAGTAAACTTTTGTCCACAGACGGAAATTCGGGGGTACATGTTATGGACTAAGGGCTTAACGGATCTCGACGACCAACAATGTTAGATAGTAGTGTATCAGGGGGGTTCCTTGTTTGGATTTCGCTTTGCGAGACATCCCACGCATGAAACTTAGCGAACGTTGGAAGTTGGGGGATGTTCTGTCTTTAGTACATGTGCTTGGTACCGTAGTGATTACACGTATATATAGTTATAACTCTGAGTTAATAGTTATATTACGAATTAAGGCCGGTAGAGCCGTATTATGCTAATATGCGAAAATGTTATTAATCGTTGACACCACGAGCAGACCGGTGGGACAACATAGGATATAATTAAGTGGAAAATGTAGGGTGGCTTAGTATGACTGTGACACCCCGACTAATTAAATACCGGGTAGCTACTCTTTTATGAAATTAATACAGAATATCAAGTTGGTTCAGTCTTAGCATCACTGTCGAAAACATTTAATTGATTACTAGCCACCTAATATTTTAAAAGAGAGATGTCAAATTTTACTAAGTTAACAATTAACCAAGTAATTAAATCATCAACCAACAATCGCATAAGCAAACTCATATGAATAACCAACGAAATGAAATAAACTGAGTCTGGAGTAAACACTCCAATAATAATACCCAGAGTAAAATAAAATCCCGATACAAGAGTCTGAATAAATAAACCAACATCTGAAATAAAACTGAAAGTCTGAGAATGCTATCTCTAAATGGAAATGGGCGACGTACCCTAACAGATGAGTAACCCTGAATAGAATCAAGTGCAGAATGTGGAGGCGTCTAATACCGAGATCCTGTAACTTCCACAGCAGCTACAGCACGTCAATGTAATGGAAACTCCTATGCTTGGCGTCCCTGTGCCTGGGCACCTAAAAGGTTTTTACACAAAAAAAAAAAAAAATAGATTTGGAAGTAAACGGGTCAGAGCTGGAGGTGAAAACAATTTAAAAATATGGCAAGTGTTTAATTGCATTAAACAGTAAATATTATATACATGTTAGTTGCGTACTCTCACATGAGTTTCTCATCTCTCAACTAATGTGCACGCTTAACATATACCCTTAACCCATCCTAGTTATGCCACTATCTAACTAATCCGTACTAACCCCTGCGATCACATTCTAATATAAGGTGTCCACTCGTATTACACAAACAAGTTATATTTATATCTCACATTCACATTCATTAAATTACTTATCACAAATGTTGTTTAAATTCTCATATTCGTAGCCCATTCAAATATCTTAGTTATACCCATTTACCAAGCAATAGTGAACAAGTCACAAGTATATATATAAATCACTCTCAATACATATACATCTATGGCACCCCTAGGCTGAGCTGCGGTGCACGCATACTCTGCTATAAATGCATGTACATCACGTACGTAAGGATCACGCGTTCCGAATCACTCAGGAACCGTCTTATTACAAATCACACATATTGGAGGCGAACATAGTTCACATACCCATGGGTCACGCACATACCTACGCTCCCATGGTCAGTTGACTTATCAACTCACAAATAAGTCATTCACAGTCCTATGCCCTTAAAGTACCAATCTAAATCCGCCCGTAGGCACACAAAGATCAGATGGTCCTTTTCCGAAAGCCAACCTCCCGTGATAGCAAGTATGGTAGGTATGTCATACACATAAGAAATCCATACACTAGGTATTCACACAACCCAAGTAATCATATATCAATATAGGTATTCACACGTTCCATCTTATAAGTCTCATACGTAGTAAGTTTATCCAGAACATTCTACGTAATATATATATTTAGCTTGATAACTCTCTCGTCGTATCAATTTGAGTACCTAAACTTATCCCAAAAGGTTACTAGGTCTCCTACTAGTTTCTAAGGTTATCTCAGTAACTTAAAGCCCCTCCGCTACTGTTCCTATCCTTATAACATCATTAATTCCCATTATAGTCTCAAATCGAACAATTTCTAACCGTACTTCACTCGGTAGACTCTCGTAAGTAAGAACATTAAATTTATTAAGGTAAACCATTTTTTTCCGAGCATCAACTAAGACCCTACTGACCTTAACTAAGTCCCACAATACTATATTAATCACACTAAGAATAATTATAGGCTTGGGATTTATATTAAACCTTGAAGGGAAAAACTTTCAAAAATCAGGAGGGGTCGATCGATCGATCAAGTAGGCGTTTGCCCAAAAATTCTTTAAACAGTTACGGGTTCTCCAAATTTACACCCCAAATCCTCGATTACAATGTCCCAAACTCCCAACCAAGTATACTACTCATTACACCAACATGTTTCCACAATCGCTTAGTTTTAGAATCATTGAACCACCATGAATTAAGAGTTTCTTGGATCAAAAGTCATAAATATTCCCCTAAACGTAGTTCTTCAAAATTTCTCCGAGAACATCAAACTTCTCAACATTAATTCGTGAATTTGTACACATGGATTGTGATTGCATTGTCTCTACATACCAGAAGTTCATCTACATGCAAAACCTACCCATATTCAATGTTCTATTCTCCCAATTTATAAAATTCTCAATTTTCCAAGTCTAGTCTCCAATTCTAAACTACATGGATAATATATATTTGCTGAATCATAACAAGTTAAATCACTTGCCTGGGAATGAAGATTCTGATCCTTTGAAGACGATAAAGGTTGGTTCTCTTTCTTTTTCCGATCACAATTCCGACGATAGTGGAGATGTGTGGTGGTTATGGCCTTGGAAGCCCTTGGAACTTCTCCTCTCTATTCACGTTGCCCACTCTTTGGTCTTGACAGATAATGGCCCTAATGGTCCGAAGGTTGGCTGATAAACAAAGCCTAATTTTTGTAGGTCACTATTCATTTAAATTTAAAATACCCTCCCGGGTTGCCGGTTTGGCCTAAAAATGTCTCGGGACCCAAACTAAACCCCCCGGCTTGTGTTTTCCGACTATTTCGGCCCTTCCGGACACCTCAGCTCACTCAAAATGACCATACGGATGATACAAATATAATTTACTTTTAAATTCATTTAAATTGATTCCTGACGCGACTGGCACGCGCGTCCCAACTTAATTTCCGAATTGTCGTATTTATAACTCGCGACAATAGTAATAAATTCAATAATCATATATTACCATATTCACTTTGTAATATTCAACATTATTATCATAATCAAATACCAACTCTCGTCTCGCTAGTATTTAAATCCGGATTAATTTCTAATTAATTATCTCAAATTAATTTAATTAATCCCATAATTAAAAGTAATTTTATGTAATTAATCCCATAATTTAAAGCCATAAAAATACGGGGTATTACATACTCCCCCCCTGATAACGGAATTTCGTCCCGAAATTCGAAAAAGTAAGGCATACCTGGAAAAATTAGCTATCCTCCAGTACTCAAAACAAGATTCAAAGTAAGGCTCAATCACTACAACACCCACTTCACAACAAGTATGTTGAACACTCTCGACACTTTATCAGTTATAGGGTCACACCTCAATAAATGCACCTCACGTTGTGCTCTTACTAAACAACATTCGACTAAGAATAGCCTACACATCATTGGCCGCATTACCTCAATATTATTGGGAGGCCGCACCTCACTTCATATCAACTCCCGCATTTATCTAAACACAAAACTCCCATCTTGGGAGAAACCATAGAGCATCTGGCTCCTCTTGTCCGTTCTTCACATCTCTGTTCCCGGCGGTGTAACTTTTACAAAAGGAAAAAGCCACTTAGACTCTAACTTCTGATGATCCAAAACCCTGGCAATCCACTCACCTCTAAACATCCAAAGGAAGGATAGTAAGGTTTATCTACACAAAACATCTGAAGCACCTTGTCCATTATAAATAGGTACGTGTGCTTCCGCACAACTCTACCATTAGGTAATATCCTCTCCCCATTACATATTGTACTGCACTTACTAGCTATACCCTTTGTGGAAATGAAATGATCGCAATGAGTACAAGATTACTTTCATACAGCTCCACTAGTCGTCAATCACCTTGTGCCTACTCCTCGGGCTATAGGTGAGATACCCTTCTCAAAACGAATTGCTATCCCCACTACTTCCTGATACCCCATGTTGAAGGTGGATTTCGGGGATCTCATCCTAGTTCAGAATAATACTGGGTAGGACCACGTATCGGCGCGTTCACTATCTAATAGTGTAAATCACCCAAGGATATAACAACAACTTTCCTTCCGGACAACCTATTCCACACATTCGAAGGAACTCGTTACTTATAGGTTGGCAACCCATCAAAGAGATTTACCATTTGACTCTACCATCACTATAATCGTCGGCTGAATACAAACTATCTGGATGATCTTCCTACTCCAACTGTTTTCTATCTATGAGCAGTGCACTTGGAGACTACTTACAATGTCCCGCTCAACACCGACTTTCACTTATAATTCCTCCCATTCAGTGGTACCTAATAATCCTCTTCTTCCTTCGGCGTATTCCCAAAAATTCCACCCCGTGCACTTTTCGCCACGATGTGCACTTCTGGAATCTTTATACCTTATCGACATCATCATTTTATTTACGCGTAAGTCACCCTCAACATTCGATTGGGTGGAACTCCGCACTAAATTGTCCATAATAGTTAAATACTTGTTTTCTCAAGGGATACCCCCTTTTTAGATGGCTTCCCACTGCCTTTCCACCAAGTTCGGACGTGCTACTCTGATTGCACATGAATATACTGCTTATCATCCTTCTCTTACGACGCTTAATCCATTCTACCACTACCATTTTGTAATATCAGTCTCACAAGCATAAATTTCACCATTTATTTCCATGTCTCTTCTTCCGGCGATCCAGACACCAGCAAACCAAGGTGTCCATACACCCTATAAACCGTGCATACGGGTCTAAACGTCATATACGCTTCATACGTACGCTTAATTCTTTATTGCCCCTGTATTCGCAACGTGGCTATACCACTTGGGCATTTTAGATAACCCCAGAATTTGAAATCCTAAATCCTCCTTAACATCATTCTATCCTTCAACCCGCCGTAATAAAAATAAAATTTTCAGTACTTCCTCACCACACAACTGGCTCTACTGGCCTTATATTGTAATTTACCTTTTAACCTTCAGTTATAACTACATACTTCCATAACGACCGAGGTACCAAACTCATGGACGAATGGCCAAACATCTCCCTTCTACCAACCTTACGCTAAGTTTCATGCATGGGATGTCTTGCAAAGCGAAATCCAAACAAGGAACCCCCCCGATACACTACTACCTAGCATTGTCGGTCATCGGAATCCGTTAGGCCCTCAGTCCATAACATGTACCCCTATATTCCCGTCTCTTGACAACAAAGTTATCTCCTTCCGTAATTACACTTAAACAAGGAACTTCTTCCGAAAGACACTGTCACTTAACATTGGTGGTAATCACATTCCATAAATATCATGCAAATAGAATCGGGGCTCTCAAAATCCTATCCCCAGACATACAACTATGAGTATTAACTTTCACGTCTCTAAAGGGTGATATAGCAATGCGCTCTTCCTATTACCACGTCCCGAGTGTTAAATATAATAACCAGCTAAAGCTTTCCGCTGAACAGTAAACCAAATACACTCCGAATCATATCAATAAAGTCCCTACACATACCGGAATCAAGTATCCGAGACCATTATACCTTTCGAAGTCTTTATAATATATATATATATACATATATATAAATATAAAAAAATGCGAGCCCGACACTCTCGCAGATGAGGTCTCTCCAGAACAAAACATCCTACACTAAGGTAGTAACCCCGATAGACTTGCGATATTCGCCCACTATCGGTCTAAGCATCAATATAAAACCATAATTTGGATAATATCATACTCGTATAATACATCACTAAAAAGAGTAATCTCCATAAAGTATATACCACTATCGATACACCCATTCAATCTCCGCGAATACACTAAAAGTAACCCCACTATACAAAAAAAATATTCACATAATAATAATGTTGTCGATATACGCACTAAACTCGTCTCACATGCGAATTTAGCCAATAAAAATAAAAAGATGTAGTAACTCGCTCGTGTCATATACAATACGCCTCGTCTTCTGAGGGTAAAACTCATATTTCTATCTCGCCAGTCGCACTGGTTGCTTAAATGGTCCTTGGATATAGCACACCTGTCTGAACCA
Source organism: Sambucus nigra (assembly GCA_949130495.1). Taxonomy (NCBI): domain Eukaryota; kingdom Viridiplantae; phylum Streptophyta; class Magnoliopsida; order Dipsacales; family Adoxaceae; genus Sambucus; species Sambucus nigra. The sequence goes on along the minus strand of OX422215.1, from coordinate 380,992,850 downwards.
AACCGAAAATTACAATAACTATGCCTTTGCTAGGCATCATACCCTTACCCCTTTACTCACTTCGAGAAAATTTAACGCATGAGGTTTCACTCCCACAAAATACCTCTACACATACTCCACTTATCTCTGGTCATACTGACCATGTTAGGGTTGTCCTTCATTGGACTTTGATAGTCTTGACTCTGATGGCTACCTCCGTTGTTCCCTTAGCTTTGATGGCCCTAAGGAACATGCTACTGGCTTCAACAAACCTTACTGAATTCACCATTGCTTGGTAAAAATTCAGTTACCCAAATCGTTTAAATGGGTCCTCGGATGGGTTTCCCCCTTGTTGTGCTTCACTAACACCGTCTCACCCAGTCTTGCTTTCTGACCAAATTCTTCGATTCTTGTAGCTCCCCGAACAAGGAAGCGTTAACATCCAAAATGACAAAACGCGACATTGTCACCATCTGCATTGACCGTCCAAGCAGAATTTCCCATAAGTGCTAGCAATTCTTCTTATGAGTTAATTTCCCACTTTAAAATCCTCTTCTCCATTGTACCTACTTCATCTGGTGCAAGATTCGCTAATAAATTAAATTCCTTTTCACAAAGAGACCTCTGTCCGACCCTCCTGTGTGAGTTCAGAACAAAGTTCGCATCTTATCCTGAACATCTGATGAAGGAACTTGCAGTTAAACTATACCTAAGATTCCTCAATTGACACAACATTCCACTTATAAAAGTGGTGGTTGACTCCCACCTTTATTACTTTGCCCTGACGAGCCGAGAAAAAATTCTTACCCCAAATTTCACTTCCAGTTAGCCACACTCCGACATATGCCCAAGCCTTCAGATATTTTACCTTCGTTGGCTAACATGCACGATCTCCGCATTCCTAGAATTTCCACTGCTGGTTTTCTTCAATGTTTTGTCCGACTCTCTCCCAATCTAACCTTGTTGGGTGAGTCTAATTTGACTCCACTTTTGACTATAGCGGTACCTGAAAGTCATATGTTGTGTCCAAGCCGTCTTTACCGTGCTGACTTTTCGTACCGTATTAGGGTTGACCTCAACTACGGTCATCATTCTTGAACATACCCTATAACTTCAACTGGGCTTTGTCTTGCTGTCCGCCCAACTGCCCTCGCTTGACTTACTGCATGGTTCGGCACACGAACACACCCGAATGCAAATCAGATTCACTATCATATACATTATATCAGGAGAACGAAATCTCTCCAAAGAAATCAACAATCCTGAACATAGGGCTCTATATCAAAGAAAGTTACGCTGGAAGCATAATAAGCCGCACAAATCCTAAAGGATACTAGAACCCGATGCTCTGATACTACATGTGACACCCCGACTAATTAAATACCGGGTAGCTACTCCTTTATGAAATTAATACAGAATATCAAGTTGGTTTAGTCTTAGCATCACTGTCGAAAACATTTAATTGATTACTAGCCACCTAATATTTAAAAAGAGAGATGTTAAATTTTACTAACTAAGTTAACAATTAACCAAGTAATTAGATCATCAACCAACAATCGCATAAACAAACTCATATGAATAACCAACGAAATGAAATAAACTGAGTCTGGAGTAAACACTCAAATAATAATACCCAGAGTAAAATAAAATCCCGATACAAGAGTCTGAACCAACATCTGAAATAAAACTGAAAGTCTGAGAATGCTTTCTTTAAATGAAAATGGGCGACATGCCCTAACAGATGAGTGACCCTAAATAGAATCAAGTGTAGAATGTGGAGGCGTCTAATACCGAGATCCTGTAACTTCCACAGCAGCTACAACACGTCAATGTAATGGAAACTCCTATGCTTGGCGTCCCTGTGGCTGGGCACATAAAAGGTTTTTACAAAAAAAAAAAAAAATAGATTTGGAAGCAAACGGGTCAGGGCCCGAGGTGAAAACAGTTTAAAAATATGGCAAGTGTTTAATTGCATTAAACAGTAAATATTATATACATGTTAGTTGCGTACTCTCACATGAGTTTCTCACCTCTCAACTAACGTGCACGCTTAATGTATATCCTTAACCCATCCTAGTTATGCCACTATCTAACTAGTCCGTACTAACCCCTGCGATCACATTCTAATATAAGGTGTCTACTCATATTACACAAACAAGTTATATTTATATCTCACATTCACATTCATTAACTTAAGGTTCTAAAAGGCGCGAGGCGTGGTCGAGGCGTAGAGGTCAAGCCTCAAGCCTTAGGAGCCTAGGCGTAAAAATGCGTTTTTCCTTTTTTTATTATTTTAATTATTCTAAGACTAGTAATATAATAAAATAATACATACCTTGAATTTTGAAAATATATCCATATGTTTGGTAGCCATCTTTCTCATATTCATGCTCCATAACCAATATTTGTCAATTAGTCCTTTGTTTTTAAAAATAAAATGTGCCTTTAGCCTTTTACCAAGAATAAGGCCTAATAAGGCGTAGGCTATGCGTTTCTCTCAAGCCTCAAGCCTAGGCGGGCCTTTTAGAACACAACATTAAATTACTTATCACAAGTGTTGTTTAAATTCTCATATGCGTAGCCCATTCAAATATCTTAGTTATACCCATCTATCAAATCCATGTACATCGTACGTAAGGATCATGCGTTCCGAATCACTCAGAAACCGTCTTATTACAAATCACACATATTGGAGGCGAACATAGTTCACATACCCATGGGTCACGCACATACCTACGCTCCCATGGTCAGCTGACTTATCAACTCACAAATAAGTCATTCACAGTCCTATGTCCTTAAAGTACCAATCTAAATCCCCCCATAGGCACACAAAGATCAGATGGTCCTTTTCCGAAAGCCAACCTCCCGTGATAGCAAGTATGGTAGGTATGTCATACACATAAGAAATCCATACACTAGGTATTCACACAACCCAAGTAATCATATATCAATATAGGTATTCACACGTTCCATCTTATAAGTCTCATACGTAGTAAGTTTATCCAGAACATTCTACGTAATATATATATTTAGCTTGATAACTCTCTCGTCGTATCAATTTGAGTACCTAAACTTATCCCAAAAGGTTACTAGGTCTCCTACTAGTTTCTAAGGTTATCTCAGTAACTTAAAGCTCCTCCGCTATTGTTCCTATCCTTATAACATCATTAATTCCCATTATAGTCTCAAATCGAACAATTTCTAACCGTACTTCACTCGGTAGACTCTCGTAAGTAAGAACATTAAATTTATTAAGGTAAACCATTTTTTTCCGAGCATCAACTAAGACCCTACTGACCTTAACTAAGTCCCACAATACTATATTAATCACACTAAGAATAATTATAGGCTTGGGATTTATATTAAACCTTGAAGGGAAAAACTTTCAAAAATCAGGAGGGGTCGATCGATCGAGAAGGCAAAGGGTCGATCGATCGAAACAGCCGATCGATCGACATTCTTGAGTCGATCGATCAATCAAGTAGGTGTTTGCCCAGAAATTCTTTAAACAGTTACGGGTTCTCCAAATTTACACCCAAATCCTCCATTACAACGTTCCAAACTCCCAACCAAGTATACTACTCATTACACCAACATGTTTCCACAATCCGTAACGTTTTAGAATCATTAAACCACCATGAATTAAGAGTTTTTTGGATCAAAAGTCATAAATATTTCCCTAAACCTGGTTCTTCAAAATTTCTCCAAGAACATCAAACTTCTCAACATTAATTCGTGAATTTGTACACATGGATTATGATTTCATTGTCTCTACATACCAGAAGTTCATCTACATGCAAAACCTACCCATGTTCAATGTTTAATTCTCCCAATTTATAAAATTCTCAATTTTCCAAGTCTAGTCTCCAATTCTAAACTACATGGATAATATATATTTGCTTAATCATAACAAGTTAAATCACTTGCCTGGGAATGAAGATTCTGATCCTTTGAAGACGATAAAGGTTGGTTCTCTTTCTTTTTCCGATCACAATTCCGGCGATAGTGGAGGTGTGTGGTGGTTACGGCCTTGGAAGCCCTTGGAACTTCTCCTCTCTATTCACGTTGCCCACTCTTTGCTTTTGACAGATAATGGCCCTAATGGCCCGAAGGTTGGCTGATAAACAAAGCCTAATTTTCGTAGGTCACTATTCATTAAAATTTAAAATGACTAAAATACCCTCCCGGGTTGCCGGTTAGGCCTAAAAATGTTCCGGGACCCAAACTAAACTCTTGGCTTGTGTTTTCTGACTATGTCGACCCTTCCGGACACATTGGTGCACTCAAAATGCCCATACAGATGATACAAATATAATTTACTTTTAAATTCATTTAAATTGATTCCTGACGCGACCGACACGCACGTCCCAACTTAATTTCCGAATTGTCGTATTTATAACTCGCGACAATATTAATAAATTCAGTAATCATATATTACCATATTCACTCGGTAATATTCAACATTATTATCATAATCAAATACCAACTCTCGTCTCGCTAGTATTTAAATCCGGATTAATTTCTAATTAATTATCTCAAATTAATTTAATTAATTATCTCAAATTAATTTAATTAATTCCATAATTAAAAGAAATTTTATTTAATTAATCTCATAATTAAAAGCCATAAAAATACGGGGTATTACAATGACCTTACCATATAGTTATGCCAAGTATGTGAGGCATAGTTTGAGATGAATGTAACATGTCTAGTTTGGTTGTGCAGAAATGCACGAAGTATAGGGTGTATGGGCGCCCTAGTTAAGTGTATCATCAATAACGTTTATGGGGAGAAGACGTGGAAATGTGAAAATACACGTAGACGTATGGGTAGATACGAGGTAAAATTAGAATGAGGCAAAGGGGAACGAAATTGCTTTGTGGGCAAGGGAATCACTAAAGATCGAAGAGTAGAAGGATAAAGAATGTTATAGTAGTGTAAAGTGCAAGAAATGTACGATGTAGATTCTTGAGAATAATCAACAGTCGCCCAGTAAAGAGGAGTAATATAACGAGAGTTGCGTCATAACAAATTTAGAAGATTTGGAAGTCCGTCACGAGTAGTCGGGTATGATTGCAAATATCTCCCACGAACAGATGGATCACTAGTTCGAATGGTAGTGTATAGATCGTCGGACTAAATAGTACCATTTATGAAGAGACACGGGGAACAACATAATGTTCCAAAAATGTAAAAAGTAGTGGAAATATATGTGTGATGAACACTAATGACTCAAGGAGTTGACACATGGAGATGTTTTTTTTTTTTTTTTTTTTTTTTTAGAGGAAATGCTTTGGCCGTGCGTAAAGAGGTTCATATTAGTGACAAAACGGAAGCAAAATTGCAAGGTGACGTGTAAGCACCAAGGTGAATTGTTAGAATGAGGGAATACTTTGATATGTGATGAGTAAAGAGAATTAGTCACTAGAATGGAACGGTAAGGGAAGACCGTTTGACTGAAGGGTGCCATTAGTAGAGTGACACTGAGATAATGAAAATTTCATGGGGTGCCTCTCGATAGCGTGCCTGATCGGGACAAGATTTTGTGTCCAAAATTTGGGAGAGCTTCCAGAAGGCCATGGGTACGGAATTACGATTGAGTTCGGCCTATCACCTGCAGATTGATGGGCAGACCGAACGAACGAATCAGATTTTAGAGGATATGTTGCGGATGTCCATCCTTGACTTTGGCGGGGGCTGGGAGCAATATCTTCCACTGGTGGAGTTTGCTTATAATAAATCCTATCAGTTTACTATTGGCATGGCTCCATTTGAGGCATTATATGGTAGGCCTTGTCGTTCTCCAAAGTGTCCGCTAGAGGTGGGGGACAACAAGCTACTTGGGCCATAGGCGATTCAGGATACCTCGGCCAGGATTGAGATGATTCGGAGTCGTATTCGGGTTGCTCAGGTTAGACAGAAGAGCTACGCCGATGCCAAGAGGTTCTTCAAGGAGTTCAATGTGGGGGACCATGTGTTGTTACGAGTATCTCCTATGAAGGGGGTAATGCGGTTTGGGAAGAAAGGGAAGTTGGCGCCGAGGTAAGTAGGACCATTCCCTATTATTGAGCGGATCGGGCAGTAGCTTACATACTTAGGTCACCGGAGCACTTGCATAGGATTCATGACGTGTTCCATATTTCTTCCCTGGGGAGATATCTTCGGGATGACATGGCCCACACTCATATTGCTTTAGAGGAGATTGACCTATAGCCCGATAGTTCCTGCGAGGAGGGGCCAGTTACTATCGTAGACCGTAAGGAGAGGAAATTGAGGTCAAAGGTAGTGCTGTTAGTACGTGTTCAATGGCGGCATCATAATGTCGAGGAGTCTACCTGGGAGCACGAGGATGAGACGTGCGACAAGTATCCAGAGTTGTTCCTACCAGGTATACCATTATTATTTTTACGCTTTTTCGAATTTCAGGACGAAATTCCGTTATTAGAGGGAAGTATGTAATACCCCGTATTTTTGAAAGATTTTATTTTAATTATGGGAATTATTAATTTAAATGGGAAACTTTATAATTAGTCCGGATTCAAGTAAAAAATTACTAGCGTGATGAGAGTTAGTATTTATTGGTGAGACTTATGTTGAAGATTACTTAGTGAGTAAAGTAATATATAATGAGAATATTATATAATTGTCGTGTGTGAAAAATACTGCAGTTACATTACACTTAGTTGGGACGCGCGCGTGAGCCGTGTCGGGACTTGAATGAGGAATTAAAATGTAATTTTATTTTTGGTTATTCGGATGGCTGTTTTGAGTACGCCAGTGTATCCAGAAGGATCGAGATAGTCAGAAAAGTTTACTCGGGGGTTTAATTTGGAGTCCGGGGCAACTTTAGGCCAACCTGACACCCCTGAGGAGTATTTTTGTCTTTTGAAACATTGGGATTAATTAATGGACGAAAATTGGAGAAATATATCTGCATGTACGTGGTAGAATTAGGGTAAATAACTGGTAAACCCAAGAGAGAGTCCAAGAGGAAGAAGGAGAAAAGGTTCCTAGGAGTTTTAAGGCCAAACCCTTTCAGCTTTCACCAAAAACATCATCAACATGTCGATCGGTAAGAGGAGAACGGATCTATACCAATTTCAAGCGACGAATCAGACCTTCGTGAAAAGGCAAGTGTTTATCTTGCTTCATTTAGAGCATATAATATCTATGTTAGTCTAGTTGATGATTTACTCATGATATTATGAATTTGGGACTGAAATTGGGTATTAATCTATGATTGTGGTATAGATATTGCATGTAGTTGAATAACCATCTTGTGGGGATAAGAAATCTGGGTTTTATATGTTGAAATTTCAAAATCAAATCTGGGTTTAATTGTGACTAATGGCGATTATATGAATTTAGGGCTTTTTGAGGATTTAGGAAATTAATCTGAATCTATGGTGAAATTGTAAGGATTTGATGTTAAAAAGGTGTTAGAAAGCATACAATTGCTAGTGGTTATGATTTAGAATCGTTGGTTTTGAGTTCGGTAAAGTTTTATGTGATTTGGGTGTTGAAAAAGTTGAGAAACGCAGTTTTTAGAGGACATGGACGATCTGCGGAGAATTCCAACGACCTATCCAACGAGAATTCAGAGAGTATTTCGTTCGAAATTTCATTCGAACGACCTCGTTCGAAATTTCATTCGAACGACCTCGTTCGAACGAGATTCCAACCAAAATTCAGCCTTAATTCGTTTGAAGTTTCGTTCGAACGAGATTCCCCCCCAGCTTCTAACGAGATTTCAGAAGTTCAAATTTTTGCCCGGACAAGTTAAAACCTTACAAGGTTGATTCAAGTGAGAGAACGACCTACACTATTCTTGAGTGACTTTTTTACATATTCTAGTGGTGAAGTATGTTGGAATAAGAGGGCCTTATGGAATACATACGATAGAGAGATTAATCGTACGGATAGAGTAACGTGAGTATTAGATACCTACGTGAGTATTAGATTAATCGTACGGATAGAGTAACGTAGTATTATTAGAGATAATAATACTACGTATAAATTCGGGGATTTGGATTGCGAGAATACCTAATGATTATTATAGGTTGTGTGTATGTACCTATTGGTTGAATTATTGTGTGTATCACATACCTACGCTGCTTGCTATCGGGTGGAGGTTGCGCGTTGTGGACGATCATATCTTGAGGAGCCTTCGGGGGCGATTTTGACTCGTATCACTAGAACATAGAACCTTGGTACGGGCTATCAGTGAGATCGATAGTGTTGACAGTCATATGGGTGCGTAGGTATGTGCGTATCCCGTAGGCTTGGAACTATGTTCGCCTCCAATATGTGTGTTTGTTTTGATGGTTCGCGAGAGATTGAACCTATATTCCTTCATGCAATGAGTGATGCACCGGGACATGATAGCAGAGTATGCATTGCACCAAAGGGGCCCTAACCCAGGGGTGCTGGAATAGTATATATATATAAAGAGATAAATATGTGTATACCTGTTACTTATTCTACTGTGCGTGTTTAGTAGATATGGAATTAACGACATTTAAAAATATTCTTAGTGAGAAAAAGGAATACCTATGAGGATAACGGTTGTGTATATGAATAAATATCCTTAAACATATGGTAAAACGGGATACGGGTGATATGGGTAAACGCATGAGATTATTGGTGTGATAATAGTCATCTTCGGGTTAGTTAGGCGGGGTAGCATGACTAGGATGGGTTAAATATACGCGTTAGATGTGTAAATTAGATGAGAGGTGAGCATCTCAAGTGAGAGTACGAAAATCTAACATGTACACAATATATGCTATTGTTTTCATTTAAGCACTTCCTGATTTTTAAACTGTTTTCAACTCGGGCTCTGACCCGTTTATTGCAAATCTCTTTTCTTTTGTCAAATTATTTTAGGTGCCTAGCCACAGGGACACCAAGTATAGGAGTTCCATTCATTTGACGACCTGTAGCTGCTGCGAAAGTTACAGGACTTAGTAGTAGACGCCTCCATGACTTTCGTTTCTGCATCTTGAGTTATTTACTTCAGTTAGGGCATGTCGCCCCTTTTTCTTATTCAGACAGTCAGAGATTGTGGATGTATTTATTTACTCCTTTCAGCCGTTGGTTTATTTTGTTGGATTATTGTATTTGGTATTTAGGCTGGATGTGTTTACTCCAGTCACATTTGTTATTTCAGTCATTTTATTTCTTATGAGATTAGTTGGATGGTGTATGTTTAATAATTGGTTAATTTGATTATATGTTAATTAAAAGATAAAATTTTGACATCAACCTTTTTAAATATTAGGTGGTTAGTGTTAATAATAAAGTTTTTGACAGTGATGCATATTCTGAACCAACTGGATATTCTGAATTAATGTAATAAAGGACTGATCAACCAATATTTAATTAGGTGGGGTGAGGTCTTCTTCCGCCGAGTGATCTAGTCATGGTTTATCTCCAGAAAGCGCGCTGACAAGGTAAGGGTTTCAAGCTTCTCATGCGCCGATTTGAACCTTTTCCCATTATCCGTGCTTGTGGCACGAATGCTTATGAGTTGATCTCCCCAATGATGCAGCGTACGTTTAACGTAGCTGATCTTTCTCCGTTTCGCGACACTCATGCCCCACCGATTCCCATTCGCATGAGCACCGGCCACCCACTCCGTTCCCATGCCAACCGCATTGAGGGGATTCTAGACTCCGAGCACGTGTCTTCTTCTTCGGGTGATTATACTTCTTATTTAGTTTGTTGGGTTGGTCGTCCCGAGGCAAAAGATTCATTGATCACTGAGGCTACCCGTCAGCACATCGAACCCGATTTCTATCGACAATATATGGAGTCTTCTCAAAGGGGGGGGGGGGGGGGGGAGAGTGATGCAGGAGCATAAGGACATGGGCATCCTTTTTAATATTCTTTTATTTGGTTCTCTTTTTGGCCTTTTGTATGATTAGTATAAATAGACCGAAGGCCTTCTTTTGTAACACTTTTGCCATTTTGAGATTGAGAGTTTTAGAGAGAGAAATAAGAAATCCTCTTCCATTTTCCAAGAAGTTGTTGTTGGTGTGTAGATACTTCTTCTCTTTACGCTTCTGCACCCTAGATTACATTAGACATACCCCAAAAGACTATAAACAAAATATATCCCAAAAAACTCATCATCACTCATTTTGCCATCATCGCTCATAAAGGTTTATTTTATTATCTTCTACTACGGTTCTTCTTCCCTCTACCTCTTACCTCTTTACCTGTACTAAGAAGATGGTGTTTCATTCTAATCACACCACCCCATTTTGCAATTTACTATAATCCCATCGTAAATACCATCTATTATCACCCCACCTTTTCACAATAATTCCATGTGGAGTAGAGATTTTTTTTTCATTACCCATTTTCTTAAGAAATTACTATCCAAGGAGCTAAGTGGGTACAAAACTATAAAGGCAAATATACAGCCTAATAGTTAATTAACAACCAACCCAATAACTCAGTTCAAAATTATTAAAGAGAGTATTGGGGAGTATATTAAAACACTTGGAAGGGTCAGAAACCCGATAGGCCCACACTTTCGCGTCGTGTCGTTTTTTTCTTTGGGAAAGACAAATAAGTCGCGACCTAGGGCTTGGGATCAATCAAAAGTACGGCCTTTTCGTAACGAAAGAAGCTTAATGGGATTCATGAAAGTGATCAACATGTGGGGGGAGGTTTCGCACACGGGGAATCATTCGGTCCTTTTCAAATGGTTGAGACAAATATCATATACAATTAGAATCCAAAAGAGTTCCGAACTTGAGGTAATCTAATATCGAGCCCCAAAAAACCCGACTCAAATATTTCGACTTTGTATTGCTATATGTATCTACTAGTATCATATCGGGACACAAAATGATAAACTTGGGATACAAGGGCTTTTGCTATATAGACATGTGATCATATTGTTAAACATGTTTATCGTGTATTGCATCTTGATACATGTCGCGTATCTTACGATACTAATAACTATGCCACTCTTTGAAAATGCACATTAATGATCACTTGACTGACTTGTTGAGTTAACATGAGAGCATTAATTTCTAGTTTTTATTGAAATTCAAAGAATGTCCTCACTAGGGTGTTAAAGATGAAGAACTGCGATAAAATCACCCTTTGATTCCTAAATTTGGTATCAATTGTCAATGATGATTAAGGTGTGACTCACTATATATATATATATGAGACGAGTTTTAAAATGATTCAGTCTTTAAGTCGTCCATCCACCGGGAGAAGTGTGAGAGATTTCACTAAATAAGCCAATAGAGAAGTGTCAATAGTGAAGTTACTGCCAAGTATAAGAACACTTTAAACATTAAATGGTACACTGAATAAGCTGAAGAGAATATTAAGCTTTTGGAATTCATATTGTATGACATGAATTCAGATTGGTATGGAGGTCGCTGAACTCCTCTTGTAGTAGGGTTATAATGGTAAACCTCTAGTTGAGTCGATATACATGGGCAAGACAAAACAGGACATGGCTAATTGTCAATAGGCTCTAGTGATGAGGCCAATAACAGCTGCACAACGACCCAACTTCAAACAATTGAAATAGTTGGATGATGAGATACCTTGGTACCGTTAATGGACTAAGTTTGGCAGGGCTTGGAGGAGTCTTTAAGTAGGCTCTACCGAGGAAGCTCATTGAAGGAATTTTTCGAGGGAACTGGATTGGAAGATAGGGAGCAAGCGTAATGGTAAAAGCACCAAGGTGAGTCGAATGGCCGATTCAGGATAAAACGAAACACCTTATCTGCATTCATTATAAAATATATTACTGGGGTGTAAAAAATACTTTTAACAATCATTTTGACTTGTCAGATCAGGTGTAATCTGGCATGTCACATCATGGACATACCTTGGATTGAGATTTACATTGCCTGACGTTGTTGACATAAATGGTTGGTCCACCGAGATTGTCCATTAAATGCGTTTGCACATTAGGTATTGATAGACCTGATTTGCAATTAATGCTGCCTTAGAGATTACTCCACCTCCAGCCGTATATAAGAAACATTTTTATGAGCATTAAACACGATCTGGTGCTGGAGTACAAACATAACCGTATATTCTGTGAAATCATACAAAGCAAATAATTTGAGCATTTAATGAGTTTTCACCCCACTTTATTAAGAGATATTCCTTTATCGTCATTTGCATTATGTACTCTGTACTCTGATCAACCCTGTCAATCTTGTGTGTTTGGAGTGCTTGTTTTCTCTCCCTCTGAATCATCTCTCTTGGGAGTCCTTGGACCCATCATAGAGGAAGTAGCAATCATCATGGGCGCCAAGGGATTTTTTAGTACATGGTGGTTTACTCTTTCGAGAGACAACACTGTCTATTATTACATTTTTACTCCGTGAAAGAAGATGTTTAAATTCATGTCGATGGCCTGGCAAGGCACACAGAGGGCGAGGTGGTGTTTCGTACCACTGTGACCTTACGGGAGCAATTCTTTCGGCCTTAAATTCGATAGGGATCCAGTGCCTTCATCCAATGATTCTATGTGCAAGGGACAACATTTATTTGCAGCTCTCCACACACCGTACCTATTCCGAAGAAACTGTGATTGGATGTCTTTATTGACTTTGTTGTGGGATTGTCTAGGAAATAGAGGGGTGCGACTCCATCTTCGTTATAATGACTGCATCTCCAAGATGGTCCCATTTCATATTTTGAAGAAGGACGACATATTCCTCGTACATGAAGACAACATTTTTCAAGAAGTGGTTTGTTTGCATGGCGTACATAGTAGTATCATCTCTCACCGATAAATATCCTTTATGGGGACATTTTGGCATACTTTGTGTTGTTTTTTTACCCCCAGACAGGTGGTAGATCGTCAATTAGAGTCTTTTGACTCCGTGCCAAGAGATGCTGTACAATGGCGACATCCCCACTCCGTGCCATGGTTAATTGATCTATTACTTTTGGTGGAGTTGGATACATCCCCAACCTATTGACCTTGGAGGTTCACCTAAGGTGCCTGTGTGGCTCTCAGCTGGCAGCAATTGACCAGGATGTTTGTTCCCGACTTCAGCGCATGTGTACTAATTGCAAAGGTCAAGTAGATTGTGATAGTCATTGGTCATTGAAGTTAGGAACCTCGTCATGGTTTACGTGTAAGGAGCGACGTCATGGAAAGTTTCATAATTTCAGGAGCATCATTATGGGTCTATGGGCTTGATTTATGTGACATCCCGCTTATTAAAATAACGGGTGGCCAGCCCTCTACTCTAATAAAATAGGAATCCCAAATGGCTCATTCTTAACATCATTGTCGCACATACCAAATATACAACTAACCACCCAAATTAAAATAAAGCGGATGGCAAAGGTTTCCAATTATATAACACAATTGAATCCATTAACAGTAAATACAAACATGAACATATATACATGTAACAAACTGCACAACAAAAATAACCGAATAAGCTGTCGGTTAACAGACCCATACAATATATCAAATGTCTGAAATGTAAAGCGTATACATTAGTACAACACTTGGGCAACACACGCCCGATTTACACTGCTGGTCCTTAACTAGATTAACAAAAATGAGATGCGACTATATTAAAAATCCTGTAACATTCCACATATGTTGCAGTTCCACTGACTCTGGAATGGAAGCTCATCCTTGGCATCCTTATGGAGGGACACCTAAAAGATATAACAAAGGAAAAGAAAAAGAAAAGACATATATGGGTTAGGGCCCGGTTTTAAAAATATTTTAGCAAGTGAATTAAAATGCATAATAATTATGAATGCGAAATTCCATAATTAACTTAGTGCCGCCCTCTCTTGAGACTCATACTCATCCCGCAACCACAACGCGCGCCTAACATATGCATTTTAAGTCTTAGTTAAGCTACCCGACTCCTCTATGGATAACCCAACCTCATGCTCACGTGTTAACCCACACGCGCGTATCTAATTCATACCAGCATTACTGTTTTTAATAACATTCTCGATGATTATATATCAATTCATTATTAATAACTTTCACTAGTTATAAGCATAGTGATTCACACATTAATCATTTAAGTCTGTATAATATTACTCTCATTATTATGATTTATCATTTCACATCAAGTACACATACATATCACTCATTATGTGTATACTAACCATCCCTCAGAGCATTAGCTCACTAGATGCAATCTCTAAGTGCTACCATCTTCCAGGGGATACGCACACCATCCTGGGTACCAATCGTCGGACTCTCACGCCGACTTGGTAAAACAAAGCACAAATGTATGGGAAGCGATCATAGTTCCTCACCTGAAAGTGAGACGAATCTTACCCACGACGTCTCACCCATGATAAAAGTCGCACTGTAAAAATACTGACGCCTATGACCTGGGGACTATACTCTCCCTGCATTCACTAGCCAGGGGATTCACCCACACAAGATACATATACACGTCATACTTATACATACAATCTCATATCCGCATGTATATATGTCAATAAACCCGCCTCCCTGTGTATAGCACTCAATTACACTAGTCGATACTTTCCCACATATATTCCAAATTCGCTTTATTACTCAATCACTCACTTGAGTTTTAATAATCAATCGTGATTAATCCACAAGTTCGATATAACTTAGGATACATGACTTCTCTCAACTGCCCGTACCCAATGTCTTAAATAAGAAATCGGAGTATTAATTTCGCTAATATACTCCCATAATCATCCCGATGTCTCCCTACCGTCGTATAGTATCTTGATCCCGCTTTTCACATCATAAACATTAATATCACTTCATATTAGAGCGTTCTCAATCACTAAACCCAATTGGAAAGGAGTTAAAGAAGAGTTAGAAATCTGACATATGAACCGAACCGATGGTTTCAAAAATGAACCGGTCCACTGCGCTGAAGAAAGCGAACCGAATCAATGGCTTCCAAAAACGAACCGGTCCGCTGCTTAAAAAACGAACCGATCCGAGGGCCACTAACAGATCGGTCCGATCTGTTCAGATTTTGTTCCTTACGAGATTTACCCAAAATCTCTAAAACCCAATTCTAACCTAACTCCACCAATATTTCCACCCTCCAAATCATATATCTAACATCAAATTCAAGGAATCATCAACAACATCATGATTTAACCATATCTAACATAAATTTCATGGGTTTATCAACAAAATCAAAATTTAACCCCAATTACCCAAAACACAACCACCCACCAATTTATTATACAATAATTCACACACAAGAATTATTTAGCAAGTTTAATCACTTGCCTCAAAGTTGTAGAATCCGAATCCTCTTCGTAATTGCGGATTTGACTGGAAAATTCCAAGATTCTCTTCTCTTTCTCTCACTCTCTCTAGTGGGTTTCACACAAATGAGATTGGCTAACTCACTCTTAAGCCTAATAACCCATATATTTATCCCAACTTTAAATGACAATACACACGTAAAATGACTCGTATACCCCTATCCGAGTCCAACTAGCCAAAAAAGGACCCCGGAACCCAAATAAAACCTCCGGGCACTCAAATTGACTATCTCGACCCATCCCGGATCAACCGTGCACCCCAAATTGACAAGTCCTATCGCAAGTCCTATCGCAACCTCGTATAACTCACACACGTGCCACGGTTGAGAAATAATCAATTCCCGCCGCACATACTCTCAAATGCCGAAATAACATTTAATCTGATTCTATTTACTTGATCACACTAGTAAATATACAATTCACATAAATAACTCTTCTACACAAATTAATATTTATCTTAAATTCCCATTTTAATTCTCAATTATATTAAATTACAATTCACAAGGTAATTTAATACTAAAAATAAATGATCGAAAGTAAGGGGTATTACAATTTACCTCCTCAATGCAAGGTGCATTGTACTTGAATTGTAGCAGATCTCTCTCATTTTAGGAGCAATCATGTGCCTCTCATTCCCTTACCTTATGACTCATCCTAGCTTGTTCCTTTTCAAGTAAAGCGTATTGAGGATGTAATGAATTCTTAGCCCATCACGACATCGGCCAGACCGTGCACACATTATCTTAGAGAATGCTTTTCAGCCGCTTGATGTAGTTCTCAACCAGCAGTATTGGGACTATATTAAGGCTTTTAAAATGGGAGAGTAAAGCAGGAGGGTAAGGCCCTTCAGGTCTCATTTTCTTTTCTTTTTTAGTGGGAGCTATTCTTGCAATTATATTGTAAATCTCCCATATGAAACCTTAATTTGTTCGGAACCTTAATTTGTTTGTGTGTATGTGTAATGTGCTTGAGAGAGAGAGAGAGAGAGAGAGAGAGAGCTGTATGGTTGCTAAACCTCAAATGCTTTATAATTAGCATTGGATTCAGTGTTTACCACAGATTTATATAAAAGTAATATAGTCTTAGGGTTCTTTTATCAAATAATGATGTCTTCATATGTAGTCTGATTCCAAAATATTTTTTCTCCGCCCTAGGCTGCTTAAGTACGTTTTTATTATAAGACAACAATTTGTTTCTTCTTCTACTGCACATAGATACTAACGGACCTCAAAAACTCCAGTTGTAGAAGAGGGTTTCATTCATACTGAACCAGATAGATACTGTGTGGTATTAATTGAACTGCTGATGTTTTGTGCATTGTACAAATATATTTATACCTTATTTTATATTGATATGTTTTTTTATTTTGTAAACTTGATGTTTAGTATATTACCATCAGAATAAATTTATATATCAATTTGAATTGTAATATATATATATACTCCTTAATATTTCTTATATTATGAAGACTGCCAATCCTTTTATTAGTATTTATGCGTTGGTTGGAGAACTTCCTTTATAGTATTGGATTATACATCTATACTTTTGTTGAGAGCTTCACACTGAAAAGTGATAAAGTGAGTTAAATGTCTCGTATTGAATACAACATATATTACGTTTGGGCTAATAATTTTTAGCTTGGGTGGTATCTCTGTTGCTACTCTAGTAGGGCGAGGCATGAGGTGTGTGTGTATATTGCTTGTCAATACATATTTTACTTTTCAGTTGCTACTCTTACGTAATTGCTTGGACATCATGGTTGTGATGAATAAATTTTAATTACTATATACATGTCTCTGTTCACCCCCCTTCCCCACCCACCCACCCACCCACCCACACAATAAATATAAAAGTAGAGAAATAAAAAATGCTACAAATTGACAATTTTACTATTTCTAATGGTTCACAACCTCATATGACAATCTACAAACACTTTCTTCCTCAGTTGCCCTTTCCCTCGCAATGGGGCATCTGCAAAACTTATAGTCATTAGAAAATAAGTTTGCATTCAGGTCATATAATATAAATAATGAATGTTACGAAATACGGGACAAATTACAAAACTGCATAGGTATTAATATAACGAATAAAGCTGGATTATAACTCTTTTTCCCCTTGTTTTTTTAGAATCCTGGAGCATGCTTATACACCCGATCACAGTCAATGCTTTCTTGTGATGGTTGGCATCGGCATACAAGGAGGCTCTGCCCTTGTGCATAGTATTTTATTTGGTAAGTCTTTTCATTTTTGTATGCTTTTTTAGATGTCTCATATTTTATTTGGTAAGTCTTTTCATTTTTGTATGCTTTTTTAGATGTCTCAAAGGTGGGAAGTCCAATTACCATGAAACTAGTGTGTTTTATCATTATCGCAGATATTGCAGCATGGGTAATTAATTATATGCAAGGCCAACATACATTACATTTCATTAGATCTACCATTTCTTGAATCGTATTGATGAAAAACTTCAGCTACTGAGTATGTACTCTCTCGAATATCTGTCACCTGAATAATTTTTCTCATATATTTGGTTTCCTCTTTTGCTGGAGTAGAGGTACATGATGTAACTTCGGATGCCCAGGAGCTGCACCTTGGACCATTACTCAGTTCGGTCACTTTAAGTTGCCAAAATTGAATTCATCTATCTTAATCTATTGAATGCACTGAAAAAGAAGAGTATTCGCGCACATCACATTTTTCTGTGTAGATTTTAGTTATGGAAAAAAGCTGTGCCTTGTACGACTCTCTGCGTTTAGTTTTATTACTACATATATTATTGAACAGTGAGTAATTTTATCTGTACTGCATTGTTGAACTAAATACAAACCACATTGTCCTGGTGTTATTTAGAAATGCGGTTTATGGAGAAGAACATGCCTCCAAATAATTGGGAAAAAGAGACGCAAACTCGCAAAGTATTCTAAACTTACTTTTTTGGCTCTGTATCCCCACTACAGAACATTTATTCAAAAAAATATGTTACACCGTTTGGTTTTTCAGCCTACTGTTAACTAGCGACACTGTGTGCCTTCTGCTATTTTAGCCTACATTATTTTTTTTTTCCGCTTTTGAAAAACCTCCATTAAGGTGCAACAGTTTTTGGTTTTCACCATATAAAATAAATGTAGTTGGTCTACCGCCCCCCTGGAAGCATATGTACACACCCCATAATATAAGTATTTGTATTCTTTTTCGTTAGTCAATAAAAAATTCAACAATAAAGAATAACTTTTTTCTAAACTAACACTAGAAATATAATGATAAAAAAATTCAAGTTTCAACACATACTACTAATTGTGAACAATTCACATCAATTCTTCTTCGGCTTCCAAATGGGTCAAAAGTGTTTGTTCATCTCATTTGCACCACTCCAAACTGGATTTTGGTAAGCTCCTACATTTTAAAAATATTAGGGGTAAATTACACTTTCCTCCTGAACTTTATCCCAATTTCACTTTGCCACCCGTACTTTTATTTTTTGGACTCAACTGTGTAAACTTTAAAAACAACTCCAGCTAACCCAAACTGTTAATTTTTTGGATGGAAAATGGGCCATGGGCAAGGTATGTGAGGGCAATTTCGTCCCAATTTTTATTTTAAAAAAAATTCTGAAAACATACAGAAAACATTTAAAAAATTGTGAAAGATACTAAAAAAATATTCAAAAAATTTGGAAAATACAAGATTTTTTTTTTAAAATATGGAAATTACAAAAAAATATTTAAAAATTCTTAAAGAAAAACATTTAAAAATCTGAAAAATACAAAACAAGTATTTAAAAAAATAGGAAAAGTACTAAAAACTGAAAAAAAATTGGAATGACAAATATTAGTTATAACATTTGAAAGATTATTTTTAAAAATATTGAAAATTATAGAAAAATACTAAAACCCTTTTAAAAAATCTGGAGAAAAAAAGGAAAAAAACAGTAAAAAAATCTGGAAATGACAAAAAAATATTTAAAACATTTGACAATTTTACGACTTTGAAAAATAATAGGAAACATTCAAATGGTTTGAAAAATTTATTTGAAAAAAATAAATATTATAGAAAACCAAAAAAATCTGAAAATTTGAAATTATGAAAAATAAAAAAAGTTTTTAAAAATCTGAAAAGTACAAAACCAAAAAAGAAAAAAAATTGAGAATTACAAAAATATGGAACTCACAAAAATTAACATCTAGAAATTGCAAAAAAAGTGCAATATCCTAAAAATTAAGGGTGTTTACACCATATTAATACGGACCAATAGTGTGCTGCCACATAATATTTAAACTGAGAAAAATAGATGAATAGGCGCCATGCATGTGTGACATCTTTCATATATGGGGGGGTATTAATTAAAAAAAGAAACTACATGTGGTTTAAATTGGGGCGTTAAGTGCACCAAAGTGGGAAAACTCAAATGGGTGAATAACCACTATCAATTACTGTAGTAGTTACGTTGCGTGGGCAAGAAACACTATAAACAACGAGGCCAAAAAGGAAGAGAGGATTCCCCTATCAAAAATGCATTTACATTACTTTTATCCTCTTTTCCTTTACTTTTATTTTTTTCTTTATTTACTGCATTTCTCTCAATTTCGAAAGTAGATTGTAAGGTAGATGTAACATTTTCTACAAAGTTATTTAAAGTTTCTTGCCTTTACATTAGTTGTTGTTTACTTTCTTAGTGCAATCCTTCACTTTCTTCGCAATTTACTTTCTTGCAAACCTTTTCCTTTTCTTTATTCACAAAGCTTTACTTTTCTTCAATTCATGAAATTTATCGCTTTTGTCCTAGTTAGTTATCATAACTTAGTACTTGCATCAAGTATTTACTAAGGGAAACATATGCCTTCTTAATTAAGGCATCAAACGCAACACAATCGCCTTATATTTAACATTAGGCTAAGATCTTTAGTTGCCTGACATGCTTGCAACCCTAATTATACACTAAGCCCAGTGCAAATAAACTCAAAACATATTTTTGGCACGCCCGATGGGACACCAGTACTATGTAAAGGTTATACATTGTTAGGACGCACTGAAGTGAAGATGTAACATACAATGTTGGTGAAATTGGCTCTGCCAGTCAACACATTACCACTTCAGAGCAAATAATGGTTGAAGCAACTCAAGAATTGGGACCAATGGCTCGTAATCGAGATTTGAACATGTTAATGACTCAAACAACCACTCACATTCAAAATACACTAGCAATTAGTGTACCTACAAACATACAAGACCAATTGATCAACCAATTGAATCCAGTTTTTGATTGCTTTGGAAATATGGTTCAAAAGCTAAACAACATGATTACTACGGTAGTCGGTAGATTTGTCTTATGTAACATCCCGTAATTTTGAATAATTACGAATTTAATTATTTATGGTATTTTAAATTATACTTGAGCAGTAATTCAATTAAAATGAAATATTGCGCATTCAATAGATATTAATTCGTGGGAATAAGATTAATATTTATATGGTAAATTTACTAAGTGTGTTTATAGTAAATAAAATGCGGTAAATTGTTAATACGTCGTAGTGAGTGAGAATGACAGGATTTTTGACGGTATCTCAATCGGGGTTTGTGAGTAGATCATTTTAAGGCTGGGATAGGAAATTTATGTAGAGTGATTCGGATGACGATTTCGAGTTCACGGTTGGTCCCGAATGAGTCAAAATAAAAAGAACGAAGTACCCGGGGGGTAATAATTGGGTTTTGAGGGCTTTTCAGACTAGACTGGGCTCACACCAGGGGGGGTAGATTATTTGGGCTTGGCCCATTAGAGCAATTTCGGGCTTAAGACTTTTAATCTAGGTTTTGAGGCAGCCAAAACACAATTCTAAACCCTAACCAAGTGAAGGGAGAGGGAAAAGTGAAGAAGGAAAAAGAGAAAGAGAGCGATGAGCAATTCATCTTCTCCAACGGAATTTCAGACCCTACGAATCATATAAGGCAAGTGGTTATCTTGATGTGAATTTTATGTGGAATTCGTGTTCATATCGTAGTAGGTGTAGAAAACTATTTTGGGGAGGGTTCTCTCATTCAAAAAGGAAATTTTTGGGTTGAATCTATCTCCTGCGATATTCAATTGATTTAAATGATGAATTGAGGAATTTAGATGACTTAACTGTTGAAAAATTTAACTTTGATGAGATGTAAGGAATGATTGAGTCTAAATTTAGATTTGGGGATTTAACTTTGGGTTTTGGTTGAGAGATTGATAACAAACCCATTTGATTGATTAACCATTAATATTAGTCCAATCTCTGATGTTAGGATGATTTAGAAGTGTTAGAATCATCATATTTGTGTCCCATTATGTTGTTTGTGTTTTAATGGAGGTTGGGTAACATATTGAAGAAGTTTGGATCGAATTTGGAGAAAAGGGTTCACAGTCAGGTACAACGAACCGGTTCGAATTTGGGGGCGAACCGGTTCAGGTGTTTGACCGAACCGGTTTGGACCACTTGACACTTTCAGTTTTGTTATTTAATTCGTGGGTTAATTCAGAGGGTTTCCAATAGAAATTTCTATGTAAGGTTGGGAAAACTTGCTGGGCAATTTGGGCAAAATTATATTACCTCGGGTTGAATTGGTAATTAAAATGGAAAATCATTACAATGCGAGAATAAATTAGTGATTCATTTTATTAACGAATTGAGGTGGGTTAATTCGTGATTTATTTGACGTACGGGGTGATTGGGTAAGTCTGAGGATATAGCATGGTGATGCTATCATTTTAAATACTTATGAATGAAAATTAATATTTGTTCGAGAGTCGGGGATGTAGACTCGTAATTAGGCTAGTGCTTTGAGCGACAGACCCGATTTAGTCAGAATGATATTAATATATATACGGGTATAGAGATAGTATATATATATATATATATAAGAATGATGATAATATCTGTGTGTGTGATATTGATTTTAACACACCCCTCTAGTGCTATCGGTGGAGGTTGCACAATGTGGGTGATCCCCTTGGCTAGTGAATGTAGGGTGAGTATAGTCTCTAGGTCATAGCGCCACGCATGTGCCCTCATGAGGGTTGAAGTTCGAAGTGAGGTAATTGCGGGTATGATTATGACTCACTATCGAAGGACTATGGCCGCCTCCAATACGTTTGCAATTTTACCTAGTCGGTGTGAAATTCTGACCACCGAGAGCCGGGATGATGTGAGTATGTCTTGGTGATGATAGCATTGTAGAGAAAGACCTCTGAAGAGTTTTTACTCCGGGGACCTCTGAAGAGTTTTTACTCCGGGGGGGGGGGGGGGATCTAATGAGTTTTAGTCGGTGGATTATTATTATACGCGACATGTGTGCTTGTTGTGGTATATCTCTTACGTATATAATGGTGTAGAAATTTATGTATGGGTTTAACACATAAAGAGTAACTATATGTGTGATTCTTACGATGTATCTCTATAGGTATATGATCTATAAGATCTAATGCATTAAATGTAATTGTTTAGAAATAACTGGGGTAAAGTTATATCAATGATAAATGATGAGATAATTAAAAAAGCTAATGAGCAAACTAGCTTGGTAATAATCGATAGAACGTACTCGGGTTATAGTGTGTTAGAAAGAATTGCAACAGGGTTAGTTAGCTAGGGTAGCATAACTAGGCGGGTTAAAATGTTTGCGCTAGATGTTCACAATAAATGAGAGGTGAGGGGTATCTCAAGAGAGTGTGACACCTATATATGGGAAGTTTACTGCATATTTATTTATTACATTTTAATCACTTGTAAATATTGTCAAAATGTTTTGGGCTCTTACCCGTGTCAAAAAAATTATTTTCCAAAAAACTTTTAGGTGTCCAGCCACAGAGACGCAATGGATCATCATTCGTTCCAGGGATACGTAGTTGCAGCGGATGTGGAGGCTTGTAGAGTTTTAGTATAGCCACTTCATTTATTGTTTCCTAGACTTGGTTCCATCTCTGTTATTAGTTTGGCATGTTGCCTTTTATTCAGACATTAGTGATGGTGAATTTATTTATTTCATTTCGGATGTTTGTATTGGAATTGTGGTGACCGATGGTTTATTCGGCACCCAGTTATTATTATGCCTTTAGATTTCTGTTGGATGTGATTTACCATTTAGCATATTTTCATATGGTTTATGTATGTATGGGTTCATGTTGCATGTAATAACAAGATTAAAATTGACACTGCTTGTTAAACTAATAGGTGGTTAGTAATTTAATTAACTTTTCGGCAGTGATGCTAAGAATGAACCATATAATACTATCGTTTTATTTTGGTAGCGAGTTGGCCACCCATTATTTTGATAGGCGTGGTGTCACAGATGGTATCAGAGCATCAATAACTAGAGTCCTTAGGATCTGTGCGGACTTACTACGTTTTCAGCGTTGCTATTCTTTGATATAGAGCCCTATGCTAAGGAATGTTGATTCATAATGCGACTTACGTTCCCCTGCTATTGAGTATAGTTGATGCTAATCATATATGAGTTCAGTTGGGCTTCGTATACCGTACCACATAGGATGGAAGACATCCTTCACCCTCTTCTAAGAAGATGGAAGTCAATCCACAATGGAGCACATTGCTAGGTTCACTAACCAATGTGCAGATGCTGGATTAAATGATTATTTGAGACTAAGATTATTCTCAAATTCCCTAACCGATTCATCTTTCCACCAAACTCTGTCAATAACTGACAACAAATGGAGGACTTGTTTCACTCACAGTTTTTCTAAACTGAACTAGAGGTGTCAATGGAAAACTTGGTCAGATTAACTTAAAATCCTGATGAAAATGCTGTTGAATTTATAAATAGGTTCAAAAGGGCTAGGAATAAGTGTAAAATAGTTTTACCTGAATCAGAGTTTGTAAAATTGGCACATAATGGTTTAGAGTTTAGGCTTCGAAAGAAGTTTGATGCCACAAAATTTAGAGATCTGGTGGAATTAACTGCCAAAATGTCTTGATATGAGGCTCTTGTGGAAGAAGAACATGAAATGACTACTTCCTCCTTCAAAACATATTATAAAGACCCTAATTACAAATAGATGCTGCCAAAATTGTAGGGACTGAAATAATAATATGTGAACCATTGGTTCGAAAGGACAATATAGCAAATTACTTTGGACCAAAGTCAAAAGGAATGATTAAAAAGTATTCTTTCAATATTACTAAGGTGATGAGATTTTTGACTTTCTATTAAAAGTCAGAATGTTGAAACTAGGGATGTTAATGGGTCGGGTCTGGACCTGGTCCCGACCCAAAAAACTCGGGCCTGAGCACTTTTATGAAACCTGATTACCCAATTACCCGGTTACCCGCTAATTAAATGGATTGGATATGGATATATGTAGAGCCGATCTGTTAAGGACACGGCCCAAAGTTTATATATATATATATATAAGTCAGTATATATTTTGGGCAAAACATGAAATATAAGCGATTTTTTTGTTTAAATTGGATTTTTGGTCCATTTTTTAGTTCCAGCTATTCGGGTATTCAAGTCGGGTATCGGGTCGGGTTCTCGGGTCCTTAATGAGTCTGGGTCTGGAGACCTAACGGGTAATCGGATAAGACCTAAACCACTAAAAAAAATACACCCAAGTCGGGTATGGATATAGGTAGACCTGATCCAAACCCGACCCATTTACATGCCTAGTTAAAACCACTTAATGATGCTAAAAAGTCACATGAAATTAAAGACAAAAGTTATTGCAAGTGGCATAATGTGTTTTTTCATTCAACTAATGCTTGCTCTCTATTTCGTGACAGGGTTCAAGAGCTAATCAGGTGGGGGGAAATCAAGTTTTCTATAAAAGAAGAAAGCACAATGGGGGTGGATGAAGATCCGTTCCCCAAGGTCAAAGAAATGGGAACAAATGTGCAGTCAATCCAAAATGCCTAGGAATAAAAGGCATGTGGAATTCAAGGTAAAAACCTAGGCTAATCCTATGGTTTTAAAGCCCGAGGCCATTCAAGATCCTGACTTAAAGGTGATGAAACATCTCTACATCAGATGTGGAGAATATTATGCTGAAATATGCCAACTATTGACTTCGAAAGAGAAAATTCATCAGAAAAAGAGCATGAAGAATGGGAATATTAGATACACAACCAAAGCTCTAATGGTTCAAGAACAACAAGAAGTTCAAAGCAAGCCTCCTGAGAAAATTAGACCACACTTCTCCCCAGGTACGTGACCCATAGCCCTGGTCACGATCCAAAATCGTGACCATGTCCGCTATATGATATAGTGCTTCCACCCTCATGGAAATGCTAAAATACCAAAGAACAACTAATATATCAGACTTGTCTTCAAGGAGGCCAAACCTCAATATAAGAGGGGTATCTCTGGGTCAGTAAAGGTGTCAAAATCTGTGCCAATGGTCAAGGGTGTACCCGATTAGTTAGTGGCTCAAGACCCGAAAGTTGCTCAACAATTCAATGACATGCCAAAGTGGCCAAAGGCAGTCAATCCTAGACAAGTGGCTCCTGACATGTGGCATGTAGTGCGACAACCAAAATAAAAAAGAGAGAGCCTGATGTGGTGATCTCTAGAATTCAACAAATGAGGATCTAGAGAAAGTATTGGGCTTGGCAAGAGGCCTTTGAGATTGTAAGAACTAGTGGATCAAAAGGTTTTTCATCTTTATACTCGAAGCCAAACCCAAGGTTCAATGGAGAATTAGAGGGGAGACAGACCTCTTCAGACCTGTTAGATGAAAGGTTGAAGGCTTTGGAAAAGACCATGAGCATGGATGGAGAGAGTTCATCAGAAAAAAACACTTCGAATGAAGAAGAGAAATGATAAATGATGGTAGCTGATTCCAGAACACCTACTCAAGAAGTTGAGCAACAACAACTCATCCAATTTGGCTCTTTGCCTCAACAAGTGCCAATCAATATGGATGTGATGTTTCCCCAAAGGTTCAAAGTGAAGAGGGAACATGAGGTACTTGCCATGGAAGTGGATGGAGAAGATGAATCAGAGGTAGACAATTTTGACTTATTTGTCTCCGCACTTGATATTGTGTATGGGTTGAAAGAACCAACTAAATACATGACACACCACATAAAACCTCTTTTCACAAAAGCTTGGATAAATGAAGTTCTTGTTAGTAAAGTTTTGATGGATAATGGGGCTGCTGTTAACTTCATGTCATTCTCCATGTTATCCAAAATTAATAAACAAAATGCCAATTTGGTACACACTCAAATCGTTATCTTTAGTTTTACTGGAGATAAAAAATCTACCAAGGGTGTACTATTAGTTGACATTGAAGTAGGCACCAAAAAATCTAAAACTGCTTTCTTTATAGTTGAGGGCAAACCTAGTTTCAATGCATAACTAGGTAGAGACTGGATTCATTCTAACAGATGCATTCCTTCTTTTATGCATCAGAAACTACTCTTGATGAAGGAAGATGGGATTGTAGAAGAAGTGGAGGCTCACCCACTGCCATTCCATGCAAGTTCCAACTGTGTGGAAGCAAGGCTCTACCAGAAAAAAGTGGGGCCAATCAAAGAAAAGGCTTTAGTGCTAGAGGCATGATACGGCGGAAATATTGCGTATTTCACCCGTTAACCTACGCGTTATTAGCCCCCTCGGGTATCTTATTCCCTATATTTATGCTCGTTAACCGGACAACCCTCGGATTTCTATGATAACATGTTTTGCAGGGGTTAATTGAGCTTTTGTAGGTATTTGGATGCTAAGTGTGAAGTCCGGATGCGTTTCGCTCGATTTTCGTACACAACCGCACGCGCAAGGGCATTTTAGTCTTTTGACAGCTTGGGCACCTCGCCCGACATCTACACGGAAGTTGTAGCCCTCCTCGCTAGCTTCGCGTGGCCGCGAACGGTGCGCGATTCCGATGCATAACGACAAAGTTACGGCGATTGGAGCGACGTTGGATTGTATGCCAAAACAGGGAGGATTGCAGGCTGCCCCTGCTTGGTCGATCTATCGACCATAAGGGTCGATCGATCGACCCTTCTTATTTTTGCCACGAATTACTTTGTCGATCGATCGACCAAAGGGGTCGATCGATCGATCCCCTGTTTTTCTGCAGATATTTTCTTTTCTTTTCTTTCTTCTTTTCTTTTATTCTAACTTACTATATAAGCCAAATTTTGGTTTTGTAATGAGGAGACAGCCATATATACGATTTTAAGTTAGTTTTTAGTTAGGGTTTGGGGTTTTGATTGGTTCTTCTTCTTCCTCTCTTGGATTGACACACTAATTGGTTGTAAGATTAATTATTCATCTTCCCTCTCCTTAATCTAGTTGTATTTCATTCTTTCCTTGCTTTCTAGATAATTTCCATGCTTTCTAATTAGGTTTTCTTGCTTTAATTTATTGCTTTCTAGTTAATTAGTTTAATTTAGTTTAATTCATTATGCGTCACTAGATAAATAGGGTCGGGATTTCATTTCCGCCATTTTCGGGCCCCGAGCTCCGAAAACTAGGTTTAGTGCAAAATCGCGTTTAATTGAAACCGCACGTATCAAAGTTGGATTGCTAAGCGTTTATCTTTCTTTGTCATGCAACGTTAGAGTTTATAAGGACAATCCGAGTTTAATCCGCGTGCGACCATTTTTCAGTTAAATGTTTAATCTCGCAACTTTGGCTTAAATTCCTTATTGTGTGATGTTTATGCTTAATTGAAAATGCTCGATTAGATTGCTTTCGAGCCTTAACTCTAGTTAGTAGTTGTTTCGATCCGTTTGGTAGAATGCAATTGTGACACCCCGACTAATTAAACACCGGGTAGCTACTCCTTTATAAAATTAATTCAAAATGCCAAGTTGGCTCAGTTAATAGCATCACTGACGAAAACTTTTTAAAGATTACTAACCACCTAGTATTTAAAAAGTAAGTGCCAAATTTTATTAAATCTGATTAACATGCAACAAGAGTAATGAATAACTAAATAACACCATTCACCATACTGAAGTAAAACGAATAACCATCACAAAATGTAAATAAAACTCGGGAGGAAAAACTCCTCAATACAAATCCCACAACTGATATGTAAACTGAAATAAATAACTAAAACTGAATACTGAGCAATACATGCTAGAGTCTGAAAACTGAAATGTAAAAATGTCTAATAGAATTGGGCAACATGCCCTACAACTGATAGATGCTGAGACTGGAATCCAAATGAGAGAGGCGTCTAAAAGCAAGTCCCTGTAGCTTCCACAAATAGCTACAGCTCGTCACCTGAATGAGAATCCTATGCTTGGTGTCCTTGTGGCTGGGCACCTAAAAAGGTTTTACAAGAAAAAGAGATTTGAAAAGCAAACGGGTCAGAGCCCGAATGTGTTATATTTTAAAAACCTGCAAGAGCTTTAAAAACATTTAAAACATTAAATGCAAAGTACATGTTAGGACGTGCACACACATTATATTCTCACCTCTCGTCTAACTGTGCACTCCTAACGCAAATACCCATCTATAACTACCCATACTACTAGCTAAGTGACAACATAACTAGCTGGACTGCCAAAGGTTCTACCCATTTTACTCGGTTCATATATTATAACAATGCTCGTAATTTAATAGAGGTTTAACGTAAACTCAGTTACTAACTATACCATTGATAGGACTATCAGCTAACTCATTATATAACTCGAAACAATACCGTAATATTTTTACAACATTAACATGAGGATTTCCATTAATTTAAGCGTATATTATTCACATCATAAATATACGACACAAGCACCCCGAGAACTAAGCTGCCGCGCACACATACTCTGCTATCCATCCCGGTACATCACGTACATAAGGATTACATATTCCGAATCTTTCAGGAATAGTTTACCGATAACAACATCACAAATAATGGAGGCGAACATAGTCACCATCACATGGGTCACGCACATACCTACGCTCCCATGATCAGCGGACTTATTAATATCACAATAAGTCTTTCAATGACCTATGTTCATCAAGGTACCAGTCTATATCCCCCCCGTAGGCACACAAGGATTAGAGGGTCCTAAGCGAACGTAACCTCCCCCGTGATAGCAAGTATGGTAGGTATGTTATACACATAAACTATATACTAAGCATTCACACATCTTAGATATTACCATTTTAATAAGGTATTTTCTACATCATTATACCATTATACCAAACTTATATATTTCAAGTCTCCCGTTAATATAAGGTTAAATTGCCGACACGTCTCACGCCGTAATCCCTTATTCTTAAAATCTATCTTAAATGGACTATTAAGTTCCGATTATTCCCAAATATAACATCTTTATTCTTAAGGTCTTTACTTCTGCCCTAAACCTTATTTCATTAAATTACTCAATCCTACACTATTAACCCAAACGTTATCTCACTTAACAAATTTCAATAATCTAGAATAATTCTTCGAATTGTATTCTAATTAAAGTCCACTATAATAATCACAACTACTGGTCTTCCTCAAGGGTGAGGGTATTCATAAGGTCTACAAACATATTCTCTGAGAGTTTCCACCATTAAAATCAAATTAAGGAATATTTCACTCATTCTGGGAAGGTCGATCGATCGACCTATGAATGTCGCTCGATCGATATAGTCGATCGATCGACTGATGAATGTCGATCGATCGATCGAACAGGTATGGCTACGGACTGCTTCGTTTTGCAGATTTTAATCCATCCCAAAACTAATTTCTAACGTATGATTCTCAGATATAACGTCGTAGTAATGCCATATAACAATCCTACAGTATTACTAACGTCCATAAATCAATAATTCAACATCTAAAGGTTACATATGGATCAATCTTCATAAAAACCTAGTTTTTCCAGATTTTCTCAAGAACATGAACCCTAACATAATATCATCATCAAATCCCCGAATTTAATTCGTTTTTCTTTCACCCAATCATGTATTCACATCAGATTAATCGTCATCAACTATTCTACATGCAATTTATCCTCAAAATTCAGACCTAAGTTCAATTAATCATGGGTTTTCATTCATCTTCCAATAACAATTATAAATCTTCAATTTGCTAACATGGAAAGAACATTTGCTGAAGTTAAACATAATTAAACCACTTGCCTTGGTTTGATTTCGGATTTGGTGTTGATTTGGTGAAGAATCTCTGCAGAATTCCTCTATCTCTCTCTCCTTCTCCAAGCTTTCTTCTTCCAAAGATGGCTATGGTGGCTAGGGTTTTCTTAGGGAGAGTTGGAAGGCTAAATGATAAACTACGTAGCTTATGGGGTTAATAAAGGTTGGTTGGGTCAATCCTTATCAGATTACAACTCTCCATTTTCGTCACTTTTAATTACCCAAAAATACCAAATTACTAAAATACCCTTTATGGTGCCGGGATGGCCTAAAAATACCCCGGAACCCAAACTATACCCCCGGTTAGTGTTTTTTGACTATCTCGACCCTTCCGGACGCGTTGGCGCACTCAAAACGACCATACGGATTATAGATTTTAAATTCACTTTTATAATCAAAATATTATACCGTGACGCGGCGGTCCCACGCGTCTCAACAAAATTTCCAAATTGCCGTATATAAATCCCACGACAATTTTTATAATACCAAGTCCATATATAATCATATATGCACATAATCAAATACCAACTCGCATCACATTAGTATTTATAACCCGGATTAATTTCCAATTAATACGCATTTTAATTAATTAATCCCAAAATAAATATAGTCAAAAATACGGGGTATTACATACTTCCCCCCTAATAACTGAATTTCGTCCCGGAATTCGAAACTAGAAAGTACCTGCTAAAAACAGCTCTGGATAACGTTCGCGCATCTCATCCTCGCGCTCCCATGTGGACTCCTCGACATTATGATGTCGCCACTGAACACGCACTAACGGAACTATCTTTGACCGCAGTTTCCTCTCGCTTCGGTCCAGAATAGCAATTGGCCCCTCCTCGTAGGAGTTATCCGGCTGGAGATCGATGTCCTCCACAACAATGTGAGAATGAGCCAAATTGTCCCTAAGGTATTTCCTCAGCGAGGAAATATGGAACACGTCGTGAATCCGATGCAAGTGCTCCGGTAGTCCAAGTCTATATGCAACCGGTCCTATCCGCTCAATAATAGGAAACGGCCCCACATACCTCGGTGCCAACTTCCCCTTCTTCCCGAATCGCATAATCCCCTTCATCGGAGATACCCTGAGCAAAACTTGGTCCCCCACTTGGAACTCCCTGAAAAACCTCTTCGCATCAGCATAACTTTTCTGCCTGTCTTGAGCTACCCGAATGCGACTCCGAATCAACTCAATCCTTGCCGAAGTATCCTGAATAACTTTCGGCCCAAGCAGTTTGTTGTCCCCCACCTCCAACCAACATGCTGGGGAACGACAAGGCCTACCGTACAATGCCTCGAACGGAGCCATGCCAATCGTGAACTGATAGGAGTTGTTGTAAGCAAACTCCACCAGTGGAAGGTACTGCTCCCATCCACCCCCGGAGTCAATAATGCACATGCGTAGCATGTCCTCCAACATCTGATTGGTGCGCTCTGTCTGCCCATCGGTCTGCGGATGATAAGCCGTACTCAACCGCAATTCCGTGCCCATTGCCTCCTGGAAACTTTCCCAAAACCTCGAAACAAATATCTTGTCTCTGTCAGACACGATATTCAGGGGCACACCGTGAAGTCTCACAATCTCTGAAATGAAGAGTTGGGCATACTGACCCGCAGTGTAATCAGTCCTAACGGGTAAAAAGTGAGCGACCTTGGACAACCTGTCCACAATTACCCAAACGGAGTCGTGACCCCTCTGCGACGTAGGCAACCCCGTGATAAAATCCATGGATATGCTCTCCCACATCCACACCGGAACCTCCAACGGCTGTAGCAAACCTGCTGGTCTCTGATGATCCACTTTTACGAGCTGACAAGTGACGCATTTCGAGACAAACTCAGCAATATCTCTCTTCATACCGCTCCACCAATATTGCCGCCTCATGTCTTGGTACATTTTGTCCCCTCCGGGATGTACTGCGAACCGTGAGCCGTGCGACTCTGCCATCACGTCGTGCCGCAATTCTTCCCCTTTCGGAACTACCAACCTCCCATTGAAGCGCAATCCCCCGTCTGAGCTAACGGTATATGACTCGGCTCCTTCTGCAAGTAATCGAACTATCTGCTCCTGACAGAACGAGTCATCGGCCTGTGCCCGTACTACCTTCGTGACAATCTGCGGCGTAACGGTCATCACAGACATGAAAGATCGGGCCACTGCATCCTGGTGTCCCAATTCCTTCCACTTAGCTTTCCACACCTCTGCCACCTCATCTGCTGGCCTACGGCTCAACGCGTCTGCTACCACGTTAGCCTTACCCGGGTGGTACTGGATGTCGAACTGGTAGTCTTTCACAAACTCAAGCCACCTACGCTGCCGCATATTCAATTCCTTCTGCGTGAACAGATACTGTAGTGACTTGTGGTCCGTGAACAGCTGAAACTTCTCCCCCAAAAGATAGTGCTTCCAAATCCGTAAGGCAAATACCACTGCCGCCAACTCCAAATCATGCGTGGGGTAATTCTTCTCATGAGGCTTAAGCTTACGGGAAGCATAAGCTATGGCCTGTCTCTCCTGCTGCAAAACACCTCCAAGCCCTTGCAAAGACGCATCGGTGTAAACCAAATACTCAACTCCCGGTCTCGGCAATGCTAACACAGGTGCTGAGGTCAACTTGTCCTTCAATTCATCGAATGCCAACTGACAGGCATCACTCCAAATGAACGGCACACCTTTACGAGTAAGATGTGTCAAAGGACCTGCTATCTCCGAGAAACCCCGAATAAACCTCCTGTAGTATCCTGCTAGACCCAAGAAACTACGAATCTCCGTTGGTGTCGTGGGCTGTCCCCACTCCCTCACCGCTGACACCTTCCCCGGATCGACAGATATTCCCTGGTCGGAAATAATGTGACCCAAGAACTGGACCTCCTTCAGCCAAAACCCGCACTTCTCATATTTTGCATACAGCTCGTTCTGACGAAGTGTCTGCAAAACCTGCCTCAAATGCCCGGCGTGCTCCTCCTCTGTCTGAGAGTAAACCAGAATGTCATCAATGAAGACAATGACAAACTGATCTAGAAAATCTCTGAACACTCTGTTCATCAAGTCCATAAACACAGCTGGAGCGTTGGTCAAGCCGAAAGGCATAACCCGAAACTCATAAGAACCATATCTCGACAAGAACGCAGTCTTCGAGACATCCTCCTCCCTGATACGCAACTGATGGTATCCCGACCTCAAGTCAATCTTCGAGAAGAAAGAAGCTCCTCTCAACTGGTCGAATAAGTCATCGATTCGAGGCAACGGATACTTATTCCGTATCGTGACCTTATTCAACTCTCGGTAGTCCACACACAACCTCAGTGAACCGTCCCTCTTCTTAACAAACAAAACTGGAGCGCCCCAAGGTGAGGTACTCCTACGAATAAAGCCCTGCCCTAACAGCTGCTCTATCTGATCCCGTAACTCTCGCATCTCAGCTGGAGCCATACGGTACGGTGCGCGTGCTATAGGTCTCGTACCCGGTAGCAAATCTATAACGAAGTCTATCTCTCGACTGGGTGGTAAGCCTGGTATCTCCTGAAACACATCTGAATACTCCCTGACAACCGGGATCGAATCCAAAGGAATCACAACCTCCTTAGAGGTATCCTCCTCTATGTAATACAGATGAGCGGTCGATC
This sequence comes from Sambucus nigra, assembly GCA_949130495.1. Classification (NCBI taxonomy): domain Eukaryota; kingdom Viridiplantae; phylum Streptophyta; class Magnoliopsida; order Dipsacales; family Adoxaceae; genus Sambucus; species Sambucus nigra. Next base: position 380,958,878 of record OX422215.1, on the reverse strand, counting down.
CTCCCTCTGGGCGAGGCATCGCCACTATAAACATCTCCTGCCCCGGAATGGCAAAAACAATGCTCCCGCTGAAGCAATCAATCATGGCCCTATATGCTACGAGCCAATCCATACCGATGATCACATCGTGAACATGCATGTCTAACACTAACATGTCCGCAGGTAATACCAAACCACCAACCTCTACCCCTACTCCCCGGCATATAAAGAAAATAAGTGACCCATTCCCTAATGGTGAGTCGACACACGTCACTGTGCTCTCTGCCGTAGCTAACAATCCTAAAGCTTTCGCGAAGTGTGTAGCAATAAAACAGTGTGTAGCACCCGTATCAAATAACACCCGACCCATAGTGCCATGGATAGGAAACGTACCCTCGATCGCGGGCGGTGCCTGTGGAACTGCAGCCTGGTGAACGTTGTAGACACGTCCATACTGTAGCTGCCCCTGCTGAGCTGGGACTGCTGGGATGGGTGGCAATGCTGCCATCTGTGGCGGTGCAGGAAGAGCGGCGGGAAACATAGGTCTCTGTGGCTCCTGGCGAGCACCCTGCTGCTGCTGTGGGGCCCTGCCCCTATCAGGACAATCCTGCTTCTTATGGCCAGTCTTGCCACAAGTGAAACACTTCCCTGGGAAATTCCCTCCCCTCTGTCCCTGCTGTCCCCGGCCCTGGTGGCCGTTACCATTCCTGCCTTGGCCCTGCTGGCCCTGATTCCCGTTCTGCCCCTGTTGGCCCTGATGGCCGTTTGGACCCTGATGGCCCTGACGGAAACCTCCCTGTCCCTGCCTGTAGTTCCCTGACCGGAACCTCTTATTGTCCCCCTGCTGGGTACCCTGCTCAGTCTGTCTCTGCCCCTGACCGGTCTGTGCCCCGCTGGCACCATGTCCTCCAGTCCTACCCTGATGGCTAGACTCCCCTGACCGCTTGCCCTCGGCCATATGAAAACGGTGGTCCTGGCAGTGCAATAGTGCAGCGTTAACCACATCAGAATACGTGGCCAACGATAGGTTCCCTAGCAGATGCTGACGGATCCTCCAATTCAACCCATCAGTGAACTTCTCTATCTTCTTCTTCTCTGTTGGAATCTCGTCTGGAACGATATTCAATAGGTTAGTGAACTCGGCCTCATACTCGGCCACTGTCTTGCTCTCCTGCTTCAAAATCATCAGCTTCCTCCTCATCTCTGTATGAACTGCGGATGGAAAGTACTTGCGGTCAAACCGCACCCAGAACTCCTGAATCGTGAGGGTATCCCTCTCCTCCGCGGTCGTAATGGACTCCCACCACTGTAGTGCAGATCCCACTAGCTTGAAAGTAGCTAGCACCTGTTTCTGAACATCTGTGCACTCATGCATCCTCAAATGCCTCTGTATGTCCTTCCTCCATTGGCTCGAGACTACTACGTCTGAGCTACCTGCAAACTCTGGCGGATGCGCTTTCTGAAAAGCGTCACGTACACGCTCCCAAGCAGACGGGAATGCATTAACCTGTGCTGGCGCGGCAACTGGCGCCGGTGGTGGTGCCTGCTGAATAACGGCAATCGCGGCATTTACCGCTTGAGCTACTATAGCTGCAACCTCAGCGGCGTTCAACATGCCCTGAACTGGAGCGGGCTGGGGTTCGGGCGTTGCATTCCTGGGAACTCGTCGTGCACGTCGTGGAGGCATCTGAAATAAGAACAAAGTTTATAAGTTCACGGTTTATAAACTTAAAATAGCTGAAGAACGAAGCATACACAATAAGAGTACAACAGTCCTAAAATATAGGGCTCTATATCAAAGAAAACGTAGCGGAAACACAATAGCCGTACAGATCCTAAAGGACACTAGAACCTGATGCTCTGATACCACCTGTGACACCCCGACTAATTAAACACCGGGTAGCTACTCCTTTATAAAATTAATTCAAAATGCCAAGTTGGCTCAGTTAATAGCATCACTGACGAAAACATTTTAAAGATTACTAACCACCTAGTATTTAAAAAGTAAGTGCCAAATTTTATTAAATCTGATTAACATGCAACAAGAGTAATGAATAACTAAATAACACCATTCACCATACTGAAGTAAAACGAATAACCATCACAAAATGTAAATAAAACTCGGGAGGAAAAACTCCTCAATACAAATCCCACAACTGATATGTAAACTGAAATAAATAACTAAAACTGAATACTGAGCAATACATGCTAGAGTCTGAAAACTGAAATGTAAAAATGTCTAATAGAATTGGGCAACATGCCCTACAACTGATAGATGCTGAGACTGAAATCCAAATGAGAGAGGCGTCTAAAAGCAAGTCCCTGTAGCTTCCACAAATAGCTACAGCTCGTCACCTGAATGAGAATCCTATGCTTGGTGTCCTTGTGGCTGGGCACCTAAAAAGGTTTTACAAGAAAAAGAGATTTGAAAAGCAAACGGGTCAGAGCCCGAATGTGTTATATTTTAAAAACCTGCAAGAGCTTTAAAAACATTTAAAACATTAAATGCAAAGTACATGTTAGGACGTGCACACACATTATATTCTCACCTCTCGTCTAACTGTGCACTCCTAACGCAAATACCCATCTATAACTACCCATACTACTAGCTAAGTGACAACATAACTAGCTGGACTGCCAAAGGTTCTACCCATTTTACTCGGTTCATATATTATAACAATGCTCGTAATTTAATAGAGGTTTAACGTAAACTCAGTTACTAACTATACCATTGATAGGACTATCAGCTAACTCATTATATAACTCGAAACAATACCGTAATATTTTTACAACATTAACATGAGGATTTCCATTAATTTAAGCGTATATTATTCACATCATAAATATACGACACAAGCACCCCGAGAACTAAGCTGCCGCGCACACATACTCTGCTATCCATCCCGGTACATCACGTACATAAGGATTACATATTCCGAATCTTTCAGGAATAGTTTACCGATAACAACATCACAAATAATGGAGGCGAACATAGTCACCATCACATGGGTCACGCACATACCTACGCTCCCATGATCAGCGGACTTATTAATATCACAATAAGTCTTTCAATGACCTATGTTCATCAAGGTACCAGTCTATATCCCCCCCGTAGGCACACAAGGATTAGAGGGTCCTAAGCGAACGTAACCTCCCCCGTGATAGCAAGTATGGTAGGTATGTTATACACATAAACTATATACTAAGCATTCACACATCTTAGATATTACCATTTTAATAAGGTATTTTCTACATCATTATACCATTATACCAAACTTATATATTTCAAGTCTCCCGTTAATATAAGGTTAAATTGCCGACACGTCTCACGCCGTAATCCCTTATTCTTAAAATCTATCTTAAATGGACTATTAAGTTCCGATTATTCCCAAATATAACATCTTTATTCTTAAGGTCTTTACTTCTGCCCTAAACCTTATTTCATTAAATTACTCAATCCTACACTATTAACCCAAACGTTATCTCACTTAACAAATTTCAATAATCTAGAATAATTCTTCGAATTGTATTCTAATTAAAGTCCACTATAATAATCACAACTACTGGTCTTCCTCAAGGGTGAGGGTATTCATAAGGTCTACAAACATATTCTCTGAGAGTTTCCACCATTAAAATCAAATTAAGGAATATTTCACTCATTCTGGGAAGGTCGATCGATCGACCTATGAATGTCGCTCGATCGATATAGTCGATCGATCGACTGATGAATGTCGATCGATCGATCGAACAGGTATGGCTACGGACTGCTTCGTTTTGCAGATTTTAATCCATCCCAAAACTAATTTCTAACGTATGATTCTCAGATATAACGTCGTAGTAATGCCATATAACAATCCTACAGTATTACTAACGTCCATAAATCAATAATTCAACATCTAAAGGTTACATATGGATCAATCTTCATAAAAACCTAGTTTTTCCAGATTTTCTCAAGAACATGAACCCTAACATAATATCATCATCAAATCCCCGAATTTAATTCGTTTTTCTTTCACCCAATCATGTATTCACATCAGATTAATCGTCATCAACTATTCTACATGCAATTTATCCTCAAAATTCAGACCTAAGTTCAATTAATCATGGGTTTTCATTCATCTTCCAATAACAATTATAAATCTTCAATTTGCTAACATGGAAAGAACATTTGCTGAAGTTAAACATAATTAAACCACTTGCCTTGGTTTGATTTCGGATTTGGTGTTGATTTGGTGAAGAATCTCTGCAGAATTCCTCTATCTCTCTCTCCTTCTCCAAGCTTTCTTCTTCCAAAGATGGCTATGGTGGCTAGGGTTTTCTTAGGGAGAGTTGGAAGGCTAAATGATAACCTACGTAGCTTATGGGGTTAATAAAGGTTGGTTGGGTCAATCCTTATCAGATTACAACTCTCCATTTTCGTCACTTTTAATTACCCAAAAATACCAAATTACTAAAATACCCTTTATGGTGCCGGGATGGCCTAAAAATACCCCGGAACCCAAACTATACCCCCGGTTAGTGTTTTCTGACTATCTCGACCCTTCCGGACGCGTTGGCGCACTCAAAACGACCATACGGATTATAGATTTTAAATTCACTTTTATAATCAAAATATTATACCGTGACGCGGCGGTCCCACGCGTCTCAACAAAATTTCCAAATTGCCGTATATAAATCCCACGACAATTTTTATAATACCAAGTCCATATATAATCATATATGCACATAATCAAATACCAACTCGCATCACATTAGTATTTATAACCCGGATTAATTTCCAATTAATACGCATTTTAATTAATTAATCCCAAAATAAATATAGTCAAAAATACGGGGTATTACAGCAATCCCGATCCTCGCATTACTTTAATTTAGCGTAACTTCTCATTTTCTTTAGTCACCATAACCACCTATCACCTTTTACACTTTTATTCCTGAAGTAATTAAACAATTAACATCTGAAATTTAATAACTCCCTGTGGATTCTCGATACCCGACTTACCGCTTTACTTGCTTGTCAAGTGTAGCTGTAGTTTAGGTTCTTTTGCATGTCGAGCGGGAGCCGAAATCAACGATAGTGTCCCTACACGAACACTCGGTTCCCCTCGCGTCAAGGCATCAGAAGGAGAAATCTCATATGAAGGTTGTAATGAACTGGTTTTCAGCCTGATGGGGCCAACTGAAAAAGGCAAAAGAATTGTCTAATGGTTTATACACCCATTGAAATTCAACAGGCCAATAAAAGTTTTGCTATAGTTTTATATAAGTTTAAAGATCTAGAATTGAACACCAGCCTTGGGGAGGAAAAGACCATTAATTGGGCAGACTATATCTTTGAAGAGGATGTAGATAGTGAAGCTACTCAAGATAGTGGGGAATTAATAAGTACATCGATTAAGTATGAAGATTAGGTGGTGAACCGACCTGATCCCTTAATAGAAGTTAATTTGGGGATAGAGCAACACAAAAGAGTTACCTACATCAGTGGAAATCTCAACAAAGAACAACAATTGATCATAGATCTCCGACACCAGTACAAGGATTGCATTACATGGGAATATGATGAATTGCCCGGCTTAGACAGAAAATTAGTGGAGCGCAGGCTGCCAATCAAAGAAGGCTACTAACCAGTAAAGCAACTATCAACGATAATGACTCTAGAAGGCCTGCTCAAGACTGGTCTCATTCGAATAACCATGTATGTTAAATGGCTATCTAACATAGTGCCAATAATTAAGAAGAATGGCAAATTGAGGGTCTGCATGGATTTTAGGAATCTTAATGCAGCAGGATGAATATCCAATGCCGCTAGTAGACCTATTGGGTGACAAATCACATGGTCATTCTATCATGTCTATGATGGATGGCCACTTTGGTCATAGCTAAATATTCATAGCAGAAGAAGATGTTCATACGACTACATTCAGCTGCCCTTGCAATTTGGGGACATTCAAATTGATCAAAATGCCATTTAGATAAATGAATGCAGGGGCCATGGGATTACAGATTTTCTACTAAGACTTCGTTAATTAAATAATTACCCATATTGCGAAATACAGTCTAAGCCATTCTAAACATGCTTGTCAGTTAAATATCAATTTTAATCTTGACTAACTTAATTACTAAGTGTGCATGTAAGATTGGTTTTGATAATAACAAGGGCCACAATCACACGAGACGATAATGTACGAGGAAAGACCAAATGGGAAAAATCTCGGATGGCCAGGCCTAAACAAATGCAGTAAAATCAAGGTTTTTTAAAAGACACAAGACTTACGACAGTTGACTCCTCAAGCCTATGCTGATGAATGTCTTCACACCTCTTCTTATAGTAATCGTGCAATCCATCAACCACTTCATAGCAACTCCATGCCTCGAAATCCTCCGATAACCTCAACAGTCACCCACAGTGCGGAATCCACTGCACAATCCAAAAAATATGAAGAAAGTGTTTTGTGGGTTTGAATGATGAAAACTAGATCATGAATGATCAAAGATAAATGGAGGGGGTTTTTCAAAATGAATTTAGGCTTTAAAATACATAAAAAGGCATATATTAAAACTACTTCCATGCCCTCCTTATATAGGAGAAGTAATATGAGATAATTTAATTAGTGGGAGAGGAGGAAAACTGTCAAAAAAATTGATTTTTTGAAAAGCGCGCCAACTCGTTCGAACGACTTGGCATCTTGTTTGAACGAAGGGTCTAGTCTCGTTCAAACTTATATCTGACGAGAGATCGAATGAGATTCCAGTGGAGGCAAGAATTCGAAGAATTCACCTCGTTTGAACCTCATTCGAAAGAGGGCACCAATCTCGCTTGAACGACCTTCGAGCGAGGTATCCAGACTTTGCGAAAACTTACCTCGTTGGATATCTCGTTCGAACAAGATATAAATCTCATTCGAACGACCTTAGGAAAGTCATTAGAACGACCTGCAAAAAATGCCATTTTACCAAAATCATTTTAAAAATTATTTTACCACATTTTAAAGCCTGAAAAAGTTTTTCTCCAATTATCAAAAGGGCTATGTATACCTTTGGGAATGAGAAAGTGGCAAGATGAAACTTTAAACGAGTTTTGTAAACCAACGGCTACTTACTTATCGTCAATATTAGGCTTAAGTATACGACACCCTAACAACATACGTGTTTTGACCAATGGAATAAGCCAATACTGCAAATTGACTCGATGTGGAGATTTGTCCTTACAATCCACATACAAAGGGGGACTTCCATGACGTGGTTGGCCCCTTTTTGGAGTGTTATATTGAGGACATTATTGTAAAATCAAAATCAACATCTGACCATTTAACACACCTTAAAAATCTTTTGAGAGGATGAGGTTCTATCAACTCAAGTTTCTACAGGAAATTTCTTTGGATATTTGGTGCATCAGAAGGGAATTTAGGTTTGATAGAACAAGGATAAAGCTATCATTGAAAGCAAAGCCCTGGAAACAATTTCAAAGGTTTTTGGGTCAAATTAATTTTCTTAAAAGATTTATTTCTAATACCACCAAAAAGACTAAAGTATTTTCTCCTTTCTTGAAGCTAAATGACCAAGATGAGCTGGATTGGAAGGATGAGCATGAGGAAGCTTTCCAAACACTCAAGAGATACCTGGTCAAGCCGCCTATTTGGCTCGTGCAAGAGAAAATAAGCCATCGAAGTTATACATTCTAGACTCTGATGCATCCATTGGAGTGTTATTAGCTCAAGACTGTGAAGGGCACAAAGAACAAGCCATTTATTACCTTAGTGGGTTCTTAAATGACTGTGAATATATTCTGTAATGGAAATCCTATGTTTAACATTGCACTTTACTGCTATGAAATTAAGAAATTATTTGCTGCCTATAGAGGTGTATGTTGTTTCAAAATTTGATTTAATTAAATACATATTAACTAGGCCCATTCTAAGGAATATAATTCGTAAATGGGTGCTAACTTTATCTGAATCTTGTCTTTACTATGTACCTCAAAAGGCAGTTAAATGCCAAACTTTGGCTGATTTCTTAGCAGAGCATCCATGTGAGGATGAACCAAATGGGGAATATGAGATTGGATATGTGTCTCTAAGTCCTTGGAAACTTTGGTTTGAAGACAGAAGTGATGTTAGGAGTTAAGAGTAGTAATCGAATCCCCTGAACACATTAAAACAAAGCATGGTTACAGGTTAGAAGAAAACACTTGTACCAATAATCCAACAGAATATGAAGCTGTGATAATGGGTTTAAAAATCCTTCGAAGCTGTAAAGCTTCAGTAATTGAGCTCCTTGGAGACTCCTAACCAGTTATAAGACAGTGGACATGTGAATGCAAATGTATTCATATAAGGGCCTAGGTCTGTACAACCAAATGGCATTGAATTTGTTATCCAAACTTAATGAGGTCACTTTGAACTACATTCCTAGATTTTTAAATAACGAGGCCGGTGAAATGACTTAAAAAGCATCTAAGTTTTAATCTTGATGACTTCAAAGCGAAGCTAAAAATCAGTGACATTGATAGCTTTCTATCTCTGCTACATAACCGACAACCAATGATGGAAATTGGACATATTGATGTTCAAGAGATTGGAGAAAGCCAATATTTGAATATCTAAGTGATCCAAGCATCAAAACTGATAGAGATACCACGTTAAGATCAACTAATTATGTTATATATGATAACAAACTATTCAAAAGAGATGCTGATAGAGTGATGATCTATTGGCCTTCTATTCTTAAAGATTGCATTAAATTTGCAAAAGGGTGCCAAAAATGTTAACACCATGCCCCTTTGAAGCATATGCCTGCAGTTGACCTCCAATACGTGGTCAAGCCTTGTCCACGGGCCATTGATATGATTGGCAAGATTTATCCTCCAACTTTAAAGCTGCACATTTTTGTTTTGGTTGCAACTGATTACTTTATTAAGTGGGTGGAAGCTAATGCTCTAAAATCAGTAACCCAAAATGAGCTGGATGATTTCTTGCAAGACATTGTATATAGGGTTGGGATCCTAAAAATCATTACCTCAGACAATGCAACTATCTTTGAATTAGAAATGGTGTTGAAATTCACTTCCAGGTTGAGGATAACTCTAATAAAATTAGCACCTTATTTGTCTCAATTAAATGGTCAGGCAGGGGCCACAAATAAAGTAATTAAAGACAACTTTAGCAAAGTAATTGAGAAAAATCTCAGATATTGGCACAACCATCTTTCAAAAGTATTGTGGGCTTATAGGACCTCTAAAAGGCCAAGCATTGAAATAACTCCATATGCCTTAATTTATGGGCATGATGCTTTTCTCCCAGTAAAAATAACTTTGAATTCACCAAGGGTTGTCCCCTAAAATGATTTAACTATAAAAGGCTTTGATTATGCCATGTACATGGAATTGTAAAATATAAATGAAGAAAGGGTCAGAGCCTTGAACAACATCCTGATCCAAAAGATGAAAATAGCTCCTTCCTGTAGGTTAAAAAGACCTTGCATATGGAAAATGGTTTGCAAAATGGGAAGGACCATTCCAAATCCATAGAGTGTTTAAAGGAAGGTCATACCCATTTGGGAAGCATGGCAACAACATCAAAATGCATAATTTCATTAATTGGAAAAAGGTTACAATTTAGCAGAGTGTTCAAATACAATAGATTTAAAGCCTTTCCAAAAGTTTTCATATGCCATATTTTGGGATTTGATCTATGCTTCTCTTGCTTCAAACTGAGCAGCTTCATTGGTGGAGACCTACATCTCTCCAATGATTTAGCTAATCCTAAATTAACAATTTGCCTCTTCCTAAAAGGCAACACCCAAAGCTGTATTGACCCTAGCCAACTGCCTCTCCAACTCTTCCTTCTTAGCCAAAAGGGTTGCTTTCTTACTTTGAACAATTGCTAACTTGTGCAAGTCTTTGGAAGCTTCAACTTTTTGGCTATGGAAATGGGCTTTGTCTGTACATAAGTGATTTTCTTTTTCTTCTGCCTGAGCCATTATTGAGAGTTGGTATGGGTGTGAATGAACCTCAATAAGTAATGCATTCACAAAGTCCCCTTCCAGGCTTGGCATACGAGAGATGCAAGAGAAGGCTGATTTCAATCCACCGAGAAAAGAAAAATATGCCTATTCTTTAAATGGCAGCCTAACAAAGATTTAGAGCAACTTTAGGGACTAAGAAGGTTCCAATTGTGACGGAGTAGGTTTAGCCTGGATGAGGCTTTCCAATTGTATCTCTACAATGTTGTCCACAATTTTAAAGGCTTGGACAAGGGCTTTAGACATAATGTCTTTCAATTGACCATGAAATGCAAGCACCTCATTAGCAGTCATCATGCAAGGGAGATCTCTTGTTGAAGGATGCACTTCAATTGGAGGCGACATATCATGTTGAAGAGAGGTGTGTGAGGTTAGAGTGACTTCCGAAAGAGAAGAATCATCAAGGGGAATTGAGTCGCGAACCATTGGAGAAGGAGAGCCTAAATACTCTGCATATTTGAGATCTGAAACCTCAATTGCTTCACCTTGTGTCAAGGGTAAAGGCATAAAAATATCAACTACCTCAAAATCAGTACCTTCATCCATAATTGGATTTGAAGGAGGTGTAGGTGAGGAGATAAGAGCACCAAGTGGCTCAACCAAAGGCTCATTGATTGAAGATACTGGATGTGGTGTCTTGGAGACCTCTAGGGAATGGGAATCATCCTCACCCACCAAGTATGCAACAAAGTCTATAATGAAAAAGCAGTTTGAAGTTAAGGTCAATGGTTCAAATGATGCCAAAGGACCGTAAGAAATTACAAGAATGGGAAATTGGCTCACCTGCCAACAAGAATGAGGAAATAGTCCTCTTTACCCTACTGTTCAAACGTTTGCCTATCAGAATAACAAACATAGAGGCAAGGGGAGTCTCATCAGTGCTTGAAGAAGTACTCGTTACCTATGCTGATAAAGATTTCACTTTCTTGAGCCTTATAAGAGGAATATGATCATCTGCTCCATTTTCTTCTCTAATCTCTAACAGTGCTACGTCAACCCCAGGAGTAAACTCCCTCTTTTTAAAAGATTCATAATCATCAACGTGTGAATCTTTTGAAGGATTTAGAGTGCCTGAGCTAGGTCAGTTCAATTAATTAAAAAATTTAAAGAAAAATCAAATTTTTACTTGAGGATGAAGTCTTCGAAGATGGTTTCTTTTGTGGAAGGGGCTGCAGGAATACCTTAGTAAGATTGGACCACCAACCTTCAAAAACAGGGGTCATGCCTGCATAAAAAACTGCTCCAGCCATGGAAAAAGTATCTCGAACTCTATGATACTCTGCTAGCCCGTGTTCGATCACTGCCTTGGGGACTTGGGAAGCCCTCACAAACACATCAGGGTTCGACTGGGTCGTTGTGGGGACATAAATAGATTGATGAAATCCACGTTGACTAGCAAATTGGATAGGTAAATATAGTTCCCTAAAAGACTTGGAAGCTGGGTATGTAGCGGGGACAATCATGTAGTATAAATCTCTTGAAATAAAAAGACTCCCCCAATAAAGGTTAGCATTCTCTGCAGAGTGGGGATTTCGCAAATAAGGAACCAACCAGAGTGTTGAATTTAGGGGCTTTAGCAAAGGCTGCAAGTAAGCATTAGGCCTATCAATTGGTAAGTTCCTAAACATGGAAGCAAACTCTTCGGAGCTCTTTTTTGAGGCAATGGAGCGATAAAAGATGCGTAGTGGTTAAATGTGGGCGTAATTGCGAGATGACCAATTTCTGGGAAGTAATCATGCAATCACATTTGCAATATCCACAATGGATCATAGTTATTGGTATTAAACGGGTCCAAAATCAACTCAGAGCTAGATTTGTAGAGAGATCCTAAAACATAAGGAGTCAATGCCACCTCTTTACCCTCCATAAGCTGGGCTGCTAAGAAGGAATACTCTAGCATTACCCATTGGGACTTAACACATAATACATGTCTCGATAACCAGAATAACAGAAAGCAAAATACTATGTTTTGATGACTTGAGGGCTACCTTTCATGTGAGTATGCATAAAAGTTGAATAACCTAATTTTTGGTTATCTTTAGGCAATTGACAAGGAAGATCAACCTTTGACATGAATGGGTGAAGGCGGCCCCACAGACTTAAACTTAATTAGTTGACATATATCCAAGAGGGTAGGACCTGCCAACCCAAAATTAAACTCGAAGCAATTGAAGCCAGAGTTCCAAAAGCACATGGCGCTAGAAATAACAAACATGTTAAACTCTATCTCCTCTTTGCAGAGCTTGACAACATAAAAAATTCTAGATTTTTCCAAATTCGTGCCTTTAAGCGCCACCATTCTCACTACCCATTTGGTTCAACTCTCCTTGTCATTCTTAAGGTGATTAAACTTCTTAGGCCCTAGCCTAAACTTGAATGAAGAAGGCACCTAGATGTAATACCCCGTTATTTTGAGAAAATTCTTTAATTGTGTTTATTCAATATTTTTTTGAGAATCTAGGTGACTTATGTTTGAATGAGTTAAAACTATTTAAAATGATGAATTTGTAATATTAAATAAAACGGTGAAAAACGTTGAATTTATTTAAATTAAAGGTAAAGAGAAAATATAACTATCATTACTAATTTATTTAATAACTGGCTCTATTGTTCTATAAAGGGCGTTTGAGTTAATTATTTGAGTATTTAGTTAATTGAGTCAATTATTAAAAGAGTTATTGGGGTCCTATTTTAAATATCCCTAATTTCTAATGGACCAAATGGCCTTATTTGGTCAAGGTGTATGTTGATAAGTGTAGGACCAATATATTATATATATAGAAAAAATTGATGGGACACTAGGGTTAGAACATTTCAAGAATGACGACGCAACAGGCCCTTAATTCATGGAGCATTACTCGTTGATTTTTTGTGTGATTACAGTGGATTAATCGTTGGTTATTTTTGAAGGGAGAGTGAGGAAGGTAATAAGGAGGCTCCTTGTGGGGGATTGTGAGGTCAACAACCACTGGCTATTGTTTGCTTACGCCGAGTATGACAAGGGAGTGAGGAAAAGAAACTTAACAAAATTTCATTCAAACAGTGGTCTTCATCATCAAGCCACACGAAAATCAAGGAGGCTTTTGGGGTTGGATTATCGACAGAAGCTCTTGTTTTATTTAAGGGGTTGTCCCCTATAAATTTAAGGGGTCAACGCCACAAATTCTTGGGAGAAGGAAATTTATTTCCTTAAGCTTGGTCGACCAACTATTTGTTTGACGTTTGAGTGGAGGTAAGGCCAAAGTTTATATTTATTTATTTTTCTTATTTGTTTTAAGTGCCGAATTAAGACCTTGTCGCCTCTTGGATTTTCGGCTGGGAAAGTTCCAAGGAGGGAACAACTTCTTTTGAGGTAATGATTCACATTAAGAGTAAGACCATAACTCCTTTTTGTGGTTTCCAATCTTCCACCCCAAATATTATGAATATTATAACTAAACCCTAGTTTTCTATCTATTTATAAAGGAGGGGTTGTAAAGATTATTTCCATGGCCATTTGAGGGTTTCTTCATCAACAGGTAACGAAATTTTTAGAACGAGCGTATGAGGCAAGTATCTTTTTACTCCTCTCCTTTTATGTGTGTATTTGCTAAATTCACCTAAACTAAATTTTCATGTTAAAATTTATTACTGACCCTTAGAAAAGTGTGTAATCCTAATTTATGTAATATTAGGTGAATTTAAATAGTTTTATACTTAAAAATTTATGTCGAGCCTATTAGTTTGCCGAAATGAATTATTGATCCCAATGCATGGAAATGATAATGTTGGACTTGACCCCCGTTTATAGAAATTGATAATCTGAGATACGAGAATAGATGGTGAAATTTTTTTTAGAATTAAAATGTTCTGAAAGTTCAATTACTCCGTAGGGTTGTACCTTACCCTTTAGGAGTAGTACTTTTGATATATATGTTCCAAAGATGAGATTCGTTATGAGACTCTTATTCCTGTTATAATAACCAATATGAAAATATTTTCTATGACTCGAGACAATTGATATGCATTAATGGAGCCCTTTTGATGGAACATACCCACGTAAAAACAATTACATGACCTTTTTATATAAGAACTAGGTATGAACCTATATTTGAAACTATGCTATTGTTGATGTGCACTATGTTATATAGACGTTAGAAGGAGTATGAAAAATTATTGTGATTGGTTTAGTTGTCTAATAGTAGTGTGGATTAATTCAAAGCTTTCACGCGTAGACATTTAAATTCTTGTCCTACTCACGCATAATAAACCTTAAATAAATTGTCTTAGCAACTACTCCATCTAAACATAAGTGTATCGGGAGGGTTCCTTTGTTGGATTTCACTTCGGTGAGACGTCCCACGCACGGAGTTTAGAGACGGGTAGGAGTGACGACTTAAAATCATTTAATGAAATTTTTACACTTTCAATTTTATGAATTTCGCTATGAGTAATCACTTGCATGATGTTTACCCCTTTTTAGCTCTTTACGGAATCCTTTAAAAATGTATGATGAATTCTAAATGGTACAATCGAGTCGGGGTAATTGGAGTAATTGAGGTTTAAGTAGTTTTCTTGGAGTGAATAATTACGTGTTAAAATGTCATTATCAATTGAACATGTTAAATGGAAATGAATGGGTGGGTACCTACTTTGGCCACTTAATGGGTTTTTCCTGTGTCTTTATCTGCCACTTGTTCAAATGGTTCCTCTTTCTTTCCTATAATTCTTAAAATATTAATATCATCATAATAATATTAACAATCCGAAGAATAACTTAAACATAACTCAATTTCTAAGCATCATATGATCTCATTCAAAACATTTATCATAAATGAAGTTCCTTCTAAACTCATGTTAAGATATTTAACATATCCAAATCATAGCCCTGATACTTTACTTTCTTCTTGGTAATCCAATCCTTATCATATTAGGTTTCCAATACAAAAGACGAAACATCATTTCAAGTTTTCTAGAGCAAGATATGCCCATTTCTTTATCACATAGTAAACCTGCCCTATAGGCTCCTCTATCGTTTAGTCAATTTCCATGAATTTTCATAATTTTTCTACATCATAACTTTCTATGATATTCCACCCAATTTCAATAAACATACTAGATAATGCAAAATTAAAGTTTCATAATTTTTGAAGTTTATTTACTATGTTAAGAAAAACCTCAAACACATGGTATGCATACTTACACTTTTGGGGAAAATTCTATACCTGAACTCCAAACTACCACCCAAGATTCATTTCTTAGTATTTGTACATCATTTTACGATATGATATACATATATGCGTATATTTTAATCTCCAATTTGAATTACTCAATTCAAGTAAGTAAGCAACAATATATAGAAGTTTGAATACACGGGGTTTCCAATCAAAGCAATATAAAAGGGTTTACACCTTCAACTTTCTTTAAACTTGTGTCTACCTGTATATATACATCAAGGCATGAATGTTTAATAACAAAATTGATGATTTTCATCATTTCAATCAGTAATAAAAGAAAAATAACAAGATTTTTGGATAGAATTACCTAGGGACTTTAACATAATTTTCTTCAAATTTGTCTCCAATTTGTCTCCTCATTTTCTTCTTCCTAAATTTCCTGATTCTCTCTCCTCAAGCTCCAAATCCCTCATGGAAGAGTTTTTTGAAGGAGTGGTTTATTTCAAGGGTTTAAAATTGTACAAACCAGTATCCCCTTCCAACCAATCAAATCATAGCACATGATTTACTAGTAAGAAAAAAATGGTAGCTGATGATTGGTTAGCAGCTGACCTCCCACACTTGTAAAATTTACTAGCACTATTTGAAAATGGCATTTTTGCAAATAATTTGAATTTTAGCAAACCTCCAAAGGGTAAATGGGTATTTTTCACCTTCTGATTCGTGAAGCCGTCAGAATGTCAATCGTTGGTACATCTAATCATTACGTTCACTATTTTCGAGGCAATCTATAAAAGGCAGGAGGCTTTTGCAGGTTTTGCCTTAATCCCAATTTTTGAACTGTAGCTGCCATCTCTAAGCTTTTGTAGGATCGTTTACCATCGTTCCTCCTTTCTTTTGACAGTTCTTCCTGAATCCTTAATCTTCTTTAATAATTCTTTCTTTTTCTTTGTTTTTCCTGATCTCCTTCTTTCTTAACCATGGTTTATATAGTTGATGTTAATTCTATAAAGGAATTTAGGGAATAACATAAAATTACCTCTTGAGTCAATTTAGAAGTTCCCCATGGCCCTTTATATGGGATACCCAGTTTGTTTATAGCAGAGTGTGGTTTTTCAATTCATACCAAACCCCTTTCTTCTTTGTTTTTCCTAATATTTTGATGTCGTGCCAGCACGAGTGGCTCCCAAGATATGTAGAATTGTCAATGGTGTGAACAGATTAAATGAAATCTATAGGACCCATATTAGGATTCCAGAGATTATGTTCTATTGTAAATGGGCGATTGTAGGGGAGAATACATATTATTTAAAAACCAGAGAGGCTAATAAGGCTTTAGTGTTGAATTTGCCTGAGTCCAATAAAGATTATTGGAGTCATGATTTAATATTTAAGCACTGGAAACATGCCTCACTTGAGGGTGGAGTGTCCTATCAGGGTCCTAGGAGCCTTTAATGAGGGAATGTGATAGGTTATTACTTCAATTATTTCCTTTTTTTACTGATCTCCTTTCTGATGTGTACTAACTATTTCTGCTTATTACTTTATTGCAGATGATCACAAGATAAAGTGACCTAAGCCTGTTGAAGTAAATTTAGAGGAGCTAAAATTCTTGTGGAGTCTTAATCAGAGAACAGGAGAAGATCTTACCCGATTATCTTCTATATTGCTGGAGTATAAAAATTCCATCACTTTTTTTGTAGCTCAACCAACAAATGTTGTAACTGCAATCGTAATTGATTTGGAGAGATATCCAGTGTCTAATTCCTCGGCCACTAAATTTGCTGGTGTTAGTGCTGAAGTTGGTACTTCTTTTTCCTTTTGTCCCGACCTTCCCCTATTTGTCAGCATAGGAAAGAGGAAAATTCCCAACCTTTTGGAGGATGACTATGCAACCAGTTCTAAGAAACTAGTCGATACTTATGCCCAAAACAAGAAGGTTGAGGCTAGTAAGAAGACCCCAGCTACTAAAGGCAATGAATCTCCTATCAAAAGACCGTGGAGAGGTCCTGTTGATAAGCAGGTTGAAAAGGTTATTTATGCTGACCAACATGGATTAATCGATATGGTCCTATATGTTGCTAGCTGATCTATAGCCTTTAGTCCTAGCTTGGCTAGGAAGTTGATCAAGTACGGCAACCTCCTAGACTATAGTGATGTTACTGCCTTAATGTCCCAATCACAACAATCAGTAAGAGCTACTTAAAGCTTAGCCTTGGTAAGTTTTCATATTTAAAGTTGGTCTGATACCGTTCATGTCTTCCGGGACCCGTACTGACTTGGATTTTTTTTGCAGTTCATGGTTGATTACAACTAGATGCTAGAGAAGGACGATTAGCTACGTTCTTCTTGGGGAGAAGTAGAGGAGGCCTTTGAAGGTTTTAGGAAATCTGTTCTGGATTCCTAGGAAGCTTTGGAGACAGAGAAGAAGGCTTGGGAGGAGAAAATTAAGACTGTTGAAGAAGCACGGCAAAAGGGCTGATAGTGCTTTGTATGTGGCTAACTCGACTACTACTAAAGATGAGCACAGGGCAAAGGCAACTAAAGGACAAGTAGCTAAACTATCCACTGACATTTCTGATGAGAAGGCTAAGAGAAAGATGGCTAGGTAAGAATCCTTCATATAGGGTTGGGATAAAGCCATCTCTACTACCTCTGCACAAATTGGGTACGCAAAGAAAAATTCTTTAAGGAGGGTTAGTCGGGAGCTTTAAAGGAGGTTGGCACTACTGGGGATTCTGAACTTCTTTTTGGCATGACCCTGGCTCTCCCCCAATCTTGATGATGAAATTGAGGATGATGCTGGTTCGGGGGAATCCTCTTTGGTGGTTGAGTCTATTGTCCCTTATATTGACCAAGACAAAACTACTGTTTACTCAACTATCCCTCCTATAAAACAAGATAAAGCTCCTATGGACTCAGGTGCCCCTTATACCGACCAGGGCATAAACCCTGACGCTAAAAAGGATAAGAATAAGGTGTATACTTGTTCGTCTTTTAGTCTTTGTATTTTTTCCTTTTCGTTTGTCTTCTTTTTTCATTGTTCTGATGTACTCTGTTGTAATGTTGCCTTTTATTAATGAAAGAAAATTTTCATCAATTGACATGTCGTTTGTTGTTGCTCGACTGTTGCTCTGTCTTCTTTTACTATTGATCAATTGTTACTTTATCTTTCTAGTTTATGGAAGAATGTAATAAATTGCCTCCACTGACTCCGACCTACTCAAACGTTGTAACAATCTGTTCAAAGCTAGTCATTTGGACTTGAATGTTGAAGAATTAATATACTTTCTCGACGCAGATGCTTCTGATCAGGCAAGGGATGCATACACTTATCTCAAGTTTCTTTTTGATCGGGCTGTGACCAATAATGTTGCATACTTTGAGATGATTGAATATTTATAGGCAGAGCATAATGAAGGCAAAGCTCTACTGTATGGTGACTACGAAGCTAAGTATAAGGCATTTAGTGAAGGTTGGGGTTTTGAGGAGAAGATAAAAAAATATGCCTCTGCATATAGGAATAAGGAGTTCTTGTTGAATCGTGAACTTGATGAATATAGAGAGATCGCCAAGCTTTTGGAGGATGATAACAACAAACTTTGAAATGATCTTAAAACTCTGAAAATGTCTTCTAGTAGTGGTGCTGATGAAGGTAACTCCCTTTTGTAGAATGAGAATGCCAGGTTAATAAAAGAGCTTGAAATTGCAAAGAAATCCAAACCTGCATAATCTTCTTGACAACAAAGGAAGCTAGGACCAAGAAAACCTTGGCCGACTAGGCTGTCCAACTAAAGGCAAAGAATGAGGCTATTGTAGACTTGTCTACAAAATTTGAAGCCAAGGATGGAGCTCTTGCTGACCAATCCACACAGTTAAAAGTGAAAGATAGTGTTTTGAAGAAACTTCAACAACAAGTCGAAAGGTTAACCTTTCAATTTCACAAACAGCCCCAAAAGGTGTGGATGGAGAACTATAATGAAGCTTTAGGTCATATTAATTATCATATTGCCCAGAGTCGTGATGAAGGGTACAGGCGGGGATGAACCAATTGTTTAACTTTACTTAAGCATGATCGGGACAACAAACTATGGTACTGGAATGAACCTGGTCTACTAGATTGTAACAATCATCCATTCAAGGTGGATAAATTATGGATTCCTCCTGACACCATTTCTCAGTGTTTAATCATTAAATGCTTGGGGATTGTGATCTCCATGATGTTCATGAAATAGTTTGTCATTCACATCGAATTAATGCCCGGAGCAGCTGTAACATAAGAATGTTGGAGGATTTCAACTTTATCAATTCTCCCTATACATTGGATGATCCTCTCGCTGGGATGGTGAAAGTGTAGCCATCTTCCAAAGCTGAAGGGAAGTGTTCAGCTGAATGATTTTTTTGTATTTTGTTATTCATTTGAATGTAATGCAGAATATATTAATGAAATATGTTTATTTTTGTTAACTTGTGATTATTTTAATCAATCAGTTAACTTGTGATTGTAATGCCATTGATTTTTCTAATACATTTAGATATATTAATCCAAATTTAGTATTAGTTACCACTGATAATGCCATTGCTTCTAATATTGAACTTAGATATATCAATCCAAATTTAGCATTAGTTATCAGTGGTGACCAAGTGTATGAGGAACCTATGTTTATATTCCAATATCTAGGAATTTTTACATGTCTTCCTGCATTTAACTCAGACGGGTAATACTTTTTTTTTACTTTTTAGTTTTATAAGAAGTTTTACACTTTTTGTTCTTGACTTGTTTATACAAATCATATATGAAGTAATCAACCTCTTGTTCACGATTTTGTTTTTACGAAGTCATACATGGAGTAAATTGTTGTTGCCAACCAAGTGTTGAGGATTATAATCTTATTTTGACTTGGTCGGTTATTATTTTTCTTATTGTTGACCAAGTGTTTAGGATCATAATCCTGTTTTGACTAGGTCAGAGCTGAAGATCAAAAGTTATCTTTGTTCTGGGGGATGTATATCACCTTACTCCAAAAAATATCAAAAAAATGAAGAGACTGAAATCAACATTTTATTGATATTCAAATAAAAGAAAATGAAATATAATAAATGAGATCCTTTGAATTACTGATAATACTTTCAGAGATGCTCGGGATTCCAAGGATTTTTTTATTCTTCACCATCTAAAGTCTATATCCGATAGGTCCCTAGTCAGATGACAACTGATATACGATATGGGCCATGTCGGTTGGCCTCATGATTGTTATTCTTCTGGATAACCTTCTTAAGAACATAATCAGCCTCTTTCAGTTTAGTCGGCTTGACCCTTTTGTTATAAAAGGGAGAAGTTTTGTGTTGGTAGGCAGCATTTCTCAAAGCTGCATCTTCTAGTACCTCCTCTAACATGTAGAGATCTAATTGCCTCATCAAATCACTAACTGAGGAATCAAAATTTAGTACCTTGTGGGTTGGTAGGCCGAGCTCGAATGGTACCGTAGCTTTAGGCTCAAATGCAAGCATGTATGGTGTTTCTCTAGTTGATGTTCTCAGCATTGTTCTGTAAGACCAAAGAACAAAGTGTAGCTCATTAATCTAGTTACCCTTGGCGTCATCAAGTCTCTTCTTTGTCCCATTCATTATTGTTATGTTTATCACTTCTATTTGACCATTACTTTGAGGATGGATTGGTGCAGAATGCATTTTTTGGATTTTGGACTGGGCACAATATGCTTCAAACTCCTCGTTATGGAACTGGGTGCCATGATCTGTAACGAAGGCATATGGTAAACCATATCGACATATTAAATTCTTCCAGATGAATTGATACACTTTCTCATAAGGCATATTAACCAACGGTTCTGCCTCCAAGTAATCCACAACAATAACTAAGTATCTGAACTCGCCTTTGGTGGTCGGCAGTGGGTCAACCAAGTCAATTCCCCATATTGTAAATGACCAAGGTGAAGTAATTGGTGTTACAGAAACATTAGGTGTTCTATGAATGGTAGATAATCTTTGGCACTTATCACACTTTCTCGCAAAGGCTATACAATCTGCCCTCATGGTCGACCAGCAGTATCCTAAATTTTTGATGCATTAGATCAAAGATCTTTTAGCTGAATGAGCTCGACATGAACCTTCATGCACTTATTTGATTAAATCTTCCACCTCCATTGGATGAACATAGCACTTCAAGGAAATCGTTAATCCCCTTTTGTATAAAAATCCTTTCTCCAACACATATCTTGCTTCTTTATATCAGAGATTCTTGGCCTCTTTAGGATCAGGTGGTAAGGTTCCATCTTCAATATAATCTTTGATGGGATCCATCCCGGAAGGTCCCAGATTTAAAATAATGAAGCTAACCATCAAGTCCTCATCAATAATCCGATTAGCCAAGAGTTCGATTGGGATTATTCTTCTGAGCTCAATTCTTGTTGTTGATGCTAGCTGAGCAAGTGTATCATCTTGGGGGCTCTCTATTCTTAGGATCCTGTTCATTTAGACGGCTAAAAATTTGGTGATGAATTCCATGGTTTTGGCTAGATATCTGGTCATCAATTCTCCTTTGACTCCATATACATGGAGTACTTGGTTAATTACCAGCTGTGAATCACCATGCGCCACTTTTTGCTCGGCGCCTAATGAATAGGCTAAACCCAGTCATACTATCAAGGCTTCATGTTCTACCTCATTGTTTGATGCTTTGAACTGAAACCCAAGAGCATACTCACCATCAATATTATCGGGAGTATTAAGTATTATACCTGCTCCGCTGCCAGTAGCACATGAAGGTTCATCGACGTAAAAATTCCATAATGGAACATCACTGTTGAAACTTTCTACTATCAATTATCCATGCTGGAATATCTTCTTACTTTCCTCAACATATTTCTAGGACATTTCCTGAATTTTGGATGACTCAAGTTGATCGACAAGCATATTATCTTGATTTTGAGCTGAGCTCTCTTCTTTCGAAGTCTGCTTGGCAGGCAAGTTTTATTGGTTAGGAACCTCCGGATAAGTAAATTCAACAATAAGATCTGTCAAATCTTATCGTTTCAATGAATATCTTGGTTCATAAACAATGTCCTACTCTCCCAATTCTACCTTGCAGTACATTAATCTTCCTGACTTCTCAGGCTTGTGGAGTTCTTACCGAAAAGGCAGATCAGTAAGCACGGCTATGGTCTGTGCTAGAAATAAGGTTTCATACATGTAAAAGTGTCAATAAGTTCTAAGGCTAATTTTTTCAAACGAGGGTACCTGATTTCAGCTCCTCTGAATGCTTTGCTGGTATAGTAGACTAGCTTTTGGATTCCATTATCCTGTTTGACCAAGGCTGAGCTCATTGATGACTCAAAAATAGCTATGTATAAGTACAATTGCTCTCCAAAGACTGGTCGGGAGAGAAATGGTGGTGATCCCATGTACTTTAACTCCTGGAATGCTTCTTCACATTCTGCATTCCACTGAAAAGTTTTTCTCAACACCTTAAAAAATGGTAAGCATCTGTCTGTTTCTCGATAAATAAATCTGTTTAAGGTTTCCACTCTTCCAATGAGCCTCTGTACATCTTTCTTGTAGGTCGGTGACTGTATTTCAATTAAAGCTTTTATCTTTGTTGGATTAGCCTCAATTCCCCTTTGATTAACTACAAAGCTGAGGAACATCCCTTCTTTTACTCCAAACACACACTTGGTCAGATTCAACTTCATCTAATGAATTTCCAACTGATGAAAAGTGACTGAGGTTGGCAATATGATTTGAAGATTTTTTACTTTTCGTCAACATATCATCCCCATAAACCTCCATGTTCTTACCTATCTGCTCTTCAAAGACCTTGTTTACCAACCTTTGATACGTTGCTCCTGCGTTTTTAAGACAAAAGGGCATTAAATTGTAATAATAAGTCCCTCAGGAGGTGATGAAGGTTGTACTTTCCCTGCCTTCTTATTTTTATCTGGTTATAACCAGAATAGGCATCCATAAATCTTAAAAGCTCATGTCTCGACATAGAATCCACCAGCTGATCAATTATAGGCAAGGGAATGGTCTTTTGGGCACGCCTTATTTAAGTCAGTGAAATCAATGCACATTCTCTATTTTTCATCCTTCTTCTTAACCATTACAACGTTGGTCAACTGAGCTAGATACTTCATGTCTTTAATGAATCAGGCCTTTCGTATCTTCTCTACTTCTTCTTGAATATCTTGATTTTTCTCTAGACTAAAAACCCCACGTCTCTACTTGATCGGCTTGGCATCCTTACTAATATTGAGCTCATGATAGAGGAAATCGTTATCAATCCTAGGAATATCTTCATGTCTCCAAGAGAGTATATTTCTCCACTGCCCCAGGAACACAATCAATTCCTCTTTAAGTACGGGATCCAGTGTTGAGTCGATCTGTGTAGTTCTCTCCAGTTTGTCATCATCTAGGATAATGCTTTCAGTGGCTTCCATAATCTGTCCCTTGACAAACTCTGTTTCATCTCGGGGATCTAAAGTTTCAACTTTAGATTCATCATTAGGCTCAGTGGTATCCACATGGTAAGTTGTAGTCTTCTTCTTCCTTAATTTAATCAGGTCCTCCTGCTCGACTGAGGACTAGTAACACTCTCTGGCTACCTTTTGGTCTCCTTTCACAACACCTGCCCTAAAATGAGTTCGAAACTTCAATCATTGATGGACTGTTAATGGCATGGCTTAAAATTTCTTCAATCCTATCCTATTGAGGATCACATTATAGGCAAATTAAACGTTCTTATCCATCATGAAGAAGCGTATTTTCTCTGTCCGACTTACTGGCCATGTGGCAATATAAACTTGTAGCTTGATTGTCACCAAAGGTTAAACTTTTTCACCAGAAAAGCCTATTAATATCAGGGTTCCAGCTGGGTGAGCTTCAAGTCTAAACCCTGAAAGGAAGGATAAAACATAATATCAGTTGAACTCCTATTGTCAATCAAAACTCTGGCAATGATAATATCATGGATTCTGAATTTGACAACCAATGGGTCATCATGGGGATGAAATACCCCAGATAGATGATTTTTGGAAAAACCAATCACCAGTTTGTCTTGTTGACCTTCCTGGAACCATCATCTTCGTTCATATTAATTCTCTTGATATTAGAGCAAGCCTAGGCTTCGTTCAAGTAAGGTTTCTTTTTAGCACTGTGATAACCTCCTCCTTTATCCCCACCTGTAATCATATGACAATCAAATGAACCAAAAGTTATCATAGTTACCTCATGTTCTGGTTGCTTGGGCTTTTTCGGTAGGTCTGGATCATCTTCATGATTTCTCTTCCTATCATCTCTAGACTTGCATGGAGAATTTGACTTTCTTCTAGGTTCTCCGTTGTCACGCCGATCAATAAATTTATTGAGTAGTCCTCGGAGGATGTGGGATTTTATCTCGTTTTTCAAAGCGATATAATTATCCATTATATGATCATGATCCTTATGGAATTCATAATATTTGGATCTATCCCTCTTGTTAGGAAGTTCCCTCAACTTCTTCGGCCATCACAAATCCTTATTGTGCTTGATTTTTTCAAGGATATGGTGAAGGCTAACACTCAATGGAGTGTAGGTTCCATACTTTTTGAGCTTTTACTCTTTCTTCAACTTCTGCTCCTTCTTCTCTTTTTTCTATTTCTTCTCAGTCTTTATATCAAGCTTCATGGTTGGACACTGTTTTGCGGCCATCGCTTCCTCGACGTTCATTATTTTTCCTTCTTTTGCCATGAGTTCAACCATAGTTTTGGGAGGATCTTTTGCAAGAGTATAATATAGTTTCTTGGGCAGCAAGCCACTCAATAGAGCAGTGATGGTTATTTTCTCCTCATAATCAATTACCCCAAATTTTTCATTGTTAAAACACATAATGTACTCATTGGTACTTTCACCCACTTCCCGCCTTACACTCAAAAGATGAGGTACTCTTTTCACTGGCTTAACTCCAAAATAGAAGCTGCCAATGAATAGCTCAGCACGTTGATTGAATTTGTCAATTTGTCCTCGGGGTAGGTTATTATACCATATTTGGGATGAACTCGTAATGATACTTGATAATGCTTTGCATCTCATTTCATCGGGAACTGAATAAATATCAGTGCAGCTTGATATTGGTCAATATGGAGAACATGATCAGTTTTACCGTCATATTTAGGGGTACCCACAGGAGCTTTAAATTTAGATGGAGTATGAAAGTCCACAATTGCCTTAATAAAGAGAAATCCTTTAACGAAGCTCTGTTGTAAAGGATTTTTTGCCTTTGCCATCTCCCATAGACAATCTTCCAACTGTTGGAATGATCATTTCCATGAAGGATTACCTGCATCAGATCTATGCAAAGCAGCTCAGCTATTCTGGCCATGTGTCTGCACTGAACTCTCCTCCTGAGAGGTTTGCTCGGCGCGTAAAGATCGTCGGACGCTTGATCTTGATTTGACTGAGGCTTCTCGCTGGTTGGCCATATGTCGGGTGGATAATGCCCTGGGAAGGTTTCTATTTGATCGGGGTCATAGGAGGTCAAAGTGGGAAGTTCTGCTTAGCCTTTCCAAGATACTTGGCCTTTCAGGAGAAAGAGAGCGGGTGTCATAGGGTTCTGTGGACCTGAGTGATGAACTTGCTTCTGGACGATAAGACCTATCTTGTGAAGTTCTGGAATAACTATGCCTGTTGGATCTTGGAGGTGGAGGCGGAATTTTTCTCAGTGGTGGTAGAACTTCCTATTGTATGGATAAGGCTGGATAACTGGCTTGAATAGACTGGTCAGTTGCCTCCCGGTTTCCTTCATAGCCTCTTGTCCTCTGGCAAAACTTGCAAGGATTCCAGTTAAGTCCTCCGCCATAGGATGAGTAGATGGAAGTGGACTCAGGTTCATTCATGTTGTCTTGAACAACGGCATATGTGAGTGAGAACGGCATTTAGAAACACGTTCCCACAGATGGCGCCAATCTGTTGATGTAAAAAACTAGACTTGATCTAATTTTATAATCATATATAAAATATGTAATGGTAAATAAAGGGAGAGAGTTTTAAAGTGGTTCAACTATGTAAGAAATCCTACGTCCACTATTGTTTTATTGATTGTAGAGGTTACATAAATCTAGGTACTCTTTTAGATAAGAATATCCCAGAATCCATTCGACCGTGTCCTTGATGAAAGGGATACAATGTATTTATAGTGACCCGGAGGTCAAGGGTCAGAATTTTAAGGGATGGAATACTTTTATATATTTAAGCATTTACATCCTCACATAATAAATGTGACGGTTGGTTGTATAAACCCCGTGTAGTACGACCCTTGGCATGATGACTCTTCATTGGTCTTGTTGGTCGGCATTCCTTTTGTTGGTCAGCATTCTTCATATTGGTCGACAAATTTATTATCTGCTGACTAGGATTTTGTCCATGTACGAGGACACGTGTTCACTTATGATTGGTCCACGTAGGTGGATAATTTTTTACATCAACACTTAGGCTTGAAAATATGCTGAGGTCGGGCACCCCCAGCGGCACCCAAATGGCATCGCGAGTGGTACTAACACCTCGTGCACGTCAGAAATAGTACGAAGCAACCAACCACGTAGCCACAGGACTTCCAGTTTGAGGATAGGACACGAATTCGAAAACATGCATCCTTAGGCTTAAAAATACACCACCGGGGGGGGGGCAGTGGAACCCAAACGACACCGCTAGTGGCTCAAAAACCTTGTGCACATCCAACATAACACGTAGCAACTAGCCACACAACCACAGGATTCCTGTTTGAGGATAGCACAAGAATTCGAAAATAGGCACTCTTTGCCATGAAAACGTTTCGCGGGGGGATGGGATGGGGTAGGGGTGGCGGGCACCCCAGCGGAACCCAAACAGCACCGCGAGTGCCATAAGGACACGAATTAAAAAACAACACACTTAGTCTTAAAAACGTGTTGTGGGGGGGGGGGGGGGGGGGGCGCACCCCCAGAGGCACCCAATTGGAATCACGAGTGGTAAGAACACCTGGTGCGCATTCAACGTAACACATAGCAGCCGACCGTGCAGCCGAAGGACTCCCACTTTGAGGATAGGACACAAATTCGAAAACAAGCACACTTAGGCTTGAAAACATGCCGCGGGGCGGCGGGCACCCCCAGCGGCACCCAAATGGCATTGCAAGCAGCACGAACACCTCATGAGCATACAAAGTAACACGTAGCAACTAGTTGCGCAACCGCAGTACTCCCAGTTTGAGAATATGATGAATTTGAAAACATACACACTTAGGCTTAAAAATGTGCCATGGGGGTGGGGCCGAGCACCCCCAGCGGAACTCAGACGGCACTGCGAGTGGCATGAACACCTTTTTCACATCAATGTAACATGTATCAATCGTCCTCACAATTGCAGGACTCCCGGTTTCAGGATAGGACATAAATATGAATTAGAAAGAAGGCACACCTAGACTTGAAAAGGTATCGTGGGGGTGGGCACCCCCAGCGGCACCCAAATGGCACCGTAAGTGGCACAAACACTTTGTATGCATCCAATTTAACACATAGCAACCGACCATGTATTTAGGGACTCTCGATTTGAGGATAGGGCATGAATTTGAAAACAAGCACAATTAGGCTTGAAAACGTGCTGCGGGGATCGGTCACTCCCAGCGGCACCCAAACGGCCCTGTGAGTGGCACTAATACCTCGTACGCATCCAACATAACATGTCGCAACCGACCGAGTAGCCTAGAGACTCCCAATTTGAGTATAGGACACAAACACGAATTCGAAAACAGGCACACTTACACTTGAAAATATGCCACGGGTAGGAAGGCACCTCCAGCGGCACCCAAACGACACTGTGAGTGGCACAAATACCTTGTGTGTGTCCAACGTAACATATAGCAATTGGTTGCATTGCCATGAGACTCTCAGTTTGAGGATAAAATATAAATTAAAAAATGCACACTTCGGCTTGAAAATGTGTCGGGGGCACCCAACGGCACCCAAACGGCATTACGAGTGGCACAAACACCTCGTGCACTTCCAAAGTAACATGTAGGAATCGATTGTGCTGCTATGGAACTCTTGATTTGAGGGTATGAAACGAATTAAAAAATAGACATACATAGGCTTAAAAACATGCCGCGAAGGGGCAAGCACCCCTAGCATCACATAAACGGCACCATGATTGGCACTAACACCTTGTGCTTGTCCAACATAACACGTAGCAATTGGTTATGGAGCCATGGGACTCCCAGTTTGAAGATAGGACACAAAATTGAATTCGAAAATAGGCACAATTAGGCTTGAAAACGTGATGGGGGTGACACCCCAATGACACCCAAACGGAACCACGAGTGACACGAACACCTCGTGCACATTCAACGTAACACATAGAAACTGATCGCGCAACCACGGGACTCCTGATTTGAGGATAGGACTTGAATTCAAAAACATTCACCCTTAGGCTTGAAAATGTACTGCGGGTTGGCGGGCACCTCCAGCAACATCCAAATGGCACCGCGAGCATTCGCGTATAACTTAACATGTAGCAACTGGTTACATAGCCACACCGTAAGTAGAACGAACACCTTGTTGGCCTCCAACAAAACATTTAGAAACTATTCGCACAGTCGCGGGACTCCCAATTTGAGGATAAGACACGAATTCGAAAACAGGCACACATAGGCTTGAAAACGTGCAGTGGAGTGTACGCACTCCCAACGGCACCTAAACGGAACTACGAGTGGCATGGACACCTCGTGCGCATCCAACTTAACATGTAGCAACTATCCGTGCAGTCGCGGGACTCCCTCTTTGAGGACAGGACCCAAATAACCCATATTTTTTTTATGGTGGCCAAAGTCCATGACCATTTTTGTCATTGTAGTTAAAACTTGGGTCACGGCCTGGAGACGTGACCATATTTCACATTGCCCTCTCTTAGTCATGGCCTATAACAGTGATTAAGAATTTTTCATTTCGGTGTGGGTCACAAACGGAAGTCGTGACCAATAAATGTCTCGCCCCTCTTTGTCATGGCCTCTAGACGTGACTAAATATTCTCCATCCTAGTGTGGGTCACGGCCTGGATCCATGACCAATGGTCGTCTCAGCCCTCTTTGTCACGATATATAGCCGTGACTACAATTTTTCCATCCCGATGTGGGACACAACCATGGGCTATGACCAACAGTGGTCTCACCCCTCCACTGTCACAACCTGTAGCCATGACCATTGTATGACGCGATCACAACCCATGTCCATGAACATCCTCCGTGACTATAAGGTTCGTGCCCACCTGTTTGGTCATGAATATTGGATGCGACTCACGAAAATGGTTTCGGCCAATTTGATCACGGATCTGGGCCGCAACTCACAGTCTTGGTCATGGCCAAAGTCCATGACCATTAGCAGCATTTGGTGTAGTGACTCCTCAAACTACCCTTGTGGCCCCCACTCTTGATTTAGAGGACCCACCTTCTTGGGTTGGAAAGAGTTATGACCTTTTCGATATAGTTGGTGATCCCATAGTAGGTGTGAAGACTCACGCTTAACTTAAGAATATGGTTAGCTACCTTTGATACACCTCCTTAGTCGAGCCCATGAATGTAAAAGAAGCACTCAAGGATGAACATTAAATATCCTCTATGCAAGATGAGTTGCTTCAGTTTTCCATGAATGATGTCTGGGAATTAGTCCACCGACCTAGTGAGACAAATGTGATTGGTACCGAGTGGATTTACAAGAATAAGATGGATGAGAATGGTATCGTAGCTCACAATAAGTCTAGGTTGATCGCTCAAGGCTACGCACAGTTTGAGGGTGTAGACTTTGGCGATACATGCACTTCTATTGCTAGGCTTGAGTCTGTTAACTTACTACTCTCCATAGCATGTCATCTACGCTTCAATTTATATCAAATGAATGTCAAGAGTGCATTCCTTTATGTCATTCTACAGTAGGAAATGTACATGGAACAACCAAAGGGGTTTAAAAATCCAAAGTACTCGGTACACGACTATTATCTTAAAAAGGCCTTGTGTGGTTTGAATCAAGCACCCCATAATTGGTATGAGAGTCTCACTTCTTATCTCTTAGCTCGTGGCTTCAAGAGACGGGGAGTGGATAAGGCATTTTTTATGAGGAGAGAGTGGTGTTATCTTGTTGCCCAAGTTTATGTGGACAATAAAATATTTGGATTCACGTGCTCCCGGTACTCACACTTTTGTGGAGGAGATGGAGAGAGTTTGCGATGAGCATGGTTGGTGAGCTTATGTTCTTCTTAAGTCTCCAGGAACATCAATTAGAGGATGGTATTGTCACATCTCAATTCAAATATGCTAGGGACCTAGTGAAGAAGTTTAGTTTAGACTTCACTAAGCACTCACGCACCCATATGAGTACATTGACTAAGATTATAAATGACACTTCAGGTAAGGGCGTAGAGCAAACCCTTTATAGGAGCATAATAGGTAGTCTTCCCTACTTGATTGCTAGTCGTCCCGCCATTGCCTTTAGCGTTGGAGACTATACGCGATACCAAGTGTGCATGAAAGAGTATCACTTTCTCGCACTTAAATGTATCATCGAATACATGAGTGGAACTCTTTCCTATGGTATTTGGCATTCCTTTAATACCGATGACCATTTGTCTGCCTATTCGAATGCTAAATGGGACGAGAATATTGATGGTTGTAGGATCACCTTGTGTGGGTGTTTTTACTTTGGGAGTGCTCTTGTCTCATGGTTGAGCAAGAAGCAAAAGTCCATATCTTTTTGTCCATGGTGGATGCTGAGTATATAACCACTGGGAGTTATTGTACACGTAACTCTTATGGATTAAGAAAATATTAGAAAATTGTGGGATTTTCCAAGGCACAATGACTATTTCGTGTGATAATATGAGTGTGATCCATATATCACATAATTCGGTCCAACATTCTTGTTCAAAGCACATTACCATACGTGAGCATTTCATTCGTGATCTTGTAAAGGAGAAAGTCGTGTCCTTGAGCTTTGTAAGCACCGAACATCAATTAGCCAATATTTTCACGAAACCTTTAGATGCACTTAGATTCGAGAATCCTAAGAAGTCTTTGGGTATTTGCTCCGTTGATTGAGTTTGGATATTTAATCTATGGTAAGATATTTATCATATTCATATCATATATCCCTATTACTAGATTGTATTACTATTGTACTCATATGTTTCATTTTTGATATATTTGAAAATTTCCAAAAAGATTTTCGTTTTTTTAAGAAAAAATTTGAAAAATTAATTTTTTTTTTTACTTTTGATAAAAAAATTAAAAAAGACAAAAATATGTTTGTATTTTCATTTTTTGACCGTATATGGATTGAAATTTAAGATATTCGGATCACTCCTTCATTCCATCTATTCACATAACATTTTTATAGTGCGTTGAGACATGGATTTATTTCGTTAGTGTGCTTAATAATGTGTGGATAACATTTTGTTGATTATTAATGATTAGTTCAAATATGATGTTCTCATCTTAATCCTACTTAATAATGAAGCAAATGTAAAAAGAGATAAGTTGTACTTGTAAGAACTCTTGCTGAGATTTCATTTCCTGAAAAATATCGATATATGTTAAGCAATGGAAAGGGGCTATGAAAGAATAAAATTCTCATTATATCAAAATCCACCATTGGAAAAGAGAGCCTAAAACAATTAACGACACACAACAATAGAAGTGTCAAGGCCATTTATTTTATATTCATTGATTCTTCACTACATATGAGCATTATGATGTCTTCAAAATATCTGAGAATGAATTCTTATATAGATGAGATTTTGAGGGTGTTATAAAGTAGAAGATCAATGGGTTTGCACAATGGACTCTATTGAAAAAAAATTAAAGTCTGGCATTATTGATTTGAGAACCATTTAAATTCATGTTATATTGCATACGTCGAGTCAATTTCATTTAAGTTCAACATTTTTACACCTACGGTTGAAATTGAGTTCTTTCTTTAAAAGTATCTCATGACTTTGTGCACCTACATTATAAATGTTTATGTTAATTTGCCTATGGAAAATGTTTACACAATTACATTTCGTTTTCACGATTCAGATATTTTAGTGTTATTTCATGGCGACTATGTGTTTTGTACCTACTTTTTTACGTATACTTGTTATACTTGAATTTTTTTGAAATACTTTAAAAATAATTGTTTGATAGGGGGAGAACACATTATTCCTATTGGACAATTATCTCATGCGCTTTAATGGTTATATTTATGATGATATCTTTGCTTCTTCACGTGATTCTTATTCTTCATGTTTAGATTTTACTCCTTTGTCTATTACGGACAAAAATGGAGAGAACAAATTAATGGGTGTTTTATTTTTTTTAAAACTCGTATGCATCACGGTATTTTTGTTTCATATGTGTAGGTCTCTATGACGATTTCATAGACTACACAAGATGAAGACAAAGTTGGCCAAGGGGAGAACATATTCAGTTGAAGGAAAAGTTTCAAATGGCATTCCGTTCTTAGGTTTGGGAGGAAATTATGATACATTATCTTAGAGATTTCATTGTAATTTGATTTTTCGGTTTTTTGTTTTGTACCGGAATAGCCAAAGGGGAGGATTTGTAAGATTAAGATTTTATAATTTCTCATAGTTTAGGCTTTTCTCTAGTTTTGGCTTATCCCGTTACAAACAGGAGTTTCAAACCGAACACCTCATTCGCATTGTCTCCACAATCATTCGAACACATGTTAGTGATCGAGCATAGTTTTTGTATTTCAAGTCATTGGATTTGTCACCAATGCGTTATGGAGGTATACGACTTGTGGTTTTTAATTTCCCAGTAAAATTATATTCTGGGATGTCTATTTTTTTTTAAATCGAGGCTTTTTGATAAAAACAGGTTATGGAAAATATTTTTTTAATCTCGTTCGAACGAGATTATATCTCATTAAAATGAAATTGAGTTTTTATTGGAACACCATCTAACGTCCATCGAACGAGAATCCTCTGCCAAGTATTGGACATCTCGTTAGATGGACGATCGAACGAGAAAGTTGTCTAGTTTGAATGAACTAGAGTTTCATCAAAACAAAAATCTAAGCTCGTTAGAATAAACTTTTTTTTTGTTCGAACGACTTCCCTATGTCGAAATTTGTGTTTCCTCTATAAAAACTTGTTTTGATCAATTTTTTCAAAACTTTTGGCGAAAATGAATTTCGAATATCTGAACCAAAAGTTCTCATCTTTGTATTTTAGAAAACATCTTTTCTTTTCCAAATTATTCACCGCATATATGATTTTTGAGTTTATTCAAACCCAAGTTTCCATACACTTGCATCAAACCCTTGCAGAATTCTACTCTACTGCTAATTTGTTGAGCCGTGGCTCTACTACTAAAGAAGATAGGATCATGCATCCTAAGGCTGATCGGAGGATACCGAGGGAAGATTGCTTCCTATGGGTGGTGCTGGACTGCATCACATTTTGTAGAAGATTTGAAGACCCTACGCGTTATACTTAGTGGAGCTAAGTAGTTTGTAAGTCAATTGTATCTGTCAAACTTTTTACAATGCTGAATACTAGGTTTTGCCCGAAAGGGATTTTTACTTCCTTCTTTATGTGCTTGTGTGGTTTGATTATTTACGTGGTTTGGCATAATTAATTTGGACATTATTTTTCATGAACACCTAATTGTTAATCGAAATAACGTTTGGTAAAAAATTCATTTTTTGTGTAATTAGCCTGAGATACAAATAAATCTATGGAAAACACTGTCATGTTTTCTCATCAACTAAAGCATCCACCTAAATGGTATGAAAAGTTTATTGAATAAATAGACTAAAGATAATTTTTTGAAAATAAACTATCAGAAAAAATTTAAGTGAATATTAAAATATCTACTTATAACAATTACATGAATGGATCCACATCGTATTCATCACTGAATATCTACATGGTTCACCAACTTCCTTGTTTTGTTGCTCGGATAATGCGAATGGGCTATCTTGATATGTAAAATAGTGAGGTAGAATGGAAAAGATTATTTTTTAGTCTCAGGTGGTCCGAAAGTGCATGTATGGATTCTTTTGTTTACCATGTTTGAAAATGTCAAGGGTTAAGTAGGTTAAGAGAAGTAGTGACGCTGAACAAACATAACTGGTTGCTTTGAGCCCCAAATATAGAAAAAATATATTTTATATCCCTATATTATTTTTATTGAAAATATTTAATTATTATTTAATTTTCAAATTAAGATAATTCAGAGTTAATTGTTTAATTAAATATTAAAGTCCTACTTAATGTGGTCCACATAAGAATTAAGATTTAATAAGGATTATTTTAGACAAGTCATCTAAATATTAAGTATACTGATGGTGGGTTAGTTTTGTAAATAAACTCTACTATAATGGCTGGTAGAACACTAGTCTATCCAGAAAATCGGGTCCTCTCTCCCCGTATATATTATCGATTACATTTCAATAATAATTTGCATAAAAACACAATATATTGGGAAAGATAGAAAATTATTAAAATTTCAACATTATTATTTTTCACTCAAGGGGGATGATTAAAAAAGGATTCATATAATAAATTTAATCAAAGCTAGTATGTCTTTATTAATATTTGTATTTAAAACGGCCCCGAGTAATTGTGCGCTATGGGACCTCAAAAATCTCAGGTCGGCCTTGGTTACAAGGAGAAAGGCCAGAAAAAATATCGATAACCATCGTGTAAGAAAAAAATTATACGTTGGTCTGG
Source organism: Sambucus nigra (assembly GCA_949130495.1). Taxonomy (NCBI): domain Eukaryota; kingdom Viridiplantae; phylum Streptophyta; class Magnoliopsida; order Dipsacales; family Adoxaceae; genus Sambucus; species Sambucus nigra. Next base: position 380,923,968 of record OX422215.1, on the reverse strand, counting down.
GAGAATGTATGGTATGTATATGTCATTTTTTGCAAATTATTTGTAAACTCTTATTATTTAAAGTACGCATTTGAAATTTTATAAAATTTTATTAATAATCGATAATAGGAAAAGGCCTTCAGATTCATGTGACGAGAAAGACAAACCATAAATGTGGTGAACAACTCAAACACCGATGACACATATATAGGTGATGTCGTTAAAGAAGAGGCTGAGAAGATTTTGTGTTCATGTAACCTCTTTTTAAAACTGAAGATATATATATATATATATATATATATATATTAAATTTTTTTAAGTCTATCCTCCATTATCAATCTTCTAAGATTCATTCATCGCTCCATTAGGTTTAATATGGGAGTCTTCTCATGCATAGGATTTCAAATATCTTAACATTAACATTAGGTATTGCGAAGCATAATGTTTGAGTCAAGAGGTGTAGGAAGGGGAATCACCTCCATGACTTATTTCCATTTTATCAAACGTGGATCGAAGAAACGCATCATAAAGTTAGAATCCATATTACATGAAGAAGAAGAAGAATAGGAAGAAGAAGAAGAAGAAGAAGAAGAAGAAGAAGAAGAAGAAATAAGATATTCATAGATCAATTCAAGTAGTACTCAAATGAATAGATTACACCACCTCTAATGTCCAAGGTTGCTCAAATACACAAAAATGATAATAGAAAACATGCAAGCACACATAGTGGGTCAATTGACTCACCTTCAAAGAATCACATCAACATGGTATATATTTTATTGATATCATCGACATATATTAGTAGTGTTTTTTGTTTCTACTTGTCTTGTTTCTCGAATGTGTAGTCCAAAGACAATGGGAAGAGACAAAGTCAGATACAATCATCAGATGATGAGAATGTATGTGACAGTGTAATATTTCATTTGCCATGGTAGTACATGTTTTATATCAAATAGGTTTATTGACATCGTACATATGCAACTCATTAGTACATTAATGGTGTGTTTTATTATTATGTATTTGAGTTCTCAATATAAATAGTCTATATGAATTGGGAAGAGACAAATTCAAATGTCGACATCAAATTATATATCACTTATTTAAAATATAAAAAAATGTATCGTTAATAACTACTCGAATCCTATGCCCTTATAATCACGAAAAGTTATTTATTATAGGTCAAACCATGCGATCGGCATTCGTGTTTTTCAATTAATATGAAAGAAGTACTTGTACATATTCTGTCACTATTAATTTTCTTCCTTGAATGGTGCATTCAATATATTTAGCTCCATTTTCTATTGAAACTATAATGGACAAACCCCAAGAACGAGTTGTGAAAGAGGTCTAATTAAAGCCTTTGTAAACATATTTGATCAAATCTTAAAAAATGATGCCTCAAAGATACCTTTGGAGACGTTTGAGTAAATATTGACATTATTTACATTCTAAAAAATGAATTGATTCATTTTTATAGGATAAGTTACTCCGAACTCCCTTGAACTAGAGCGATTTTGTAGATAGTCCCCTAATATAAAAATTTCAACAAAGAACTCCGTTGAACTTTGGGGGCAGTAAGTACTGTTTTACTTTACTCACATATTCTTAGATAGTTTTAATATAAAATACTATATTATGATTTTATCTCGTATGATGCTTATGTCTCGATTAACGGATCCTATTTGGAAGGAGTAACTCGTATTTGTGCAATGGTCTCTGATCCATTGTGTTGATTAACATTCTAGGTTAAGTTGTTGGAGTAGCTGTCTAGGATTGATTGAAGATTTATGGAGCTATAGTTAGAGTTACTTTTTATTACTTTCATAGTTTAGTTTTTCTTTCCAATCGTACTATTATTAGACAATTGTTTATGTATTTTTCGCGGGTTATTCGATTCCACGGTTGTTTAAGGTTTAAGGTGGAGACTTGTAATTGGATTATTTCATTTGAGTATTATTTTATCTTATGGAGTTGAGATTTATTTATTGGAGTTAGCTAGGTATTAGATTTTATTATGGTGATTGTTTAAATTGGTTGGATGAATTTCAAATTATGTCTTATGAAAAAAGTTTTTAATGTCTCAGATTTATGTCACATACTAAGAATGATATTTTAATTCTGATGCCCGGTGTAGGTTGGCAGCAGGGATAGCCCATCTCCAATATCAAAATATGCGAGGTGCCACAGTTGGTATAAGAGGATGATCTTAGGTATCAAGGGTTTTGAGTCTGTAATATCTTTCGCATTACTTATATTTGATTTCTTTTAATGATTTGTACTCTTTAGGTTTTTTGATTCTAATGCTGTTTGTTCATAGCTTTTCAGACGGAGAGCACTAGGAGATCTGTATATAGGAGAGAGGGTTCAATTTTTGGTCCTATTGTTTAGGAGAGGCATGGTTTGTTTCGTTTGTGTGCCTAAGCGTTAGAGATTATAATTCGTGTGTCCGTAATGGTTGGTATTGATATGGGGAGACAGGGGTGGGAGAATCAAGAGGCACAACCACAGGGTACACCCACTCCAGTTTGGGATAAGGTGAGGGAAAACTTCCACAAGGGAAATCCTCCCACTTTTGCTAGGGGATCTAACCCAACGGTTTCTCACCAATGGAGACATAATATGGATAGGCTTTTGAGGATGGTGGACTGCATTGATGTGCCGAAGAAGATGGTAAGTTGACCGGGGATGCTTGAAGTGGTGGGAGAGTGTTACCACATCTGAGGATAAAAATCGTCTAAACTGCAGAGAATTTTGGGTGAAATGTAATGAAAAGTATTTTCCTTATTCAATTAGATCTAGAGAAGGGTTCGAAGTCAGTTGCTGAGTATGAACACGAGTAATGAATCTTTCATTTATATACGAAGAGGTGAATATTCAAGAGAATAAGAAGGAATGTGTCATTAAGGTTCTGATATTGTTAATTATGCAAATGGTTTTGGAAAATCCGACGTACACTACTTACACCCAGGTGGTGGATGTCGCATTGTTGTTATGGAAAGAAAATGTGAATTACTAAAAGAAGTTATGTAAGAGGTATGAGCCGAGCGGTTATGATGGGACCAGGGAAAATTGGGAGATCAAGTGTTGAAATGACCAACCGTGGAAGAAGCAACGAGTAGGTCAAGAGCAGTAAGCCTTTCAGCAAGGTAACGTCATCCCACAAGGCCCTCAGGGACAAGGGCAGGAACAACAGTGTGAGCGAGCTCCATCTAAGCCATTTGGGCCTTTTAGAGGCGCGTGTTTGAATTCTGGGGTGATAGGGCATCGAACCTTTAATGTTTTGAAGATTCAGGGCTAATAGTGGTGTGTACGATAAGAACAGTTATGTTGAAGGTGTACGCACTTCATGTTTTGGGATCTCAGGCGAGGCAGGCTCAGAGGGATCCTAATCGTATAGCCTATTAGATTTTATTTTTATAGTTATGCTTTTTATATACTTATTTAACTTGTAGGGTAGGTACGTGTAACATTGGGTGCATGGGCAATCAATCAGCCATTCCACAGCTAGGCATATGTGAGCCTTATTTTTTTGTGTGGGTTTACGTTTATACATTTCTGCTTCATCGAATTTTAAGGATGAAATTCCTGTGTTAGTGGGTAATAATGTAATACCTTGTGATTTTTGAATCGTAGAATATTTTATATAAATTGAAAATAGAAAAACTATTTTGTTGGTCACAATTATTTTTAGCATTTAAAAATACTTAGTTTTGGTATAAAAATAGCAGGGTTTTAATCGGGTTTGAAATCGAGAAGAAAATCAGATTTTACTAACGTTTAGTTTAAATTGGCTGAACTGGGCTCCTCTCAAGTGCCGAATTGATTCGGCCCCATAGGAGAATCGATTTTCACCGGGACAAAAGTTGCGGGATGATTTCTTTATGTGTGTTTGTTATGGTTTAGGACTCTATTGTTCTTCCTATATTAAAAAACTTAGGGATTAGACTTGTTAAACACTTTAACCCTTTTGCAAAGGCAGTAGTATCTCAAAAACATTCCTCCCATCTTCTAAAAAATCTAAACCTCCATTAAAATAAAGATTCAATTTAATTTTAGAAGGCTCAAATCTAGTTTTCTCAAGATCAACCAAGAACAAAATATTGTTATTTTCGAGAGACGATTGTAACCGTGTAATTAGATTTCTAAGATAACATTTTTTCAGGCATGAATATATCTATTATTCCCCTAATTATAGTATGTTTTAAATGTTTCCTAAACCTTTATTAATAGTATTTTCTTAAAAATAATTAGAATGATTAAATAGGGAAAGTGAACAAATTTGGAGTTATTTTTATTAAATCAAAACATATGATTTAAGACTTGAACAATCGCATGCTTAGATTAATGTATTGGGATATGGTAGATATATTGACGAATTGTATGTTAGAATTAAAATATTCATTTTGAATAATGTTTTCACTCATAAAATTGCGATATTGATGTGTATGTTATAGAACAAAATTAATTGTTGTAAAACGTTGTTACTACGCAAATTTGAATTGGATTATTTGTTCAATTGGTATAATATCATTCCTATTAGAATTACAGAATTTGACAACTTATGTAACTATATTGTAGAACTTGGTTATTACAAAATTAAATGGATGTCATTTCAATGGAATTGAAATCGTATGATAAATTGGAGGATTGTAGTGTTAAATTACAAATATAATTTACATGGGGGTTGTTTGTGTTAATATTTCAACACCGTGGGAATGTTGGGATTTTGGGGAATAGGTGTACTTTTACCCTTATTGGTAGGTTGCTCACTAGGTATGGGATTAGTAGGTAGACTTTGTTATTGTTGTCACTTTCAAACTATGGGACTAGTGAGTGTGCACTTATATGATTTTGTATTTTTCTGGGTGGAACTACGTAGTACGACGCTACGTTATTCTTTTAGCCTAGATGCGAGACTGGGTGATGTTTTTTGATAAGTATTCTTCCTAGGTGATAGACTAGGTAATACTTATGGTTTGGTTGCCTCTAGGTATGGTACTAAGGATGGTTTTAGTTATGATACAAGATTTTTGGGTATGAATAATTGAAATAAGAGAACTTGATTAAGATATAATAATTAAGGCCTAAGATAATAAATAGGTATTTAAAATGAATTTTCATCACGAGTATGTACAAGGGTAACAAAATTAGGCTAACTGGCTCTTGTGACGTGCGTGTGTGTTGGTGTCACTAGTATATGTTGGGCTAATAAAATCAGACTGACTGAATATAGTTACGTGTCGTGCGTGGAACGTCATGAGTATGTGTTGGGATAATGAAATTGGGCTGACTGGCTATAGTGATGGGGGTGTATGTGTTGTGTTGAGATTTTAAGCACGCTAGGAGTATGCGCATGACCAATAAAAGGGTAACTGGCTATAGTTTCATCTCACCAATAAGTTAATTAAATAATTTGATTGAGTAAGATAAAGGTTTAGATCTAACTCATTGTTGAAATAACATTATTGGACTTGGGTAGTAGGGTGGTTTAGTTTATGGGGGTAGTTCCTACTGTTTTACTTTACTCACATCTTCTTTGGCTATTTTAATTTAAAATACTCTATTATGATATTTATCTCGTATGATACTTATGTATGTATTCACATATCCTATTTGCAAGTAGTAGCTTGTATTCATTCGGTGATCGCTGACCCATTGCATTAGCTAACATTTCAGGTTTAGTTGCTAGAGTATCTGGCTATGATTGATAGAAAGTTCGTGGTGTTTTAGCTAGAGTTATTTTTTATTGTTTTAGTAGTTTAGTTTTCCTTTCCAGTCGTACTTTCATGAGACAGTCATTTACGAATTTTTCTTAGGTTATTCAATTCCATAGTTGTTTATGGTTTAAGTTCAAGATTTGTAGTTGGATTATTTCATTTCATTATTATTTTATATTTTAGAGTAGATATTTATTTGTTGGTGTAGGGGGGCCTAAAGGCAGTCTTATTATTTGAGATAACTCCCTTCCAAAATTGAGGAAGGTGGATAACCCAACGGAAGCTTAGAGGAAGCATACGAGAGGAATCTTAGAGGGAGATTCTACAGAGGAAGCTCAGAGGAAGCTTACGAGAGGAAGCTCAAATGAGGCTTATCCAGAGGAAGATCAGATGAGGCTTATCTAGAGGAAGCTCAGATGAGGCTTATCCAAAGGAAGCTTACTAGAGGAAGCTCGCCAGAGGAATCTTGCTAGAGGAAGCTTAGAGGAAGCTTTACAGAAGAAGCTCAGAGAAGAATATAAGAGGAAGCTCAGAAAAGAAGCTCAGAGGAATCTTGGGAGAGGAAGCTCGCTAGAGGAAGATTGCTAGAGGAAGCTTTCAAGAAGAAGCTCAGAGGAAGTTTATAAGAAGAGGCTCATAGGATGCTCAGAGAAGAAGCTCTGATGAATCTTGCCATAGGAAGCTCGCTAGAGGAAGCATTACCAGAGGAAGCTCGCTAGAGAAAGCTTTACCAGAGGAAACTTGCTATGAGAAGTTCGAGGAAACTTACCAGAGGAACCTAACTCAGAGAGGAAACTCAGGGTTGACAGTTTTTTTATACTTATTCAAATCATGTATCTGTAGAGATGTATTATAACTTGTATGTTTCAATGATTTATAATATGAGAGTGAGGTCAAACGGTATTCACGAGGGACTAAGTCTGACAGGGCTTGGTAGAGATTTCATGCTCTATCGGATGACCTCATCAAGGGAACCGCAGAGGGAATTTGTTTGGAGGATTGAGAATCAAAGAAACGTTAAGGTTAGACTTAACCATTCTAGCTACACCTGGTAAAACACCGAGGGACCATAACCCGAGAGAGCTTATCCAGAAGAACCACGAGGTCCATCTCACTTTGTTCCCAGTGCCAAATAGTCCCTTTTTAAATGTCACATCTTCTTTAGGTGATGTCACACGCCACCTATATACTGTCCAATCCAAACTTGAGTAAACCATGGCAGTTTGAGGGACTGTTAGAAGTTTTGGTGGATGACCATTGAAGTGTGACAGCTGCCTGACATAGCTGATAGCCAAAAGGTGTCTGCATGCATTTAATGTCAGTGACATAAAGTAGAAGGTTTTTCACATTAATTGAGACTGAGACATCTCAGGAGAGGTTGGTGGCTATTTATAGATCCCAGCCATTTCAGATAAAAATGGTTCTCTTTGGAGAGAAGAGAGAGTTATTTCCAGAGGGAGAAAAGACATTGAGAGCAGGGGAGTTATTGCAAAACCATGGGGCATTTAACTCACCCACCATTGTTGGTTGTTGCTAAGCTTTCACTACCATTTATTGTTGTTATATGTATGTGGGGCCTTGGGTTTTGAGCTACCTAACTAGGTGTATGTGAGAGTGCTTATTTCCCTCTCCCTTTGAACGGGTTGTTTCTAAGGTTCATTTATTGTTTATTTCAATCTGAGTTGTTATTATATTGTTATTGCGTGTTTATTCTGTACCAAGTTGAGGATATTGGGTTAGTTATTATCACCATACATATAGGGGTTACGCCTTTATCTATAATCTAAAGTACCCTCTTCCATTTGGCGACTCTTCGGGGGTGGTATTCTTTTAAAATTATGGCCTAAGATAATGTTAATCGTGTTCTCGATTGTGATGACCTCCAACAAAGGGAGAAATAACGGGTGAGGGTGCATGTTGAGATTCCTCTGGGGCAGGTGTGGACTCACTCGTGACTTGCGATGAAATACATAAGAAGCTTGACGGGAAATTGTAACAAGTGTTTTCATTGTTAAGTCACCGTTACCGGTGGAGTTTGACGAAAAATCTTAACAAATGTTTTCATTGTTAAGTCACTGTTACTGGTGGAGTTTAATGAAAAATCTTAACAAGTGTTTTCATTGTTAACTCACCATTACTGGAGGAGTTTGACCAAAAATCTTAACAAGTGTTTTCATTGTTAAGTCACCGTTATTGGTGGAGTTTGATAAAAAAAATCTTAACAAGTGGTTATCATTGTTAAGTCACCGTTATTGGTGGAGTTTAATGAAAAATCTTAATACGTGTTTTCATTGTTAAGTCACCGTTACTCATGGAGTTTGAAAAAAAAATCTTAACAAGTGGTTTTCATTGTTAAGTCACCGTTTTTGGTGGAATCACCGTTTTTGGTGGAGTTTGACAAAAAATCTTAATATGTGGTTTTCATTGTGGTTGAGATATTTTTGTGCAGATATTTCTTGGCCACGCAACAAATATCTCCACGAGGGGGCAAAAGTAGGGGGAGCCTAAAGGCAATCTTTTGATTAGAGATAACTCCCCCTCCAAAATTGAGGAAGGTGGACAACCCAAAGGAAGCTTACGAGATGAATCTTAGAGGGAGATTATCCAGAGGAAGATCAGAGGAAGATTATGAGAGGAAGCTCAGACGAGGCTTATCCAGAGGAAGCTCAGATGAGGCTTATCCGAAGGAAGCTCGGAGGAAGATTACTAGAGGCAGCTCAGAAAAGAAGGTCAGAGGAAGCTTGCCAAAGGAAGCTTGCTAGAGGAAGCTCGCTAGAGGAAGCTCGCTAGAGGAAGCTCGCCAGAGGAATATTGCTAGAGGAATATTGCTAGAGTAAGCTTTCTAGAAGAAGCTCAGAGGAAGCTTACCAGAGTAAGCTCATATAAGAAGCTCAGAGGAAGCTTGCCAAAGGAAGCTTGCTAGAGGAATCTCGCTAGAGGAAGCTTGCCAGAGGAATCTTGCTAGATGAAGCTTAAAGGAAGCTTTCCAAAAGAAGCTCAGAGGAATCTTACCAGAAGAAGCACAGAGGAAGCTCAGAGAAGAAGCTCAGATGAAGCTTGGTAGAGGAAGCTCTCCACAGGATGCTTTACCAGAGGAAACTCAGACGAACCTTGCTTGAGGAATCTCAGAGGAAACTTGCTATAAGAAGTTCAGACGAAACTTACCAGAGGAACCTCACTCAGAGAGGAAACTCAGGGTTGAATTTTTTTTTTATACTTATTCAAATTATGTATCTGCAGAGATGTATTATAACTTGTATGTTTTAATGACTTATAAAATGAGAGTGAGGTCAAATTGTATTCGCGAGGGACCAAGTTTGGCTGGGCTTAGGAGAGCTTTCATGCTCTATCGTATGATCTTATCAAGGGAACCTTAGAGGGAACTGATTTATAGGATTGAGAAGCAAGGCAACGTTAAGGCTATACTTAACCATTCTAGATACACCTGGTAAAATTCCGAGGGACCATAACCCGAGAGAGATTATCCAGAAGAACCACAAGTTCCATCTCACTTTGTGCCTAGTGCTAAACAGTCCCTTTTTAAATGTCACATCTTCTTTAGGTGATGTCACACGCCACCTACCTACTGTCCAATCCAAAATTGAGTAAAGCATGGCAATTTGAGGGTCTGTCAGAAGTTTTGATGGATGACCATTGAAGTGTGACAGTTGCCTGACACAACTGATAGCCAAAAGGTGTCTGCATGCATTTAATGCTAGTGACATAAAGTAGAAGGTTTTTCACATTGATTGAGACCTAGACATCTCAGGAGAGGTTGGTGGATATTTAGAGAGCCCATCCATTTCAGATAAAAGGGGTTCTCTTTGGAGATAAGAGAGAGTTATTTCCAGAGAGAGAAAAGACATTGAGAGCATGGGAGTTATTGCAAAACCAGGGGGCATTTAACTCACCCACCATTGTTGGTTGTTGCCAAGCTTTCACTACCATTTATTATTGTGATATTGGTGTGGGACCTTGAGTTTTGAGCTGCCTGCCGAGGTGTATTTGAGAGTGTTTGTTTCTCTCTCCCTTTGAATGAGTTGTTTCTGAGGATCATTTATTATTTATTTCAATCTGAGTTGTTATTTTATTCTAATTGTGTGTTTATTATGTACCAAGTCGAGGATATTGGGTTAGTTATTATCACCACACCTATAGGGGTTACACCTCAATCTATAATCTAAAGTACCCTCTTACATTTGGTGACTCTTCTGGGGAGGTATTCGTCTAAAATTATGGCTGAAGATAATGTTAATCGTGTTCTCGATTGTGATGACATCCAACAGAGGGAGAAATAACGGGCGAGGGGCATGTTGAGATTCATGTGGGACAGGTGTGAACTCCCTCGTGACTTGCAATGAAATACATAAGAATCTTGACGGGAAATATTAACAAGTGTTTTCATTGTTAAGTCACCGTAACTGGTGGAGTTTTACGAAAAATCTTAACAAATGTTTTCATTATTAAGTCACCGTTACTGGTGGAGTTTGACAAAAAAAATTTTAACAAGTGTTTTCATTGTTAAGTCACCATTACTACTGGAGTTTGACGAAAATTCTTAACAAGTGTTTTCATTATTAAGTCACCATTACTGGTGGAGTTTGACAAAAAAATCTTAACAAGTGGTTTTCATTATTAAGTCACCGTTATTAGTGGAATCACCGTTATTTGTGGAGTTTGATGAAAAATCTTAACAAGTGGTTTTCATTGTGGCTTGAGATATTTTCGTGCAGATATTTCTTGGCCATGCAATAAATATCTCCACGAGGGGGGAAAAGTAGGGGGAGCCAAAACGCAATCTTGTGATTAAAGATAACTCCCCCTCCGAAATTGAGGAAGGTGGAGAACCCAAAGGAAGCTTAAATGAAGCTTACGAGATGAATCTTTGAGGGAGCTTATTCAGAGGAAGCTCAGAGAAAGATTACGAGAGGAAGCTTAGATGAGGCTTATTCAGAGGAAGCTTAGATGAGGCTTATCTAGAGGAAGCTTGGAGGAAGATTACTAGAGGAAGATCAGAAAATAATCTCAGAGGAATCTTACCAGAGTAAGCTTTCTAGAGGAAGCTCACCAGAGGAAGCTTGCTAGAGGAAGCTTAGAGGAAGCTTTCCAGAAGAAGCTCAGAGGAAGATTACCAGAGGCAGCTCAGAAAAGAAGGTCAGAGGAAGCTTGCCAAAGGAAGCTTGCTACATGAAGCTCGCTAGAGGAAGCTCGCCAGAGGAATCTTGCTAGAGGAAGCTTTCCAGAAGAAGATCAGGGGAAGCTTACTAGAAGAAGCTCAGAGGAAGCTTAAATGAAGCTTGCTAGTGGAAGCTCGCCGGAGGAAGATTTACTAGAGGAAACTCAGAGGAACCTTGCTAGTGGAAGCTAGGAGGAAACTTGCTATAAGAAGTTCAGAGGAAACTTACCAGAGGAACCTCACTCAGAGAGGAAACTTAGGGTTGGCATTTTTTTTATACATATTCAAATCATGTATCTGTAGAGATGTATTATAACTTGTATGTTTTTTTTATTTATAATATGAGAGTGAGGTCAAATGGTATTCGCGAGGAACTGAGTCTGGCAAGGCTTGGGAGAGCTTTTATGCTCTATCGAATGACCTTATCAAGGGAACCTCAGAGGGAACTGATTTTGAGGATTGAGAAGCAAGGCAACATTAAGGCTAGACTTAACCATTCTAGATACACTTGGTAAAACACTGAGGCACCATAACCCAAGAGAGCATATCCAGAAGAACCACGAGTTCCATCTCACTTTGTGCCCAGTGCTAAATAGTCCCTTTTTAAATGTCACATCTTCTTTAGGTGATGTCACATGCCACCTACCTACTGTCCAATCCAAACTTGAGTAAACCATGGCAGTTTGAGGGGCTGTCAGAAGTTTTGGTGGATGACCATTGAAGTGTGATAGCTGCCTGACACAGCTGATAGACAAAAGGTGTCTGCATGCATTTAATGCTAGTGACATAAAGTAGAAGGATTTTCATATTGATTGAGACTGAGACATCTCATGAGAGGTTGGTGTCTATTTAGAGAGCCCAACCATTTTAGATAAAAGGGGTTCTCTTTGGAGATAAGAGAGAGTTCTTTCCAGAGAGAGAAAAGACATTGAGAGCAGGGGAGTTATTACAAAACCAGGGGGCATTTAACTCACCCACCATTGTTGGTTGTTGCCAATCTTTCACTACCATTTATTGTTGTGATATTGGTGTGGGACCTTGAGTTTTGAGCTGCATGCCGAGGTGTATCTGAGAGTGTTTGTTTCTCTCTCCCTTTGAACGAGTTGTTTCTGAGGTTCATTTATTATTTATTTCAATCTGAGTTGTTATTATATTCTGATTATGTGTTTATTCTGTACTAAGTCAAGGATATTGGGTTAGTTATTATCACCATACCTATAGGGGTTACGCCTCAATCTATAATGTAAAGTACCCTCTTACATTTGGCGACTCTTCTAGGGAGGTACTCTTCTAAAATTATGGCCTAAGATAATGTTAATCGTGTTCTCGATTGTGATGACATCCAACAGAGGGAGAAATAACGGGCGAGGGGCCATGTTGAGATTCCTCTGGGGCAGATGTAGACTCCCTCGTGACATGCGATGAAATACATAAGAAGCTTGACGGGGAATCTTAACAAGTGTTTTCATTGTTAAGTCACCGTAACTGGTGGAGTATAATGAAAAATCTTAACAAGTGTTTTCACTGTTAAGTCACCGTTATTGGTGGAGTTTGACAAAAAAAAAAACTTAACAAGTGTTTTCATTGTTAAGTCACCATTACTAGTGGAGTTTGACGAAAATTCTTAACAAGTATTTTCATTGTTAAGTCACCATTACTGTTGGAGTTTGACAAAAAAAATCTTAACAAGTGGTTTTCATTGTTAAGTCAGTGTTATTGGTGGAATCACCGTTATTGGTGGAGTTTGATGAAAAATCTTAATAAGTGTTTTCATTGTTAAGTCACCGTTACTGGTGGAATTTGAAAAAAAAAATTAATAAGTGGTTTTCATTGTTAAATCATCCTTATCGGTGGATTGACCGTTATTGGTGGAGTTTAATGAAAAATCTTAACAAGTGGTTTTCATTGTGGCTTGAGATGTTTTCGTGCAGATATTTCTTGGCCACGCAACAAATATCTCCACAAGGGGCAAATGTAGGGGGAGCCTAAAGGCAGCCTTGTGATTAGAGATAACTCCCCCTCCTAAATTGAGGAAGGTGGACAACCCAAATGAAGCTTAAATGAAGCTTACGAGATGAATCTTCGAGGGAGCTTATCCAGAGGAAGCTCAGAGGAAGCTTACGAGAGGAAGCTCAGATGAGTCTTATCCAGAGGAAGCTCAGAAAAGAAGCTCAGAGGAAGCTTGCCAGAGGAAGCTTACTAGAGGAATCTCGCTAGCGGAAGATCGCCAGAGGAATCTTACTATAGGAAGCTTTCCAGAAGAAGCTCGGAGGAAGCTTACCAGAGGAAGCTCAGAAAAATAGCTCAGAGGAAGCTCTCTAGAGGAAGCTCACCAGAGGAAGCTTGCTAGAGGAATCTTAGAGGAAGCTTTCCAGAAGAATCTCAAAGGAAGCTTACCAGAAGAAGCTCAGAGGAAGCTCAGAGAAGAAGCTCAGATGAAGCTTACCAGAGGAAGCTCGCTAGAGGAAGCTTTACCAGAGGAAGCTCAGATCATGTTGTGTGTTCCTATCATTTTAAATGGGGAATTCTTACATTCATTGGATAAATTTCAAATTATATCTTGTGAAAAAAGTTTTTGATGTCTCATATTTTTGTCCCATGCTAAGAATGGTATTTTAATTTTGACGCCCGACGTAGGTTAGTAGCGGGAACGGGCGACCTCCAATGTCAAAATATGCGGTGTGTCACAGTTGGAATAAATGCATGGTCTTAGGTATCCAAGGTCTTGAGTCCGTTATAGATTTCGTGTTACCTATCTTTAATTTCTTAGTGATTTTTACTCTTTAGTTTTTTTGAGTCGGATGTTGTGTGTTCCTATCTTTTTAGATGGGCAATGCTAGAATATCTACAGATAGGATAGAGGGTTCGATTTTTTGTCTTACAGTTTAGGTTATGAAGGGTTACTTTCTCTTGGGTGTCGAAGAGTTCACGACTATCATTCGTGAGGCCACATCGGCTGGTATTGAGATGGGGAGACACATATGGGTAAATCAAGAGGCGCACCAACATGGTACACCCACTTCAGTTTGGGATAAGGTGAGGAACAACATCCATAAGGTCAATCCTCCTACTTTTACTGAGGATTTGACCCAACGATCTCTCACCAATGGAGACGAGATATGGAGAGGCATTAAAGGATGGTGGACTACATAGATGTTAGCTACTTTTAAGTTAACTTGGGATGCATTGCAGTGGTGGAAGAGTGTCACCACATATGAGGATAAATATCGTCTGAACTATGGAGACTTTTTGGTGAAATTTAATGAAAATTATTTTCCTTATTTGATTAGGAGTGTGAAGAAGAAGGAGTTTTTAGATCTAGAACATGATTTAAAGTTGGTTGCTGAGTATAAACAAGAGTTCACAAATCTGTCATTATTTGTACCTGAGGTGGATAATACGGAAGAGAAGAAGAAGGAATTGTTCATTAAGGTTCTGACGTGATCGATTAAGTAAATGGTTTTGGGAAATATGGTGTACAGTACTTACACTCAGGTGGTGGACATCGCACTATTGTTATGGTAAGAAAAAGTGAATTACCAAAAAAAGTTAAGTAAGGGGTATGAATTGAGCGATTAAGATAAGGCCGAGTCAAGTGGGTGAGCAAGGGTCATAATGACTAACCGTGGAAGAAGCAATGAGTCGGATAAGAGAAGAAAGCCTTTTAATAAGACAACACCATCCCATAGTGCCCACAGGGATATGGGCAGGGACAACATGGTGAGCGAGCATCGGATAGGCAGTTTGGGCCTTTTAGGGGCACATGTTTTAGTTATGGGGAGATAGGGCATCGAGCTTTTTAGTGTTCGAAGACTCAAGGAAAGTAGGGACAAGGATCTCCAGCAGCAAGAACACCAGATGCACAGGGAGCGCTAGCGATACCAGTGGTGGGTAGGCTACGACCGATTATGCCGAGGGTGTGCGCACTACCCGTTTCGAGATCTCAGGTGGGACAGGCTCAGAAGGAGCCTAATCATGGCTAGTGGGATAGCCTAGTACATTTTATTTTTATAGTTATGCTTTATATGCATAGTTATTCCACTTTTGGGGTAGGTGCATTTAGGGTTGGGTGTAAGAACGCTCAATCGTGGCATTCTATGTGTAGGCATATGCGAGCCTTATTTTATTTAAGTGGTTTTACATTTACATGTTTAAGCTTCGTTGAATTTCAAGGATGAAATTCCTGTGTTAGGGGGAAGAATGTAATACCCCGTAATTTTTTAACCGTAGAATATTTTATATAAATAGAAAATCAGAAAATAATTTTTGTTGGTCATAATTTTTTTAGCATTTGAAAATAGTGTGTTATGTTAAGAAGATAATAAGATTTTAATTGGGTATAAAATCAAGAAGAAAATCATATTTTACTAAGTTTTACTTTTCAAATTAGAAGAACTCAGATCCCCTTAGGTGCCGAATCGATTCGGCCCTAGGGGCAAATCAATTCACATTAGGGCAGAAGTTACGGGATGACTTTTTTTGTGTGTTTGTTATGGTTTAGGACTCAATTTTTTTTAAATATTAAAATACACGGAGATTAGATTTATTAAACACTTTTAACGATTTTTCCAAAGGCACTAGAATCTAAAAAACTTTCGTCCCATCTTCTACAAAAATTAAATCTCCATTAAAACAAAGCTTTAACCCAATTTTTCAAGGTTTGAATCAAGTTTTATCAATATCAACCAAGAACAGGAGTTTGTTATTTTGGCGAGATGATCACAACCGCATAATCAGAATTATTAGATGACTTATTTTCAGACATAAATATATATATATTGTTTCCCTTAAGTATTGTATGTTTTAAATGTTGCCTAGACCTTAATTAATTATGTTTTCTTAAAAATAATTAGAAAGGTCAATTAGGGAAAATGAAAATAATTTTGGGGTTATTTTTATTAAATCGAAAAATATGATTTCCAACTTGAAACATCACATGCTTAGACTAGTGTATTGGGTTATGGTAGATTTATGGGACGAATCAAATGTTAGAATAAAAAATGCATTTTGAATAATGTTTTGACTCGTAAAATATAATTTAACTGGATTATGTGATGAATTGGTATAATATCACCCGTATTGAAATTATGGAATTTGACAGCTTGTGTAACTATTTTCAAGAACTTGGTTGTTATATGATTAAATGGATATTATTTTAATGGAATCGAAGTCGTAGGATTAATTGGAGGATTGTAGTGATAAATTAAAAAAAGCAATTTACGTGGAGATTGTTTGTGTTAATATATCGACACCGCGGGAACATTGGGAATTTGGGGAGTAGTTGTACTTTTACCCTTATTAGTAGATTGCTTATTAGGTATGGAGACTTTATTATTATTATTATCACTTTCTAGGTATAGGACTAGTGAGTGTGTACTTGTACGGTTGAGAACTTTCCTGGGTTGATCTACATAGTACGACATTACGTTATTCCTTTAACTTAGGTGCGAGACTATATTATAATTTTTGGTAGGTATTCATCTGAGGTGATAGACTAAGTAATACTTATGGTTTGGTGATCTCTAGGTATGGGACTAAGGATGGTTTTAATTATGATACCCGATTTATGGGTGGGACTAATTGAAACAAGAGAACTTGATTAAGATATAATAATTAATGCCTAAGATAATAAATGGGTATTAAAAATAAATTTTCATCATGAATATGTACATGGCTAACGAAATTAGGCTGACTGTCTATAGTACCGTGGGAGTGTGTTTGCATGACGAGTATGTCGGGCTAACAAAATTGGGCTGAGGGGCTATAGTGGCATGTCATGCAGGGAACATCACGAGTATATACAAGGCTAACAAAATTAGGCTACTTGGCTATAGTGATAGGTGTGTGTGTTGTGTTGAGATTTTAAGTGCGTCAAGAGTGTGAGCAGGACCAATAGAAAGGTAAATTGATTATAGTGGCGTCGCACCAATAAATTAATTAAATAATTTAATTGAGTAAGATAAAGGTTTAGATATAATTCATTATTGAAATAACATAATTAGACTTGGGTAGAGGGTAGTTTAGTTTATGGGCAGAGTTAGTACTATTTTACTTTACTTGCATATTCTTAGATCATTTTAATTATAAAAAATCTATTGTGATATTTATCACGTATGATTCTTATGTTTGGATTCACGGATCCTCTTTGGGCCGAGTAGCTGGTATTCATGCATTGGGCTCTGATCCATGGCTTTGACTAACATTTCAGTTTTAGTCACGGGAGTATCTACCTAGGATTGATTCAAGATTCCTAGAGTTAAGATTGGAGTTACTTTCTATTGTTTTAGTAGTTTAGTTTTTATTTCCAGTCGTACTTTTATGAGACACTTATTTATAGACTTTTCGTGGGTCATTCGACTTTAAAGTTTTTTATGGTTTAAGTTGGATATTTGTAGTTGGATAATTTCATTTAAGTATTATTTTATCTTTTGGAGTTCAGATTTATTTATTGGAGTTAGCATGATGGATTTTATTATGGTGATTGTTTACATTCGTTGAACGAACTTTAAATTCTATCTTGTGAAAAAAGTTTTTAATGTCTCATATTTCTATCACGTGCTAAGAATGGTATTTTAATTATCACGCTCAGCGAAGGTTGGTAGTGGGGACTGGCCACCTCTAATGTCAAAATACATGGGGTGTCACAGTTTAGAGGGTTTGGTGTAATTTACCCATATTTCTTTAAAATGACAACTCTAGATACCAGTTGTCTAATTTCATATAGAAGTTATATCTTTAATTTTGTGTACTTATTTCTTTCTAATATTTATTTATTTTGTTTTTAGATGCTTGTATGATGAATTTGAAGGAGCTCGAGAAGTTATCAAATTCATCAACTTGGTTTCTATTAATAATTCACTTTTGCAAAAGAGTTTAAGTTGCTTTAATATATATATATATATATATATATATATATATATATATATATATATATATATATATATATATATATATATATATATAAAATTCTACAGGGAACCATATATTTATTTTTCCATTCAACTCAGGGTATCTGTATTTCCTATAATAAACTATTTATTTCTCTATCTCTTATATTCATAAGGTTTATGTTGGGAAGAAGTTACATTTTACGTACCATTGAGTTCTAGTTGTAACATATTACACATCAATGATTATTTTTTGGATTTATTTTCAACATGAGAAACCTAGTACGGACTTTAAACTTTTCATAACTACGTGAGTAAATTCCTATTTTGATACATACAAACATAAAGTCTCTTAAGAAGCACTAAATTGTAGAACCTTAAAAATGGTTCAATTTTTTAAAATAGGAAAAACATTTTTCAACCAAAATTGGTGAAACTTATCTCCATTGTGGAGAGATCATCTACTAAAAGTTTCATCCAAAAATTAAGCCAAAAAGGGGATAAAATGCAACTTTGAAAAATAGGTGCATTTTTTGTCATTGAATTTTTTTATAATCATCTCACCCACTTCCGCATTGAAAATTTTGATGAATTGCTTTGTGGATGATCTTTTCACTCTAGGGATGATTTCCACCGAATTGAAATTTCTTTTTTATTATTATTTTAAAAAATTGGTCCGTTTATAAGCTTTATTAATTGAGGTCTGGTTAAGAGATGTTATATATATGTGTGTGTGTGTGTGTGTTAAATGTGGATTTTATGTTATCAGGTTTATGAGACATATAATGGAAGGTTCGTTAAAATCTCTAAACATAAAGGTGATTATTTTTGTTTCCTAGTTGTCATAATATTTATACAAAACTTTTATTTTAGGGGTGGAAATTCATGTTTTTGGACCGTGAATCGAGCCAACACGACATGACAAGATATTATATACAAGTGTTTTTAGACATGAACATGACACGTCATCATTTCATTTTTTTATGTGACATAACCAAGCCCTTCTTAAAATATAACACGACATGAAAACACACGATGCTTAAATTTTACACTTAAATTAACATAAATAAATACGATAACCCGAGTAAAAACACGAATAACATGAAAACACATGATAGAGCGACTCATTATGTTGACAGGAACATGGCATGATTTTGTGTTAAAAATACCCGACACGAACATGACATATCTTCTTAATATTGGGTTAAATTATTGTCATTTCGTGTCATTTTAAGAATTGTCACCCCTATAATACCCCTTATTTTCATGACTTTTATATATTATTTATTAATTAAGAAATAAATTAAAAAATGGGGTTCATGTGATGTAATTTTTTTGATGCTTGTTATAAATAGTCAATTGGTGGTATTGATTATATGATATTGGACTATATGTTACGTGTAAAAAAATTAAGTGTATTTTATTTATGCTGTGAGGTATTACCATCTGTTGCGAGGTATTACCATTTCGATTGGACTCTTAAGCGACAAAAAGCCCCGGATATGTGTTTTTGGTACTTTGGATTGGGCATATGAGGTAGGTATACATTTAGGGTAAGTTTTGTATTAGTTTGTGTAGTATTTTGGTCTTATTTAGAGGCCCAAAATTAGGCCTTTTAATTACCTGCGAAATTAGAGTTATTTTATGAGTGTTAACCCTCATTAGTTAAACACTTTACACAAAAGAAAAACCTTATCTAACTAAGACGATTTGGGAGAACTTAGGAAGAATTTTAAAGAGTAAGAATAAGGGATCAAGTGGAGGAATCACTCTTACACACCGTTCAGACAAGAAATCTCTTCCTTTATCATTTTTTTAATATATAACTCGTTTATACTTTCATTGCCATGTATTTCATTTGTGATTTAGAATCATGTTTATATATATTTAATCTTCTATCTCAATCACAGTCATATTGAATTAAATTTGGTTAATGAATTAAACTATTGATGGGTTTGTAATCTGAGTTAAAATTCGAGTTTTTGTCGAAAACCTTCAATTTCATTGTTTTAGAATATGATTATGTGATTAAAACTCATGTTTAGGATTGATTTTCATATGTATGTTGAAATCCCCATGTTAATATGATATTTGTATCTCAAATCGTATGTGTAATTGTCTTCATTGAATGTGAAAGTTGAACTACGTTTAATTTGGAGATTTGATTAATCAAACCTTCATTTTATGATTAAAGTTGGTTAATAGCTTCTTGAATTGTGGTTATGTAGTTTAGATTCGAAGGAGAATTGAAAACTTGATGATTGGAGGCTTTATATTGGAACTTGGTCTGGCTATGGTTGTTTCTGTTTAAGTAAGAAAAATGGGATCTCTGAACATCTCGTTCGGATGAGGTTGGATTATCGTTCAAATGAGAGAGGGTATCTCGTTATAACAACTAGGAGTTTTCGTTCGACCATCTTAAGGGTTTCGTTTGAACGACCTTGGGCTATCGATGGGAATGGGGCAGCAGGGGTGTGTACTACCCCGTAATTTTATTGATTTTATTTAAGGGATTAATTAAATTAAATGAGAATTAATTGGGAATTAATCCGGATATAAATACTATCGAGATGTGAGTTGGTATTTGATTATGATGTTAAAATTGAATATTTCATGAGTATTGAAAATATTAAAGTTGTCGCGAGGCTGAAATACGACAATTTGGAAAATTTAGTTAGGACGCGCGTGTCAGTCGCGTCAGGAATGAATCTAATTAGATTAAAAAGTGAATTATATTTTTATCAATCGAATGGTCATTTTGAGGTCACCAACGTGTTCGGAAGGGTCGAAATAGTCAGAAAACACTAGCCGGGGATTTAGTTTGGGTCCCGGGGCATCTTTAGGCCAAACCGGCAACCTAGAAGGGTATTTTGGTAACTTTAAAAATAAGGTAATTAAAACCCACGAAAATTAGAGTTTATATTTATAATTTTAAAGGGGCCACTAAGTCCATTACCAGCAAAAGATAAGAGAGTGGGCTACGAGAGTTTTGAGAGAAGTTGGAGAGAGGTTACAAGGGCCAAACCAAAGCCATCACCCATCACCACCATTCTGGAAGGATTTGTGACTGGAAAAAGGAGAGAATCAACCTTGAATCATCGACAACACATCTGAAGAACAAATCTGAGGCAAGTGATTTGATATTTTTAAGTGCATTGAATATTTCTTCCATGTTTAGTGTAGGAACTATTTTGTCTTGAATGTTTTGAGGAAAACTAATGAAATTGTTGGAGAAAACTCTAAATTTGGGATAGGATTTGCATGTAGAATGACTATGGAAGAATTTAGTATTCGAAGACCTAAATATGATGATTTAAAAATGGATTTATAATGAGTAATTGAGCACAATAAAATTCTGGGTTCATGTTCATAGGGTTTGGGGTAAAATTTGGGGATTAATGATAATTACATGTTGTTTAGGAGGATTTGACCCCAAAAATATGTTAAGAAATGACCTAAGAGGATTTAAAGAAGTTTAAGAACATTAAAATGCTATTGGGATGATCTTAGGATGAATTTAGAGAAGAGAAAAATTAAGAAAAACGAAGTGAAGAATTTCTGGGCGCAAACTGCCATCTCGTTAGAAGACCTGCCCAGGTCGTTCAAACGACCTAGTTTGAATGAGACTTCTAACGAGATGATAGTACCCCTTCTAACGAGTTGGTAGTTCATTCGAAGCCATTCGTTCAAACGACCTCGCTCGAACGAGATTTCTAACGAGTTGACAAAATGCCTTTTTAGGCCTGATTTTTATTTAAAACTTTCAGAAGACTTATATAACTGAGTGTGATCCTTCCCTTGTTGATTTGTGGATATAGTTGTGAGATTAGAAGTACGTCAACGATTAAAACTTAGAGTTTTTTAGTAAATCAGGTGATATTTATGGGTTATGATATAAGTATCTAAAAACTTCGACGCGAGGAGAGTTGATAACTTTAATGTATATAAATCGGGGACTTGTAAACGTGTGACATGAAGTTAAGGTATAGGAATGAGAAATATACCTCTATTAATATTATGGGATATCGAAGATGTGTGAATGCTTGGTATATGTAGTTAGTTGTGTATAACATACCTACCATACTTGCTATCACGGGAGGTCGGCGTTCGATCAGGGCCATCTAGTCTTTGTGTGCCTACGGGGGGGATTTAGATTGGTACCTCGAGGACATAGGTCATAGAAGGACTTATTGAGAAGTTAATAAGTCTGCTGATCATGGGAGCGTAGGTATGTGCGTGACCCATGTGATGTGAACTATGTTCGCCTCCATTTTGTGTGATTATTGTTTATTGAAAACGATTCCTGAGAGATTCGGAATACTTGGTCCTTATGTACGTGATGTACCGGGATTGGATAGCAGAGTATGTGTGCACCGCAGCTTAGTCTCGGGGTGCCAGTATTGTATATTTATGATGAGAATAAAATACTGCTAATTGAAATGAACTGTCATGAGTAAATGTAAGTGTGACTAATAGCAACATTTTTAGTAGAGTTAAAAATGGAAAACCTCTAGTGATTGGCATGACTAATATGGGAACTAAGAAGAAAAGTAAAAATCTCTGTTTATATTAATAGGTCGGGACTTAAATCGTGAATCGTATCGTAATGTTAGATCGTGTATTGGACTAGTTAGATATGGAAATATCTAGAATGGGTACGGGGACAATAGGAGTGCACAATTAGTTGAGAGGTGAGGAACTCATATGAGTGTACGCACTATCATATACTTTATATTCACTGTTTAATTATATTAAACCACTTGTTGTATTTTAAACTGTTTTCACAATCGGGCTCTGACCCGTTTGCTTTCAAATCTATTTTTGTAAAAACCTTTTTAGGTGCCCAGCCACAAGGACGCCAAGCATAGGAGTTCTATTCCCGCGACGTGTTGTAGCTGCTGTGGAAGTTACAGGACCTCGATAGTAGACGCCTCCACTCTCCACCTTGAGTCTACTTCAGATTCATTCATCTATAGGGCATGTGCCCCTTTCCTTTCAGAGACATCTTATTTACTCAGTTTTTATTTTATATTTTGGGTTGTAATTAAGTTAATGATTAAGGCTTGTATTTGTTCATTTCAGTATTTTGATTGTTGTGAGGTGTATTCCTCCAGATTTAGTTTATTACATCGTCATTTATTTGCGACTGTAATGTGGTTGTGGTATCAGTACTTCATAATTTAAATGTATGTTATGTTAATCGAATTTAATTAAAATTGACAACTCACTTTTTAAATATTAGGTGGCTAGTAATTATTAAAATGTTTTCGATAGTGATGCTATGAAGTGAACCAACTTGGCATTTTGTATTAATTTGAATAAAGGAGTAGCTACCCGGTATTTAATTAGTTGGGGTGTCACAGGTGGTATCAGAGCATCAGGTTCTAGTGTCCTTAGGATCTGTACGACTTATTATGTTTCCGCTGAACTTTCTTTGATGTGGAGCCCTATATTTTAGGATTGTTGTATTCTTTTGTGTATGTTTCGTTCTTTAGCTATTTTGAGATAATAACTGCGAACTTATAACACTTTACTCTCATTTCATATGCCTCCATGACGTGCACAGCGAGTTCCGAGGGATGCTCAGCCCGAACCACAGCCTGCACTAGTCCAGGGCACCATGAATGCGGCAGAGGTTGCTGCTATTATAGCCCAAGCGGTAAATGCCGCCCTCGCAGTTGTGCAGCAGGCACCACCCCAGGCACCGGAAGTAGCGCCAGTTCAGGCTCATGCATTCCCGTCTGCTTGGGAACGTGTTCGGGATGCTTTTTAGAAAGCACACCCTCCTGAGTTTGCAGGTAGCTCCGATGTTGTTGTGTCCAGCCAGTGGAAGAAGGACATTCAAAGACATTTGAGGATGTATGAGTGCACGGAGGTACATAAATAGATACTGGCTACTTTTAAGCTAGTAGGATCAGCGTTGCAGTGGTGGGAGTCCATTACCACCCCGGAGGAGAGAGATGTCTTTTCTATACAAGAGTTTTGGGTGCAGTTCGACCGCAAGTACTTTTCGTCAGCCGTTCACACTGAAATGAGGAGGAAGTTAATGAACCTGAAGCAGGAAGGGAGGACCGTGGCCGAGTATGAGGCCGAATTTACTAATCTCTTGAGCATTGTTCCTGATGAGATTCCAACTGAGGAGAAGAAGATTCAGAAGTTCATGGATGGATTGACTTGGAGGATCCGTCAGCACTTATTGGGAAATCTCTCGTTGGCCACTTATTCTGATGTGGTTAATGCAACACTGCTTCACTGCTAGGACCACCGCTTTCACATGTCCGAGAGTAAGCGATCAGGAGAGTCCAGCCAATAGGGCGGGACAGGGGGAAATGGTGCCAGCGGGGCACAATCTGCTCAGGGTCAGCATAGGCAGGGAGATCAGGGTTCCCAGCAAGGGGATTTTAAGAGGTTCAGATCTGGGGGTTTCAGAAATGGTCAGGGAGGTTTCCGTCAGGGCCAGCAGAGTCAGCATGGCCCACAGGGACAACACGGCCAGCAGACATCAACAGTTTCATCAAGGCCAGCATGGCCAGGGGAGGAATGGCAATGGCCACTAGGGCCGTGGGCGGCAGGGTCATAGAGGGGGGAACTTTATGGGGAAATGTTTCATTTGTGGCAAGATTGGCCACAAGCGCCAGGAGTGTCCTGATAGGGGCAGGGCCCCACAGCAGCAGCAGCAGGGTGCTCGACATGAGCCCCAGAAACCTATGTTTCCCGCCGCCCTCCCAGCAGCACCACAGATGCCAACTTTGCAGCCCATCCTAGCAGTCCCAGTTCAGTAGGGACAACTTCAGTACGGGTGAGTTTATCAACTCCAGCATGCAGCAGTCCCATAGGATCCACCTGCTATTGAGGGTATGTTCTCTATTCAGGGGACTATGGGGCGTATTTTATTTGACACGGGGGCCACACATTATTTTATTACCACGATATTTGCACGCACTTTGGGGTTGTTAGACACTGCAGAGAGCACGATTACTTACGTAGATTCACCGTTGAGTAGGGGTTCTGTGATTTCCCTTATTTCTAGAGGTGTGGGTATAGAGATAGGGATATTTACTTTACCCGCTGATATGTTAGTATTAGAGATGACTGAGTACGATGAGATTGTGTAATACCCCGTATTTTTATGCAATATTAATTTGGGGATTTATTAAATTTAATGTGAGTTATTAATTTAAAATAAATCCGGAAATTAATCACTTTATAATTATTAACGTGATGTGAGTTAGTAATTATGGGAAACTTATTGTTGAATATTACTAATGACTAAAGTAATATAATTTTGGTTCTATTAAATTTCAAGAGTGAATAAAATGATAATTTTGAAAATTTGAGTCGGGACGCGCCCGTGTCGCGTCGGGACTAAATATTGATGAATAAAAGTGAATAAATTATAAGTCACCCGTATGGTCATTTCGAGTGCATCAAAGTTTCCGGAAGGGTCGAGATAGTCAGAAAAGTGTACCCGGGGGTTTAGTTTGGACCTCGGGGCGTTTTTAGGCTTAATTAGTACCCCGGGAGGGCATTTTGGACATTTTACATTTTTGGGTAACTAAACCCAAGAAATTTCAAGGGTTATATCAGATGTCTAAGGTTACCTTCTAGGGTTAAAACAACTCAGAACTTTAGAACGTCCATAGGAGAGGGAAGGAGGAAGCTTTCCAAGCAATCCAAGGCGAAAAAGTCACCCGATTGCACCGCCACCACCACCAACGCGTAGATCGCGCGACGGGGAACGCAACCACACCAAAATTGTCCGAAAATCAGAATTCTGAAAATGCCAGACAGGTATTTATCTTGTTTATTTTCGTTAATGCATCATTCATGTTAGCCTAGGGTGAATAGGATGAGTTTATAGAAGAAAACCCATGTTGGAGATAGGAAAACCGCATGTAGTTATGGTTTGATTGATAATCTGGAAACCCCTTCATATGTAGAGGCTTAACCACGTATTTATGATGCATTAGGAGTAGAAATTCTGGTAAAAGACTGATTAGAACCATGTTAAAGAGATTTCTAGGGTTCTTGAGATTTACATCAATTTTGGCCTGTTAATCCATGGTTATTAATGGAAATTTGCATGCTTTACGTAGGAGATGTATGATATGGGTTTATACTCTTAGTAGTACAAATTTTTGGGCGATTGGGAATGAAAAATCTGGATTTGGATGAGGTTGTGTGTTAGAACCCGTAACTGGTTAACTGCAGAATTCGTCATACCTGTTTGATCGATCGATCGAGCCAAGAGCTTCGATCGATCGAAGGTTCGATCGATCGAGCCCCTGCCCTCGATCGATCGACCCCTCCTGGCAGACTTAAATTCCCCTTTTAAAATTGTTGAATTGATTCTAAATGAAGAATACTCCTTAGACATCCTTATTAAAATATTTTGGGAGATAAAGATGACTAGTAGGATTTATTACTGATTAAGGGACCTTTAATGTAAGGCGAAATTTGTATTTTTGGGGTGGTTATATATAAGGGACAGTGGAATTTTATATTAAAGGGAGAGATACGTAAAATGGGTACGATGGAAAACAGATGAATACCTACTAAATTTTACACTTGGGAGGATAGAGTCCATGAGTGCTACGTAGTAAGTTGAAATAATCCCTCAAATTAAAGTTAGAGACGAACCGTATTACGTGATAACTAATAATGGGAAAATAAGAATAAATGTCGTGATTATGGGTTATGGTATGAACCTAAATTGATATGATAAAAGTAGAGTATTTATATGACTGTGTATACATATATTATATACATGTGAAAATTCATGCCCGCGCTACTTGCTGTCCCTGAGGTTACCGCACTGGGACAGTCTTTTCTCGATGGGACCTTTATGGGGGATATTGACTCGTACCCTAGAAGATAGATATCCTTGGTACAGGCTATCTGATCGATGGTCAGATGGTCCTAAGAGACGTGAGGGTATGTGCTGACCTCTTAAAGACTTGGAATCTATGCTTCGCCTCAATATTGTTTGTGTATGTGTTAATACAGTTCGAGAGTGATTCTGAACTTGTATTTCCCTTAGTACGAGAGATACGAGGATTGGATAGCAGGGTATGCCCGCACCATAATTTTTATGTGGGGTGCTGTTAGAATATATATATATATATATATATATATATATATATATATATATATATATATATATATATATATATATATATATATATATATATACGAGTATTTAATATATATATGAAATTCTGAAATTTGGAACTGCCTACTGTGTTATGGTAAGTAAGAAATGAATTTTGGCTTCAATTTGGAAATACTTGTTTTGAAAAGTATAATGGGACACTGGGAAACTTTATTAGCAAGTAAGGTTTAAATGAGAACTTTGTGACCAAATGAAATTTTCCTCTTAAACAATTATATTGTTCAGTTTCAAATCTTACGGGTAACCTAAGATAAGTTAAACCTTGGGAAGTTTAGTGCGATATAAGATAAGGTAATCCGTTGGGAAGGTTAGTGCGATAGGTGTGCACATTAGAAGAGAGGTGAGGATTTCTCAAGAGAGTGCCGCACTAATATGTTGTTGCATTGGCCTGTAAACATTTTAAATACTTGCTAAACAAATTTTAAATCATTTACACTATCGGGCTCTGACCCGTTTCTATTTACCTTTCTCTCTTGTATCTATATGTATATATTACAGGTGCCCAGCCACAGGGGCGTCTTGCATAGGATCCTTTGGAAGGAACGCGCTGCAGCTTAGGTGGGAGCTGCATACCTCTTGCTTAGATGACTTCATTTATTTGATTCCACTCTTAGTTTATTTATTCAGTTGGGCATGTGTCGCCCGTTTCCATTATCTAGTTATTTTATTGGACATTGTGATTCATTTATTTCTAGTATTGTCACTTTGGGATTTATTACTGTCTGGATGTTTTAGTTTAAGTTTTAAATGTTGGGATTTAGTTGTTGAATGTTGAAATTATTTGGATTATATGTTTCAGGATAGTTGTGGTGTGATTTTTTAATATTGAATTGTTGTAAATATTTAAATCTTGGTTTATAAAATAAAATTTGGAAAGTAATGTATAAAAATTGTTTTGACACTTAGCTTAATTAATTAGGGTGTTTAAATTGGAAAAGTTATTTTTACGACAGTGATGCTAAGAATGAACCAACTGTTCACCTTGACTTTAATTTAATAAAGGAGTGATCGCCCGGTATTTAATTAGGCGGGGTGTCACAGGTGGTATCAGAGCATCAGGTTCTAGTGTCCTTAGGATCTGTACGGCTTATTTCGCTTTCAGCATAAGATTTTTGCTATAGAGCCCTAACATTAGGAATGTTGTATTCATCTTTATGCGTTGGAAATTCGTGCTTCTGCGACTTGTCGATACGAATGTTAAACTTATTCTGATGACATTTTAAAACTTTCAGATGGCCTGTCAGGAAGAACAATCTAATACCATTGGGAAAGTCAAAGAGCAAGGACAACTCACGCCTCAGGTGTCTCCGAAAAGGGTACCAATCGCCGAATTTGCGGGTATTGTGGCACAAGCAGTTACCACTGCAGTTTTACAGTACCACGAACGCAGCATACAGCCTAGAGGAGGCAAAAGATCTACAGAGGTTAACCAAATGCATGTGACTAAAGTTGACAATTGTGCGAAGGCACCGAAATTGCGATAATAAACCACTCAAGACAGAGTCAGTTCTAGAAGTAACAAAATTTATGTAAAGGGCCAACAGTGTCAGGGCCAACGAAGTCAGATTCAGAATGAAATCACAAAGAGGTGTTTCAGTTGTGGAATGGACGGTCACAAATGTCAATCTTGTCCGAATCAGACTGGGGATAAACTACAATCCGACCAGCGAAGAATTTCGAAACTCTGCTATAAATGTGTACAACCGGGTCACAAGTGGAGGGATTGTCCTCACCCTGACATAGTTTTTCCGCAAATTTCCCCTCGAGGCCGGCAAGACCAGGGAAAAAGCGAGACTAGTCAACAACATGGTGGAGTGAAGCAGTTTCGAGAGAGGTGTTTCCGATGTGGCAGGAAAGACCATAGGTGCCAGAATTGCCCAGAAAGGAATAAAGCCCCAAGTCAGCAAGGCCAGTAAGGCCGATACCGACAGTAGCAGGGTCAGAGGGAGAGTAACTTTAGAGGCCGATGTTTTGTGTGCGACAAGCATGGCCATAAGCGCCATGAATGCCCAGAGGGTGATAGGGCCCCACAACAGCAGGGTACCCGTACTGAGCCACAGAGGCCAATTTTTCCAGCCGCCCTCCCAGCACCAGCCCAGGTACCAGCCCTACCAGCCGTTCCAGTAGCTCCAGTGCAGCAGGGGCAGTTACAGTATGGATGTGTTTATAACGTCCACCAGGCAGCAGCTCCACAGGCACCACCCGCGATTGAGGGTATGTTTCCTATCCATGGTACTATGGGTCGGGTTTTGTTTAATACTGGGGCGACGCATTGTTTTATAGCTAGGCATTTTGCGAAGGCCTTAGGGTTATTAGCCACAGCAGAGAGCACTGTAACGTGTGTAGACTCACCACTGGGGAATGGTTCGCTTATTTTCTTTATATGCCGGGGTGTGGGGGTAGACATTGGTAGATTGGTGTTACCTGCAGACATGTTAGTCTTAGATATGCATGAGCATGACGTTATTATCGGTATGGATTGGCTCGCTGCTTACAGGGCCATGATAGATTGTTTTGGTGGGAGTATTGTTTTTGCCATTCCGGGGCAAGAGATGTTTGTAGTGGCGATGCCTCGCCCAGAGGGAGGCTCGACTGCTCATTTGTATTACATAGAGGAGGATACCTCTAAGGAGGTTGTGATTCCCTTAGACTCGATTCCAGTTGTTCGTGAGTATTCCGATGTATTTCAGGAGATACCAGGCCTACCCCCCAATTGTGAGATAGATTTTGTCATAGATTTATTACCGGATACTAGACCGATAGCACACGCTCCATACCTTATGGCTCCGGCAGAGATGCGAGAGTTACGAGATCAGATAGAGCAGCTGTTAGGTCAGGGCTTCATTCGCAGGAGTACCTCACCCTGGGGCACTCCAGTCTTGTTTGTGAAAAAGAGAAATGGTTCACTGAGGCTATGTGTGGACTACCGGGAGTTGAACAAGGTCACGATACGGAATAAGTATCCGTTGCCTCGAATCGATGATCTGTTCGACCAGTTGAGGGGAGCAACTTTCTTTTGGAAGATAGATCTGAGATCGGGGTACCATCAGCTACGTATTAGGGAGCATGATGTTTCAAAGACTGCTTTCTAGATGAGATATGGGTCCTATGAGTTCAGGGTGATGCCATTTGGCCTCACAAATGCTCCAGCTGTGTTCATGGACTTAATGAACCGAGTGTTCAGAGAGTTCATGGATCAGTTTGTCATCGTCTTCATAGATGACATTTTGATATATTCACACTCAGAGGAGGAGCATGCCGAGCACTTGAGACAGGTTCTTCAGACGCTACGAGAGCATCAGTTGTATGCTAAGTACAAGAAATGCGGATTCTGGTTGCAAGAAGTACAGTTCTTGGGGCATGTTGCTTCTGAACAGGGGATAGCAGTTGACCCGAGTAAAGCGTCAGCGGTGAGGGAGTGGGGACAGCCCACGACACCGATGGAAGTGCATAGTTTCTTGGGGTTAGCCGGATACTACATGAGATTCATTTGGGATTCTCCAAAATAGCGGGTCCATTGACGAACCTGACTCGCAAAGGGGTACCATATGTTTGGGATGATGCTTGTCAATTGACTTTCGACGAGCTGAAAGACAAGCTTACTTTAGCACCAGTTCTTGCTTTACCTAAGCCAGGTGTGGAGTACCTGGTTTACACCGATGCCTCTTTACGGGGACTTGGGGGAGTACTTCAGCAGGAAGAGAAGGCTATAGCTTTTGCCTCCCGCAAGCTTAAGCCGCATGAGAAGAATTATCCCACCCACGACCTGGAGTTAGCAGCGGTCATTTTTGCATTGAGGATATGGAGGCACTACTTATTGGGGGAGGAATTCCGCTTGTTCATAGACCACAAGTCACTGTAGTACCTGTTCACTCAATGAGAGCTGAATATGCGTCAACGCAGATGGTTAGAGTTTGTGAAGAACTATCAGTTCGACATACAGTACCATCGGTGGAAGGCTAACGTAGTTGCTAATGCGTTGAGCCGTAGACCGGTAGACGATGTAGCGTACGTCTGGAAAGCAAAGTGGAAGGAGTTAGGCCACCAAGATGCAGTAGCTCGTTCCTTCATATCTGTTATGACAGTGACACTCGAGATTGTTACGAGGGTGATACAGGCACAGACCGCAGACCCGTTTTGCCAAGAGCGGATTGTATGACTTTTAGATGAGGGTGCTGAGTCCTATTCTGTTAGTTTTGATGGGGGTTTGAGTTTTAATGGGAGATTGGTGGTTCCAGAAGGAGCAGAATTACGTCATGTAGTGATGACCCAGTCACGGGTCCCGATTTACGGTACATCCTGGAGGAGATAAGATGTACCAGGATATGAGGTGGCAATACTGGTGGTGTGGGATGAAGAAGGACATTGTTGAGTTCGTGTCCAAGTGTTCTACCTGCCAGCTGGTAAAGGTGAACCATCAGAAAACGTCAGGGTTTCTTCAGCCATTGGAGGTACCCGCGTGTAAGTGTGAGAGTATTTCCATGGATTTTATTACAGGGTTACCTACATCACAGCGGAGCCACGACTCTATCTAGGTGATTGTAGTTCGTTTGACCAAGGTGACTCATTTTCTGTCGGTGCGGACAGACTATACCATGGGTCAGTATGCTCAGTTATTCATTGCTGAGATTATCAAATTACATGGGGTGGCCCTGAATATAGTGTCAGATAGAGACAAGATTTTTGTGTCGCGTTTCTGGGAGAGCTTTCAGGAGACTATGGGTACTGAGTTGAGGTTGAGTTCGCTGATCACCCACAGACAGATGGACAGATAGAGTGTACTAATCAGATGTTGGAGGATATGCTACGCATGTGTGTTCTTGATTTTGGAGGAGGTTGGGAGCCATACCTTCCACTGGTAGATTTTCTTATAATAACTCTTATCAGTTCACGATTGGCATGGATCCATTCGAGGCTTTGTACGGCAGGCCTTGTCGTTCCCCAACTTGTTGGCTCGAGGTGGGGGATAACAAGTTTCTAGGACCAGAAGTAATTTAGGAAACCTCCGCGAGAATTGAGATGATCAGGAGTCGCATTCGAGTAGCCCAGGACAGGCAGAAAAGCTACGCCGATGCGAAAAGGTTCTTTCGGGAGTTTAATGTGGGGGACCAAGTGTTACAACGTGTATCTCCTATGAAAGGAGTGATGAGGTTTGGGAAGAAAGGGAAATTGGCCCCGAGGTACGTGGGACCATTTTCCATTATCGAGAGGATTGGGTCAGTAGCATACAGATTGGGACTGCCAGAGCATTTACATCGCATTCACGATGTATTCCATATCTCGTCGTTAAGACGATATCTTCGGGATGATATGGCCCATACTCACATCGCGATAGATGAGATAGACTTACAGCCTGACAGCTCTTATGAGGAGAGACCGGTGGCTATCCTAGACCATAGCGAGAGGAGATTGAGGTTGAAGGTAGTTCCACTTATACGGGTCCAGTGGGAGCATCATAATGTGGAGGAATCCACTTGGGAGAGTGAGGCAGATATGCGCGAGAGATACCCAGATTTATTATCACCAGGTATGCCTTATTTTTCGA
Source organism: Sambucus nigra (assembly GCA_949130495.1). Taxonomy (NCBI): domain Eukaryota; kingdom Viridiplantae; phylum Streptophyta; class Magnoliopsida; order Dipsacales; family Adoxaceae; genus Sambucus; species Sambucus nigra. The sequence continues at coordinate 380,891,492 of OX422215.1, read as the reverse complement.
ATTTCGGGACGAAATTACGTTATTAGGGGGGAAGTATGTAATACCCCGTATTTTTATGCAATATTAATTTGGGGATTTATTAAATTTAATGTGAGTTATTAATTTAAAATAAATTCGGAAATTAATCACTTTATAATTATTAACGTGATGTGAGTTAGTAATTATGGGAAACTTGTTGTTGAATATTACTAATGAGTAAAGTAATATAATTTTGGTTATATTAAATGTTAAGAGTGAATAAAATGACAATTTTGAAAATTTGAGTCGGGACGCGCCCGTGTCGTGTCGGGACTAAATATTGATGAATAAAAGTGAATAAATTATAAGTCACCCGTATGGTCATTTCGAGTGCGTCAAAGAGAAAGTCAAAAAAGTGTACTCGGGGGTTTAGTTTGGACCTCGGGGTGTTTTAAGGCTTAATTAGTACCCCGGGAGGGCATTTTGGACATTTTACATTTTTGGGTAATTAAACCCACGAAATTTCAAGGGTTATATCAGATGTCTAAGGTTACCTTCTAGGGTTAAAATAACTCAAAACTTTAGAACGGCCATAGGAGAGGGAAGGAGGAAGCTTTCCAAGCAATCCAAGGCGAAAAAGTCACCCGATTGCACCGCCACCACCACCAACGAGTAGATCGCGCGACGGGGAACGCAACCACACCAAAATCGTCCGCAAATCAGAATTCTGAAAATCCCAGGCAAGAATTTATCTTGCTTATTTTTGTTAATGCATCATTCATGTTAGCCTAGGGTGATTAGGATGAGTTTTATAGAAGAAAACCCATGTTGGAGATAGGAAAACCGCATGTAGTTATGGTTTGATTGATAATCTGGAAACCCATTCATATGTAGAGTCTTAACCACGAATTTATGATGCATTAGGAGTAGAAATTCTGGGAAAAGACTGATTAGAACCATGTTAAAGAGATTTCTAGGGTTCTTGAGATTTACATCAATTTTGGCCTGTTAATCCATGGTTATTAATGGAAATTTGCATGCTTTACGTAGGAGATGTATGATATGGGTTTATACTCTTAGTAGTACAAATTTTTGGGCGATTGGGAATGAAAAATCTGGATTTAGATGAGGTTGTGTGTTAGAACCCGTAACTGGTTAACTGCAGAATTCGCCATACCTGTTTGATCGATCGATCGAGCCAAGAGCTTCGATCGATCGAAGGTTCGATCGATCGAGCCCCTGCCCTCGATCGATCGACCCCTCCTGACAGACTTAAATTCCCCTTTTAAAATTGTTGAATTGATTCTAAATGAAGAATACTCCTTAGACATCCTTATTAAAATATTTTGGGAGATAAAGATGACCAGTAGGATTTATTAATGATTAAGGGACCTTTAATGTAAGGCGAAATTTGTATTTTTGGGGTGGTTATATATAAGGGACAGTGGAATTTTATATTAAAGGGAGAGATACGTAAAATGGGTACGATGGAAAACAGATGAATACCTACTAAATTTTACACTTGGGAGGATAGAGTCCATGAGTGTTACGTAGTAAGTTGAAATAATCCCTCAAATTAAAGTTAGAGACGAACCGTATTACGTGATAACTAATAATGGGAAAATAAGAATAAATGTCGTGATTATGGGTTATGGGATGTGATTAGGCATAAATTCTTCACATTTATCCCCTTAATTTCGGTGTTTTTATGATCCCGTGCGGTGTAAATAGCTTGGATTTATCTCATATCTATGCTACTAACCCTTTTTGGCAAGTATTTCGTATTTTTGTATCTCTTATGTATTTTACAGGTATTTCATGCAAAAAAGATGGAAAAGAGAACTCAAAATAGTGAAAGAAACCAAGAATCGGGGAGTTGAAGGGCATTTTCGTAATTTTTCAGCCTTAGTCCGGAAGTGGGGCCAACTGGAAAGTTGAAGAGATTTCAATTACAAGAACACTGGAAAAAACGGCACCTCAATCCGAGCTACGGTGAAAGAGTTATGATCCCTTGAAGTTGCGGAAAAATCATAGAAGAAAGGCTAGGAAGGCAAGTTCAAGGGCATTTTTGTAATTCTTCAGCCTGATTCCGGAGGTGGGGCCTTCGGGAAAGTTTAAGATCTTGGAACAACGAGAATACTGGAAAAAAACGGCACCCAAATCCAAGCTACGGTGAAGGAGTTATGATCATTTGAAGTTGAGAAAAAATCCAAGGAAGAAAAGAAGAAAGTTGGAAAATATTCTAAGTGTTGAAAGAGGCCCAGAAACCAGCCAACTCACCCGAACCGGTACACCCAGAACCCGAACCGGCTCGACCATTAGTCACGCTCAGAATCCGTTACAAAATTAGTCACGCTTTCTAAGTGTGACAAATTGGCAGATACGGGATTTTTATTTTGTGCTTATCTTTTAGCCAAAAGAGTTTTATGTTTTGGGGACTCTTCTAAACGACCTCTAGCCTATATATTTAGTCATTAGGACTCTTTTTTATTAAGATTTCATTGATGTAAAAGCTCCATAACAAGTAGGAACATCTAGGAGAAGAATTTACATACTTTGCACCATTAATTCAAGAGTTTTTTCGGTTTTTCTTCAATCTTTGATTTCTTCTTGCATGTTCTTGTTCTTCAATCGTGGTAACTTTTATTTCCAGCACTTTTATCATTATTCACCATGTTAGGCTAGGTTTTTAAAGGTTGGGATGCATGAAACCAACCTGATGCTGTAGTTGCTTGTGTATAAAATTAGTCCTCTGAATTTAGTGATTAATTACGACCGTATTGCGTAGTTACACAATAATTGTAGATCTTTATATCTCGTTTGCCTCTGGGTACTCATGATGATTTAGAGTGCAATTTGAGTGCAACTATCACGATACTGATTTACTCATCCTCAGATTAAGTATGACGCGGGCTTGAACCTCGTATACGTAATGCTTGGGAGTACTAAATTCCGGGTCAAATTAATCAGTTAAATTTACGATTAGTTTTATACCATCAATACTCTAGGGTTGGGGGATTGTGTCTCTACCTTAATTTTTCCAATTAGTTTTAGTTAACTTCTTTATTTTTCCCTTTTTCCTTTCTCACTCAATCATCATCTTTTACACTTTATTTTTTTGAAGTAATAAATCAATTAAAATCTATCAAACATTCCCTGTGGATTCGATACCCAGACTAGCCACTATACTCCACAAGAGTGTAGTTAAAGTTTAGGTTTTTGTATTGTGGTTGGAAGCCGATAACAACGATTATCGTATTTACACGGACGCTCGGTTTCCACCTCGATCAGGATGAACCTAAATTGATATGATAAAAGTAGTATATTTATATGACTGTGTATACATATACTATATACATGTGAAAATTCATGCCCGAGCTACTTGCTATCCCTGAGGTTAGCGCGCTGGCATAGTCTTATCTCGATGGGACCTTTATGGGGGATATTGACTCGTACCCTAGAAGATAGATATCCTTGGTACAGGCTATCTGATCGATGGTCAGACGGTCCTAAGAGACGTGAGGGTATGTGCTGACCTCTTAGAGACTTGGAATCTATGCTTCGCCTCAATATTGTTTGTGTATGTGTTAATACAGTTCGAGAGTGATTCCGAACTTGTATTTCCCTTAGTACGAGAGATACGGGGATTGGATAGGAGGGTATGCCCGCACCATAATTTTTATGTGGGGTGCTGTTAGAATATATATATATATATATATATATATATATATATATATATATATATATATATATATATATATATATATATTATACGAGTATTTGATATATATATATATATGAAATTCTGAAATTTGGAACTGCCTACTGTGTTATGGTAAGTAAGAAATGAATTTTGGCTTCAATTTGGAAATACTTGTTTTGAAAAGTATAATGGGACACTGGGAAACTTTATTAGCAAATAAGGTTTAAATGTGAACTTTGTGACCAAATGAAATTTTCCTCTTAAACAATTATATTGTTCAGTTTTAAATCTTACGAGCAACCTAAGATAAGTTAAACCATTGGGAAGTTTAGTGCGATATAAGATAAGGTAATCCGTTGGGAAGGTTAGTGCGATAGGCGTTCACGTTAGAAGAGAGGTGAGAATTTCTCAAGAGAGTGCCGCACTAATATGTTGTTGCATTGACCTGTAAACATTTTAAATACTTGCTAAACAAATTTTAAATCATTTACACTATCGGGCTCTGACCCGTTTCTATTTTTCCTTTCTCTTTTGTATCTATATGTATATATTACAGGTGCCCAGCCACAGGGGCGTCTTGCATAGGATCCTTCGGAAGGAACGCGCTGCAGCTTAGGTGGGAGATGCAGGCCTCTTGCTTAGACGACTTCATTTATTTGATTCCACTCTTAGTTTATGTAATACCCCGTATTTTTATGCTATATTAATTTGGGAATTTATTAAATTTAATGTGAATGATTTATTTAATAAAAATCCGGAAATTAATTATGTAATAATTATTAACGTGACGAGTGTTAGTAATTATGGGAAATTTGTTGAATATTACTAATGAGCAAAGTAATATATGATATTGATTATATTGAATGTCACGAGTGAATAAAATGCCAATTTTGGAAATTTGAATCGGGACGCACTCGTGTCGCGTCGGGACTAAATTTTGTTAAATAAAAAGTGAATATTTTATAAATTGTTCGTATTGTCATTTTGAATGCGCCAACGCGTCCGGTAGGGTTGAGATAGTCAGAAAAGTGTACCCGGGGGTGTAGTTTGGGTCTCGGGGCATTTTTAGGCCTAATTAGTACCCCGGGAGGGCATTTTAGTCATTTTACATAATTGGGTAATTAAACCCACGAATTTCAGCAACCTATATCAGCCAACTAGGTTAGTCTTTTAGGGTTAGAATATCCAGAAATCAAGTGATGGCCATTGGAGAAGAGAGGAGAGAGCTCCAAGGCAATTCAAGGCCAAAAAGTCACCGGTTTGCACCGCCGCCACCACCATCGCGTAGATCGCGAGACGAGGAACGCAGCCATACCAAAATCATCCGTGAATCAGAATACCAAAAATCCCAGGCAAGTGTTTAACTTGCGTATTTTCGTTAATGCAATCTTCATATTGGTTTAGGATTGATTAGAGATGATAAATATGGAAGAACACCCAATTTGTGTTAGGAAAATGCATGTAGAAATGGTTTATATGAAATTCTGGAATCCTTGCCATGTAGAGGAATATAACCCACAAAATTTTGATGATATATTAGAAGGAAATTTTGGTAAAAACAGATTAGAACCTTGATTAAGAAAAACTCTAGGGTTCTTGATGATTAGATGGAATTTTGGGTTAATTATCCATGTTTAATGTTAGATATACACATGCTTTACGTTGAAAACATCTGGTATAACGTTATAATGATAATAGTAGGATTCTTGGGACGTTTAGAATGGAAAAACATGGTTTTGGAGGAAGAAATTTGGTAGAACCCGTAACTGCATTTCTGCAGAATTTTCGCAGACCTGCTTGATCGATCGATCGAGCCTAGAGCTTCGATCCTAATTCCCTCTTTAAATGAGTTAAATTCAAATTGTCGTGATATAATTCTTGGGCATTCTTGATAAAATGATTTGGGAGACATTGAGGACCAGTAGGGCATATGAATAAATGTTGAGACCTTTAATCTTCAACGAGAATGGTATTTATGGGACATTTACTTTAGGGTTGGTGAATTTATAAATCTAAAGGGTGAGGTGCGTAAGAGAGTTACGTTGGAACCTAATAAAGACACTTACTGAATTTCAGATTTGTGAGGATATAGTCCACGAGTGTCAGGTAATGAGTGAGAAAACCCTTCGAGTTAAGGTTAGGAATGAAACTTTATACGTAATTCTATAAATGTGAATTTAAGGATATATGGTATAATTATGGGTGACGAGAGGAACCTATATTAATATGATAAAGTGGTATATTTATATGATTGTGTGTACATATATTATATACTTGTGAAAATCATGCCCACGCTACTTGCTATCCCTGAGGTTATTGCGCTGGGACAAGTCTTATCTCGATGGGACCTTTATGGGGGATATTGACTTGTACCCTAGAAGATAGATATCCTTGGTACAGGCGATCGATGTGATAGTTCAGACGGTCCTAAGAGACGCAGGTATGTGCCACCCTTTTAGAGACTTGGAATCTATGCTTCGCCTCAATATTGTTTGTGTATTTATGTTAATACAATTCGAGAGTGATTCCGATTGTATTCCCCTTAAAATGAGTGATATGGGGTTCTGGATAGTAGAGTATGCACGCACCATAGTTTTATTTGGGGTGCTGTAATTTATATATATTATACGAGTAGTTAATATATATATGAGATTTGGATATTTGAAACTGCCTACTGTGAGTTGATAAGTAGGACATGGTTGATGACACATATAGTAAGTACTTGTTTTGTGGAAGTATAACATGACACTGGGAAACTTTATAAATGAATAAAAGCTAAAACAAGAGTAGTGCTACTAATTGGAAGTATTCTTTTTAAATCAAAAATATTGTTCGGTTTTGAAATCTTATGAGTAAGTTTAAGATATGCTAATTTTATTGGGAAGGTTAGTATGATAAAATGTTAAGATAACTCATTGGGAAGGTTAGCACAATAGGTGTGCACATTAGAAGAGAGGTGAAAATTTCTCAAGAGAGTGTCGCTCTAATATGTTGTTGCATTGGCCTGTATCAATTTAAATACTTGCTAAACGTATTTTAAATCAAACACACTTTCGGGCTCTGACCCATTTCTTTTTCTCTCTCTCTCTCTTGTATATATATGTATATATTTCAGGTGCCCAGCCACAGGGGCGTCTTGCTTAGGATCCCTTGAAAGGAACGTGCTACAGCTTAGGTGGGAGTTGCAGGTTACTTGCGTAGACGGCTTCCCTTATTGACTCCACTTTTAGCATTCTCATTTATTGGGCATGTGTCTTCCTTTCCATTATTTCATTATTGTTGGGACATTTGTATTTCAGTTATTTCCAGTATTGTTACTATGGGTTTTATTCAGTTTGTATTGGTGACTTTAGTCTTCATATGTGAACATTCGATTGACGAATGTATTATATTAATTGGACTTTGTGTTCCAGGTTTATTGTGGTGTGATTCTTAATTGTAGAAATGTTGTTAATAAAACAAATGTTTTTCTTTAAATAAAATTTGGAAAGTATGTATAAAAATGGTTTTGACACTTAGCTTAATTATTTAGGGTGTTAAATTGGAAAAATGTATTTTTATCGACAGTGATGCTGAGGATGAACCAACTGTTTACCTTGATTTAATTTAATAAAGGAGTGATCGCCCGGTATTTAATTAGGCGGGGTGTCACAGGTGGTATCAGAGCATCAGGTTCTAGTGTCCTTAGGATCTGTACGGCTTATTATGCTTTTAGCGTTGCTTTGTTTGTTATAGAGCCCTATGTTTAGGATTGTCGATTCCTTTGACGAGATTTCGTTCTCCTGCTAAAATGTGTATACACTAGTGAATTCTAATTTCGTTCGGATGTGTGCGTGTGCCGAGCGATGACGGATGTCAGAAGAGGACCGTTAAGCGTACATCAGGGGGGCAGGGCTCAGTTGAGATTAGGAAATATATCCGAGGATGATGACCGTAGCCGAGGTCACCTCCATTATGGCACGAGAAGCCACGACTAGAAAGGCGACTAAGGTGCAGCAATGATTTTCAAATGCTGTTATAGTCAAATGAGGTGCGAGGGTAAACTTACCCAACGTATTACAAAAACGTGTAGAGACTGTCAGTGGGAAATTTTAGAAACGCGAAAATTGTATGTGTTTACCAAAGGAGGTAAAGTATCCAAAGGCTTAGATATAGGACGGAGTGTGGCAAACTGAAAGTGAAAATTTAGAGAAAATTTTCTTGGCTTTCGGGACGAAATTATAATGGTTGGAGTCAATCACCAATTTTAGAAGTGGAATTGCTATGCCAATAGGAGAACCTTAGGTACAGTGCTGATCGTATGTTCCTTCCTTAACTGTTCAGGATTAGAAGCAAGTGTGGTTCTGAACTCATTGAGAGAGGTCATGTCAGGGGCCCATTCCTAAATATGAATCTTAACCGTTAACGAATTTTGTATCGGAAGAGGTAGATACTAGTGGAGGAAACGACTCCAAGTGGGAGACCAACTTGTAATAATAGTTGATAATACTCGAGGAGGAAATTCTAATGGACGACCGATTCAGAGGTTGACATTGTCATATTTTGTCAAAATAGATGATAACGCTTCTTTGTGGGGGAAGTTAAAGAAATCGAAGAATTTAGTCAAGAATGAGACTGAATGTAACGATGGTGGTATAGCACCACAAAAGGATGTGGATACGCATCAGGAAAACCATTTAAATTCTTCAGATAGTTAAATTCTTACCAAGTGATGGTAAATTCAGTAAGTACTATTATAGATAGTAACATGATCTTTATGGCCTGAAAAGTTAAGAGAACAATCGGGATGGTTAACAGGAATCGAGTTTCTAAGGTCCGAGAGGAGGACAAATCCTAACCTGGTTAGTAGGATAGGTGGTAAGTGGATTATGTACTGAGGTATTTTGTGCGGAGTGAGATCGCTCGCGATAATATGTTCCAAAGTGAGGAAAAAGGGACAAGAATACGGTGCCTAGTAAAAGGCAACGATTAAAATAATTTTGTTATGGTTTGGGCAGACGTGTTACGTCCGAAAACCATATGCGCAGTCAAGACGATTGACAAGGTAGAAGTGTGAGTTGTATCCTCAGAGGATGAGGCGTGTTGATGTGACACGAGAAAGTCACTATATTTTGTTCATTACTAGATTAGCATGTGAGATGAGTTTAATGCATATAATTATAAATGTTACCATTATGTGAATATTTTTCCCCAGTATAGCGGGATTTTTCTTTAGTGCTATCCGCGGAGGATGAATGAGTATATTAACAGTGTTTCATACTTTATTGAGGTTACTCGTTGTAGTGATGCGATACACGAGTATGATATTATCTTTGTTAAAACGTTATAGAAATGGTTAGTACGATAGTGGGCATTTATTGCTAGGCTATCGGAATCGTTGCATTAGAGCAACATGTTTTATGTTTTGTTTTGGCGAGCTTTACCTGTAAAAAGGTTGGACTTGCACTTATATTATCTATCCAAGAGACTTCGGAGGAGATAGTGGGCTCGAGATATTCGATGCCAATGTATGTATAGACTTTGTCAGTATAATTCCGTATGTATCGGAATTTACCATTGAGCGAAAAGATTTGACCCAATATTATGTTTAGCACTCCGGACTTAGTGATAGGAAGAGTACAGGGTTATATTTACCCTTTAGAGAGGTGGGAGATAAGATTTATACGTCTATTATTAGGGAAAGGAATTTTGAGAATTCCGAGTGTATGTATTCGAGGTTTATGAAATGCTATTACCACCAACCTATACTGAACAATTGTGCAATTAGTGAAACGTTCTTTGTTAAGCATAATTACGGGAGAAATTGTAACTTTTCTGTCAAGGGACAAAATAAAGGGGTATATACTATGGACGGAGGACCTAACGGATTTCGATAGCCGACAATGCTAGGTAGTAGTGTATCGGGGGGGTTCCTTGTTTGGATTTCTCTTTGCGAGACATCCCACGCATGAAACTTAGTATAAGGTTGGAAATAGGGAGACGTCTGGTCACTATTCCATGAGTTCGGTACCCTAGTCGAAATGGGATCAAGTAATTATGCATGTAAGTTGGAAGTTGAATCTTGTTTTAAAGACACTGAAGCCGAATTGTGTGGTAAGAAAGCATTGAAAGTTACCCCACGAGTTAAGGGGTGGAACGCTGATATAGAGAATTTAAGAATTTTGATTTTTAGGGTGATTAGAGTGTTGTAATCACGCTGCAAGCACCAAGGAAAACAAAGAATTTGTTTATTAGTATGGAGCGTATGTGATGCTTACGCTAGTATGCCCGGTTTATAGGGTGTGTAGACATCTTGGTTAACTGATGCTAAAACTCGTCCGAGATGAAGGGGCGTGGCAATGGACGTGTAAATGTGTTTGTGGGGCTAACAAAATGAAGTGGAAGTGATATAGCGGATTAAACGCCACATGAGGGGCGATAATCCATACATAAGTGTGCAATTAGAATAGCACGCCCTAACTTGATTGGAAGGCTGTGGGAAGCCATTCAAGAATTGGTATTCCTTGAATATAGTAGAATTTAATTGTTATGAAGCACACCCGGAGCGGAGTTGTTAATAGTCAAGTGTGAGAGCGACTCACACATATAAAGAGTAAAGATGTTAGTATAGTATAACAGATCCAGAAGTGCGCTTCGTGGAGAGAAGAGCACGGGTCGAAACTCTCGGCATACTCCAAGGAGGGAAGGGGAGTATTACGTGTCACTTAATGTGAGACATTTCAAGGGAAGAATCGATGTTTAGCGAGACATAGTGAGTAGTCTCTACATGCACCGCCCATAGGTAAGGTTTGGTTGAAAGAGGAGAATCAACCAAAGAATTTTGTGTTTATCGAAAATTCCTGAACTTGGAAGAGGTCGGTAAAGACGGTAAAGTTCTTGGATGAGTTGCCATCCTCAAAACAAGACCAAGGGTTTATCCCGAACATGTGAATTAAGTCGCCGAGAAGGAAGTGATTGATATTCCTTTGGGCTGGCTTACAATATTAACTGGTATGCCCCAGACTTCCCTTGAAAGGAAGGATCGCGCCAGTGCATGGTCCGGCGCAGTATAAATTTCTGAATCAGGATGAGATTGGTGAATCCCACCTTTGATATGGGATTTCAGGAACCATCGGAGAAAAGATTTCGTTTTGAGTAGGATGTATCACCCTTAACCAAAGAATGGTGGCACGGTGATTAAAGATTTGTGGAGCCACGTGAATGAGATTTTTGAATCTTGATACGATGATATCAAGAATGCTCTGTAGAAGCACTCGTACCTGTTGTCGCATACAAGGTACTTATTAAAGTTTTGTTATGGAAGAACCTCGACTATTCTCCTTCCGTATGTTATAGGAGAGTAAGTAATCAGAATTTTTGGATCGGTCGAGAAGACATCCGATAAATGTGGTAGAATTCCATGACTATTTTAGGCGGGCAAGAGTGGTCAAATGTTCGTAATATTTTCTCAGAATGGGAGTTTTGCATATGAATAAAATCGAGATTTGTCATGTAGTGAGGTGCGGCCTCCTAATGTTAGTGAGATAATGAAATTTATAACTTATAGGCGTGACCTATGCGAATGTTGTCGGTTGGGAGCACAATGTGAAGTGTCTCCAATGAGAATGAAAAACAATGTTGCTGGGAGGGAAAAAGCTATAGTGATTGAGCGCCGTGCAACGTGGATAGTTTGCGTACTGACGAGAGATATCCAGAATTGTGCTACCTGATAGGCCTTATTTTCCGAATTTCGGGACGAAATTCAGTTATTAGGGGGGAAGTATGTAATACCCCGTATTTTTATGCTATATTAATTTGGGAATTTATTAAATTTAATGTGAATGATTTATTTAATAAAAATCCGAAAATTAATTATGTAATAATTATTAACGTGACGAGAGTTAGTAATTATGGGAAATTTGTTGAATATTACTAATGAGCAAAGTAATATATGATATTGATTATATTGAATGTCACGAGTGAATAAAATGCCAATTTTGGAAATTTGAATCGGTATGCGCCCGTGTCGCGTCGGGACTAAATTTTGTTAAATAAAAAGTGAATATTTTATAAGTTGTTCGTATGGTCGTTTTGAATGCGCCAACGCGTCCGGTAGGGTCGAGATAGTCAGAAAAGTGTACCCAGGGGTGTAGTTTGGGTCTCGGGGCATTTTTAGGCCTAATTAGTACCCCGGGAGGGAATTTTAGTCATTTTACATAATTGGGTAATTAAACCCACGAATTTCAGCAACCTATATCAGCCAACAAGGTTAGTCTTTTAGGGTTAGAATATCCAGAAATCAAGTGACGGCCATTGGAGAAGAGAGGAGAGAGCTCCAAGGCAATTCAAGGCCAAAAAGTCACCGGTTTGCACCGCCGCCACCACCACCGCGTAGATCGCGAGACGAGGAACGCAGCCATACCAAAATCAGCCGTGAATCAGAATACCAAAAATCTCAGGCAAGTGTTTAACTTGCGTATTTTCGTTAATGCAATCTTCATATTGGTTTAGGATTGATTAGAGATGATAAATATGGAAGAACACCCAATTTGTGTTAGGAAAATGCATATAGAAATGGTTTATATGAAATTCTGGAATCCTTGCCATGTAGAGGAATATAACCCACGAAATTTTGATGATATATTAGAAGGAAATTTTGGTAAAAACAGATTAGAACCTTGATTAAGAAAAACTCTAGGGTTCTTGATGATTAGATGGAATTTTGGGTTAATTATCCATGTTTAATGTTAGATATACACATGCTTTACGTTGAAAACATCTGGTATAACATTATAATGATAATAGTAGGATTCTTGGGACGTTTAGAATGGAAAAACATGGTTTTGGAGGAAGAAATTTGGTAGAACCCGTAACTGCATTTCTGCAGAATTTTCGCAGACCTGCTTGATCGATCGATCGATCGAGCCTAGAGATTCGATCGATCGAAGGTTCGATCGATCGAGCCCCAGACCTCGATCGATCGACCCCTCCTGGCAGACTCCTAATTCCCTCTTTAAATGAGTTAAATTCAAATTGTCGTGATATAATTCTTGGGCATTCTTGATAAAATGATTTGGGAGACATTGAGGACCAGTAGGGCATATGAATAAATGTTGGGACCTTTAATCTTCAACGAGAATGGTATTTATGGGACATTTACTTTAGGGTAGGTGAATTTATAAATCTAAAGGGTGAGGTGCGTAAGAGAGTTACGTTGGAACCTAATAAAGACACTTACTGAATTTCAGATTTGTGAGGATATAGTCCACGAGTGTCAGGTAATGAGTGAGAAAACCCTTCGAGTTAAGGTTAGGAATGAAACTTTATACGTAATTCTATAAATGTGAATTTAAGGATATATGGTATAATTATGGGTGACGAGAGGAACCTATATTAATATGATAAAGTGGTATATTTATATGATTGTGTGTACATATATTATATACTTGTGAAAATCATGCCCACGCTACTTGCTATCCCTGAGGTTATCGCGCTGGGACAAGTCTTATCTCGATGGGACCTTTATGGGGGATATTGACTTGTACCCTAGAAGATAGATATCCTTGGTACAGGCTATCGATGTGATAGTTCAGACGGTCCTAAGAGACGCAGGTATGTGCCACCCTCTTAGAGACTTGGAATCTATGCTTCGCCTCAATATTGTTTGTGTATTTATGTTAATACAATTCGAGAGTGATTCCGATTGTATTCCCCTTAAAATGAGTGATATGGGGTTCTGGATAGTAGAGTATGCACGCACCATAGTTTTATTTGGGGTGCTGTTATTTATATATATTATACGAGTAGTTAATATATATATGAGATTTGGATATTTGAAACTGCCTACTGTGATTTGATAAGTAGGACATGGTTGATGACACATATAGTAAGTACTTGTTTTGTGGAAGTATAATATGACACTGGGAAACTTTATAAATGAATAAAAGCTAAAACAAGAGTAGTGCTACTAATTGGAAGTATTCTTTTTAAATCAAAAATATTGTTCGGTTTTGAAATCTTATGAGTAAGTTTAAGATATGCTAATTTTATTGGGAAGGTTAGTATGATAAAATGTTAAGATAACTCGTTGGGAAGGTTAGCACAATAGGTGTGCACATTAGAAGAGAGGTGAGAATTTCTCAAGAGAGTGTCGCTCTAATATGTTGTTTCATTGGCATGTATCAATTTAAATACTTGCTAAACGTATTTTAAATCAAACACACTTTCGGGCTCTGACCCGTTTCTTTTTCTCTCTCTCTTGTATATATATGTATATATTTCAGGTGCCCAGCCACAGGGGCGTCTTGCTTAGGATCCCTTGAAAGGAACGTGCTGCAGCTTAGGTGGGAGTTGCAGGTTACTTGCGTAGACGGCTTCCCTTATTGACTCCACTTTTAGCATTCTCATTTATTAGGCATGTGTCGCCCTTTCCATTATTTCATTATTGTTGGGACATTTGTATTTCTGTTATTTCCAGTATTGTTACTATGGGTTTTATTCAGTTTGTATTGGTGACTTTAGTCTTCATATGTGAACATTCGATTGACGAATGTATTATATTAATTGGACTTTGTGTTCCAGGTTTATTGTGGTGTGATTCTTAATTGTAGAAATGTTGTTAATAAAACAAATGTTTTTCTTTAAATAAAATTTGGAAAGTATGTATAAAAATGGTTTTGACACTTAGCTTAATTATTTAGGGTGTTAAATTGGAAAAATGTATTTTTATCGACAGTGATGCTGAGGATGAACCAACTGTTTACCTTGATTTAATTTAATAAAGGAGTGATCGCCCGGTATTTAATTAGGCGGGGTGTCACAGTTTATTTATTCAGTTGGGCATGTGTCGCCCGTTTCCATTATCTAGTTGTTTTATTGGACATTGTGATTCATTTATTTCTAGTATTGTCACTTTGGGATTTATTATTGTCTGGATGTTTTACTTTAAGTTTTAAATGTGGGGATTTAGTTGTTGAATGTTGAAATTATTTGGATTATATGTTTCAGGATAGTTGTGGTGTGATTCTTTAATATTGAATTGTTGTAAATATTTAAATCTTGGTTTATAAAATAAAATTTGGAAAGTAATGTCTAAAAATTGTTTTGACACTTAGCTTAATTAATTAGGGTGTTTAAATTGGAAAAGTTATTTTTACGACAGTTATGCTAAGAATGAACCAACTGTTCACCTTGACTTTAATTTAATAAAGGAGTGATCGCCCGGTATTTAATTAGGCGGGGTGTCACAAATTGTTGGTATGGATTGGCTAGTCGCATACCGAGCCATGATTGATTGTTTCAGTAGGAGTATTATTTTTGCCATTCCCGGGAAGGAGATGTTTTTAGTGGCGATGCCTCGCCCCGAGGGAGGATCGTCCACACACTTGTATTATATAGAGGAGGAGACCTCTAAGGAAGTGGTAATACCACTTGATTCGATTCCCATTGTTAGTGAGTTTGCTGATGTATTTCAGGATATACTTGGACTACCTCGAGTAGAGAGATAGATTTTGTGATCGCTTTGACGTCGGGCACTCGGCCAATTGCCCGTGCACCGTACCGTATGGCTCCAGCGGAGATGAGAGAGCTGAGGGATCAGATAGAGCAGTTATTGGGTATGGGGTTTATCCGAAGGAGTACTTCGCCGTGGGGTGCCCTTGTGTTGTTCGTAAAGAAGAGGGATGGATTGTTGAGATTATGTGTAGATTACCGGGAGTTGAATAAAGTCACGATACGGAATAAGTATCCGTTTCCCCGAATCGATGACTTATTCGACCAGATGAGAGGAGCTTGCTTCTTCTCAAAGATTGACTTGCGATCGGGATACCATCAGTTGCGTATCAGGGAACAGGACGTCTCGAAGACTACTTTCTGGACGAGATATGGTTCCTACGAGTTTCGGGTTATACCTTTTGGCTTGACCAACGCTCTAGCCGAATTTATGGACTTGATGAATAGTGTGTTCAGAGAGTTCCTAGACCAGTTCGTCATCGTCTTTATTAATGACATTCTGGTTTACTCCTAGATGGAAGAGGATCACGCCGAGCATTTGAGGAAGGTTTTGCAGACGCTACGTCAGAACGAGTTATATGCAAAGTACGAAAAATGTGGATTTTGGCTGAAGGAAGTTCAATTTTTGGGGCATATCATTTCAGACCGGGGGATATCTGTTGATCCGGGGAAGGTATCCGCGGTGAGGGAGTGGGGATAGCCCATGACACCGACTGAGATCCGTAGTTTCTTGGGCCTAGCAGGATACTACAGAGGGTTTATTCGGGGTTTCTCAAAGATAGCGGGTCCTCTGACACATCTGATTCACAAAGGTGTGCCATTCATCTGGAGTGATGCCTGTCAGTTGGCATTTGATGAGTTTAAGGACAAGTTGACCTCAGCTCCTGTGTTAGCATTACCCAGAGCGGGAGTGGAGTATCTAGTCTACACCGATGCATCCTTACAAGGACTTGGAGGTGTGCTACAATAGGAGAGTCAGGCCATAGCTTATGCTTCCCGTAAGCTTAAGCCTCACGAGAGGAATTACTCCACACACGACTTGGAGTTAGCAGCAGTCGTATTCGCTCTTCGAATTTGGAGACATTATCTCCTAGGGGAGAAATTTTGGTTGTTCACAGACCACAAGTCTCTACAATACCTCTTCATGCAGAAGGAGCTGAATATGCATTAACATCGGTGGCTTGAGTTTGTGAAGGATTATCAGTTCGATATCCAATATCACCTAGGGAAGGCTAACGTGGTAGTAGACGCGTTGAGCCGTAGGCCTGTAGACTAGGTGGCCGAGGTGTGGAAAGCTAAGTGGAAGGAGTTGGGACACCAGGATGCAGTGGCCCGATCATTCATGTCTGTGATGACTATTACACCTCAGATTGTTACGAGAGTGGTAAAGGCCTAGGCAAATGACTCGTTCTGTCAGGAGCAGATAGTTCGATTACTAGCAGAGGGAGCCGAGTCATATACCGTTAGCTTAGATAAGGATTATGCTTCAATGGGAGACTAGTCGTTCCGAAAGGGGAAGACTTTCTACACGAGGTAATGACAGAGTCGCACGGCTCACGGTTCGCGGTACACCCTGGTGGGGATAAAATGTACCAAGACATGAGATGACAGTACTGGTGGAGCGGGATGAAGAGAGATATCGCCGTGTTCATTTCTAAATGCGCCACTTGTCAGCTAGTAAAGATGGATCATCAGAAATCGACAGGACTTCTACAGCTGTTAGAGGTTCTGATGTGGATATGGGAGAGCATATCCATGGACTTTATCATGGGGTTACCTTCGTCACAGAGGGGTCACGACTCCATATGGGTAATTGTGGATCGGTTGACCAAAGTTTCTCATTTTCTACCCGTGAGGACATACTACACTACGGGACAGTATGCCCAGATTTTCATTACAGAAATAGTGAGACTTCACGGGGTGCCTCTAAATATCGTGTCTGACCGAGATAAGATATTTGTTTCACGATTTTGGGAGAGTTTCCAGGGGGCCATGGGTACAGAGTTGCGGCTGAGTACGGCATATCACCCGCAGACTGATGGGCAAACAGAGCGGACAAATCAGATGTTGGAGGACATGTTGCATATGTGCATCTTAGATTTTGGAGGTGGTTGGGAGCAGTACCTTCCACTGGTGGAGTCTGCTTATAATAACTCCTACCAGTTCACCATTGGCATGGCTCCATTTGAGGCATTGTATGGTACACATTGTCGTTCCCCAGCATGTTGGTTAGAGGTGGGGGATAACAAACTCCTTGGGCCGGAAGTGATTCAGGACACTTTGGCAAGGATAGAGATGATACGGATCCGTATATGGGTAGCTCAGGACAAGCAAAAGAGCTATGCTGATGCTAAGAGGTTCTTCAGAGAATTCAAGGTGGGGGACCAGCTGTTACTCAGAGTATCTCCTATGAAGGGGATTGTGCGATTTGGGAAGAAGGGGAAACTGGCACCAAGATATGTGGGGCCATTTCCTATCATCGAGCGGATTGGGCCAGTTGCGTATAGACTTGGGTTATCGGAGCACTTGCATATGATTCATGATGTGTTCCATATTTCCTCACTAAGGAAATATCTTAGGGATGATTTCACCCATACTCACATTGCTATAGAGGACATTGATCTTCAGCCTGATAGTTCCTACGAGGAGGGGTCGATAGCTATTTTGGACCAAAGCGAGCGAAAACTGAGGTCAAAGATAGTACCATTAGTACATGTTCAATGACAGCATCAAAATGCCGAGGAGTCCACATGGGAGCGCGAGGATGAGATGCGCGAGCGTTATCCATAGTTATTTTTACCAGGTACTCTTTAGTTTTGAATTTCGGGACGAAATTCTATTATTAGGGGGGAAGTATGTAATACCCCGTAATTTTATTGATTTTATTTAAGGGATTAATTAAATTAAATGAGAATTAATTGGGAATTAATCCGGATATAAATACTAGCGAGATGTGAGTTGGTATTTGATTATGATGTTAAAATTGAATATTTCATGAGTATTGAAAATATTAAAGTTGTCGCGAGGCTGAAATACGACAATTTGAAAATTTTAGTTGGGACGCGCGTGTCAGTCGCATCAGGAATGAATTTAATTAGATTAAAAAGTGAATTATATTTTTATCAACCGAATGGTCATTTTGAGTACGCCAACGTGTCCAGAAGGGTCTAAATAGTCAGAAAACACTTGTCGGGGGTTTAGTTTGGGTCCCGGGGCATCTTTAGGCCAAACCGGCAACCTAGAAGGGTATTTTGGTAATTTTAAAAATCAGGGAATTAAAACC
Source organism: Sambucus nigra (assembly GCA_949130495.1). NCBI lineage: Eukaryota > Viridiplantae > Streptophyta > Magnoliopsida > Dipsacales > Adoxaceae > Sambucus > Sambucus nigra. The sequence continues at coordinate 380,873,058 of OX422215.1, read as the reverse complement.
CACGAAAATCTGAGTTTATATTTATAATTTTAAAGGGGCCACTAAGGCCATTACCAGCAATAGATAAGAGAGTGGGCAACGGGAGTTTTGAGAGAAGTTGGAGAGAGGTTACAAGGGCCAAACCAAAGCCATCACCCATCACCACCATTCTGGAAGGATTTGTGACCGGAAAAAGGAGAGAATCAACCTTGAATCATCGACAACACATCTGAAGAACAAATCTGAGGCAAGTGATTTGATATTTTTAAGTGCATTGAATATTTCTTCCATGTTTAGTGTAGGAACTATTTTGTCTTGAAAGTTTTGAGAAAAACTAATGAAATTGTTGGAGAAAACTCTAAATTTGGGATAGGATTTGCATGTAGAATGACTATGGACGAATTTAGTATTCGAAGACTTAAATATGATGATTTAAAAACGGATTTGTGATGAGTAAATGAGCACAATAAAATTCTGGGTTCATGTTCATAGGGTTTGGGGTAAAATTTGGGGATTAATGATAATTACATGTTGTTTAGGAGGATTTGACCCCAAAAATATGTTAAGAAATGACCTAAGAGGATTTAGAGAAGTTGAAGAACATTAAAATGCTATTGGTATGATCTTAAGATGAATTTAGAGAATAGAAAAATGAATAAAAATGAACTGAAGAATTTCTGGTCGCAAACTGCCATCTCGTTAGAAGACCTGCCCAGGTCGTTCAAACGACCTAGTTCGAACCAGACTTCTAACGAGATGATAGTACCCCTTCTAACGATTTGGTAGTTCGTTCGAAGCCATTCGTTCGAACGACGTCGTTCGAACGAGATTTCTAACGAGTTGACAGGATGCCTTTTTAGGCCTGATTTTTATTTAAAACTTCCAAAAGACTTATATAACTGAGTGTGATCCTTCCCTTGTTGATTTGTGGATATAGTTGTGAAATTAGAAGTACGTCAAGGATTAAAAATTAGAGTTTTGTAGTAAATCGGGTGATATTTATGGGTTATGATATAAGTATCTAAAAACTTCGACGCGAGGAGAGTTGATAACTTTAATGTATATAAATCGGGGACTTGTAAACGTGTGACATGAAGTGAAGGTATAGGAATGAGAAATATACCTCTATTAATATTATGGGATATCGAAGATGTGTGAATGCTTGGTATATGTAGTTAGTTGTGTATAACATACCTACCATACTTGCTATCACGGGAGGTCGGCGTTCGATCAGGGCCATCTAGTCTTTGTGTGCCTACGGGGATTTAGATTGGTACCTCGAGGACATAGGTTAGAGAAGGACTTATTGAGAAGTTAATAAGTCTGCTGATCATTGGAGCGTAGGTATGTGCGTGACCCATGTGATGTGAACTATGTTCGCCTCCATTTTGTGTGATTGTCGTTTATTGAAAATGATTCCTGAGAGATTCAGAATACGTGGTCCTTATGTACGTGATGTACCGGGATTGGATAGCAGAGTATGTGTGCATCGCAGCTTAGTCTCGAGGTGCCAGTATTGTATATTTATGATGAGAATAAAATACTGCTAATTGAAATGAACTGCCATGAGTAAATGTAAGTGTGAATAATAGCAACATTTTTAGTAGAGTTAAAAATGGAAAACCTCTAGTGATTGGCATGACTAATGTGGGAACTAAGAAGAAAAGTAAAAATCTCTGTTTATATTAAGAGGTCGGGACTTAAATCGTGAATCGTATCGTAATATTAGATCGTGTATTGGACTAGTTAGATATGGGAATATCTAGAATGGGTACGGGTACAATAGGAGCGCATAATTAGTTTAGAGGTGAGGAACTCATATGAGTGTACGCACTATCATGTACTTTATATTCACTGTTTAATTATATCAAACCACTTGTTGTATTTTAAACTGTTTTCACAATCGGGATCTGACCCGTTTGCTTTCAAATCTATTTTTGTAAAAACCTTTTTAGGTGCCCAGCCACAAGGACACCAAGCATAGGAGTTCTATTCCCGTGACGTGCTGTAGCTGCTGTGGAAGTTACAGGACCTCGATAGTAGATGCCTCCACTCTCCACCTTGACTCTACTTCAGATTCATTCCTCTATAGGGCATGTCGCCTCTTTCCTTTCAGAGACATCTTATTTACTCAGTTTTTATTTTATATTTTGGGTTGTAATTAAGTTAATGATTCAGGCTTGTATTTGTTCATTTCGGTATTTGGATTGTTGTGAGATGTATTCCTCCAGATTTAGTTTATTACATCGTCATTTATTTGTGACTGTAATGTGGTTGTGGTATCAGTATTTCATAATTTAAATGTATGCTATGTTAATCGGAATTAATTAAAATTGACAACTCACTTTTTAAATATTAGGTGGCTAGTAATTATTAAAATGTTTTCGACAGTGATGCTATGAACTGAACCAACTTGGCATTTTGTATTAATTTGAATAAAGGAGTAGCTACTCGGTATTTAATTAGTCGGGGTGACTTTGGGCTTTATCGCATAATTAATTTCTACACAAGTTGTTATGCACATTTAATAGAGTTTATAAGTGATTTAAACTTCAAGAAAATGATAAAAGACTTTAACTTAGGTATGAGAATTATAAACCTTTAATTAATTAGTACAATCCAGTGTTGGGGATTAGGACGATTTTGGGTATGCATGAGAGTTATTCAATACACACACACACACTGATTAGGCATAAATTCTTCCCATTTATCCCTTTACTTTAGAGGCTTTTATCGCTCCGCAAAGTGTAATTCGGGTGGATTTATTTCATATCATTGCTATTGACAAGTTTCTAATGAGTACGTCGAGTTTCATGTATTTTCCATCTATTTCACAAGTATTCAGTGTTTAGGAAGGTTAGGCATCCCAATCCGAGTTCCATATCAAAAGCTTCAAAGAAATACAAGGAGGAAAAGTTCCTCAAAAGAGGGAACCGAACCGAAGGGAAGAAAAAAGAACTGATCCCATCCTGGGAAAGCTTCTGTAATGCAAGAAAAGATGGAACTGAACTGGAGGGAAGAAAAAAAGAAGCGATCCTATCCTAGAAAACTTCCTGTAAAGGTTGTCAAAGATGGAACCGAACCGAAGAAGAGGAAAAACGAACCGATCCTATGCTTGAAGAACCTCCTGTAAAGGCTGTCAAAGATGGAACCGAACCGAACCCTCTTAGTAGGATCGGTTCTGGTACCAGAAATGCGAACTTATCTGTTGTAAAATCATAATCTTACATGGTTCAAACTCTTAGAATTCGTAGATTATAAATTGTAAACTCCTCCCAGACATAAGGAGGCTTCTGATTCGTTAGGGAAGCTTTGTAATCATTTTAGAGATGAAGAATAATAAGATACCCTAGTTTTCTTCTAGTCTTACAATTAAAGTAATATTACTTCAATTCTGTTTTCATATCTGCAGTAGTTATTTCTATAGTGAGCAATTTCATTCTTCTTCACCTTCAAATGTTCGTAAAAATGTTTCCTTTCATCCAAAAAATGATTTCTTCCAGTTTTCATATGTCTGGCTAAATTTTCAAGGGTTGAGGTGCATGAACCCCACCCGATGTTATTCATGATAGTGGAAATAGAAGTTGGAATCAAAACATTAGATGAATTATATCGTAATTCATACGATACTACTTTATTTCAGTCTTTGCTTACATACTGTGTGGGCTACGAGCCCTCATATATGTAATACTTAGGAGAAATAAAGATCGAATTTTAATTCAACCTTTGCTTACGTACTGTGTGGGATACGATCTCTCATATATGTAATACTTAGGAGTATTAAAAGTCGTATTCATTTAAAGTTTTAATTCTGAATCTAATATCCTACGAAGTGAATTACTAGGATGTGGGGGAGTGTAACCCGGCCTATCTTTCTCCATTCATAGTTACAGTTTTAGTCAAGTCGTTCGAAATTCTGTAGTAGAAAAATTGCTTTCATAATTTCATTAGTTAATCATTTTCAAAAGTGAATATAGTTGTAGTTGTTTCACAAATCAAATCACCTTTTCCCTTTCTTTAGACTCAAAGTTAGGTTTCCTTCGTCTGTCGAACGTCGTTACAATTCCGTTCGTCCTATTTCCCTGAGGATCGATACCCGAATTAACAGATTATTACTTGAGTGACAGGCTTGCACTTGAGCCTAAATAGCACGCACACTAGACACATTCTTAGTCGCGTCAAGTTTTTGGTGCCCTTGCTGGGGATTTAGGTAGACTTGGGATTAGATTAAGGCAATCTAAAACTTTGACCAAAACTTTCCAAAAATCCAAAAACATAAAAAAATTTGAAAATACAAAAAAAATTCTTCATCATCTCTCATAATCCTGTTAATGCAAAATCTTGAACTCACTCTAACTCCCCAAAATAATCCAACCAGTATTCACGAAAACTCGATAGTTAAGTACGACCCCGACAACCCTCACACTCAAAACGTTCCACAATTCAGGGTTCCACCTCCCATGCCTCCACACTCAATTCCATGTAACACTCCGACATCCCTCTTAGGACACACCACAGAGCACACTCCGAGTATACCAAGTGAGGATATAGAGTCATCAAGTGATAGAGCCATGTCACAACACGGTATTATAGCCGCCGGTGAGGAAGAGGTCCCCTACCTCCCTTTGAGAGAAATCTTATATCCCGAGTGAACTGTCACTCCTGGATGAATTTTACTCCCGTATAATGTAGGGAATTTTTTTTTTAGGAATGGGATGATCCAGATACTTCCCAATAACCATGGAATGGATTCAAAAAAGCCATATTTCCACATTCGAGAATTTGAGGAGGCGTGCGAGACCCTCATCGATCAAACTTCCACAAAAGATGTGATCAACCTTAAACTCTTCCCATTATCGCAAACGGACAAGGCTAAGAACTGGTTATGGTCTTTACCTCCAAACTCGGTTGCATCATGGAGCGAGTTACAATCTAAATTTCTCAAGAAATTCTTTCCTCCACATCGAACGAACTCCATCAAGGCTCAAATTCAAACCTTCCAACAGTTAGAAAATTAGTCGTTCGATCGATGTTACGAGCATTTTAATGAGTTAATCACTTTGTGCCCTCATCATGGACTTGATAAACTGCAAATCATTTCCTTCTTCCATAATGGGCTGAATATAAATTCCAAAAAACTCATTAAAACCAAGTGTAATGGTCCCTTTGTCGGCCTAGACGCCAACGATGCTGAGCTTCACCTGAGGTATGTCACCGAGACTACCCAAACATGGGATACATCTGACCCTAGCGCTCATAATTGAACTCGTCAAATGACCATCACTCCATCGGCGTCTGACCTATTTCACGTAGAAAACAATACTATGACAGATAGTCGGCTCGATCTACTTGAGAAAGGAATGCGAGAAATACTTGAGATATGTGAAAAAGGACCAACCGACTCCATCCCGAACCCCATTGAGAAGGTGTGTGATATTTGTGAGGCAGGATATTCAACAGAGGAATACCCTATGATACCCACCTACAAAGTTATGCTTCAAGAGTAAGTGAGTGGTATAGGAGGATTTAAGGGTAATTTCGGTGCACCGTACGGAAATTCTTACAACCCTTCATGGAAAAACCATCCTGGTTTTAGCTATGGGAAACAAAATGCTGCGATAAATCCTAATTCACACGTTACCCCTCCTCCACCATCACACTTTAAACAAGCACCACACATGCAAGGACATGTGAAGGCACCACCACCTCCAGGGCCATATATCACTCCACCACGGAGAAATCTCGAGGATACGATAAACCAATTCATCACTGCCCCGAATTTAACCACTGCTAGACATGAGTGCATGATCAACGACATAAATGCAAATATTTTAAAAATGAAATCATCATTGAGTATCCAAGAGAATGGCAAGTTTCCTGCCCAGGGCCAACGACCTTCCAAGGTCAAACTAATGTTATCTCCACCTCTACAGAACATCATGAGAAATGTCTAGATGTGACCATTCTTCATAGTGGGAGAGTCGTTTATTTATCACCTCCTCCACATGATGCAACCAAAGATAAGGAGATTTCGTCCGACACTAAAGAGGCCAAAGATGTCCCCTTGAAAGAGAGTGATAAATAAGACACTAGTGAGCCCGAGGTAGTAGTGAAACCACCCTCCGCAGCACCATTTCCTCAAAGATTAGTTCCTTCCCATAACAGGACCATAAGTGAAGAAGTGCTAGAAGTGCTTAAGAACATAAAGTTGAACTTACCTTTCCTCGATGCAATAAGGAAAATTACATCCTATGCAAAAGTCATAAAAGACTTATTAACAGTCAAGAGGAGGATAAAGGTAAAGAAGAACGTGTTTCTAGCACAAAATGTGAGCTCAGTCCTTCTTAATGATCTACCCCCTAAATATAAAGATCCCGGTGCCCCCACCATTTCCTGCACCATTGGAGAAAACAAATTTGAAAAAGCCTTACTCAATTTGGGACCTAAGTGTCAACATTCTCCTTTATTCGATTTATAGGAAACTTGATTTGGGTGATCTTAAGCCCACAAGGATAACTCTCTAGTTAGCGGATCGAACTGTGAAGATACCAAGGGGTATAATTGAGGACATGATAGTCCAAGTGGATACTTTCTTCTTCTCGATAGATTTTGTCATTTGGGACACGGGTCCCTCCTTCACCTCGAAAAATCATGTTCCCATCATCCTTGGACGCCCATTATTAACCACGGCTAACGCAGTCATCAATACTAGAAATGGGCAGATGCAAATAATTTTTGGGAATATGACTTTGGAAACAAACATCATCAATGTAGCCCAACAAGCAGGGGAAGAAGATGATCTTCATGAAGTAAGTTTAATTGAGGAGATCGTAGAATAACACTTTAAGGAAAATTATTGGGGAGACGCCTTAGAAGTTTTCCTAGCTTCTAATCATGAGAGTGAGGGAGCCTACACCGAGTTTGAGAAGGAGATAGAGGAGTTGAGAGGCTTACTCGATAAGAGATCCTCAGACGAGGACGCGAGAGATATTAATTGGGTTTCTCGATTCGAAGAGTTATCGCCAAGGGAAGAACGCAGGGTGACCTATAGAGACACATTTTCGACTCTTGAATTGAAGAAACTACCCTCCAATGTCAAATACGCTTTCTGATGATACATAAATACTGTGTATTTCGTCCTCCGAACCTACGCATTTTAACCCCCTCGATAATCTTATTCCCTATATTTATGATCGTTAACCAGACAACCTCGGATTTCTACGTTAACATGTTTTGCAAGGTTAATTGAGCTTTTATAGGTGTTTAGATGCTAAGTATAAATTTTGGACGCATTTCGCTCGATTTTCGTACGTGATCGCACGTTCTAGGGAAATTTAGTATTTTCATAGCTTGGGCACCTCGTCCAACATCTACACGGAAGTTGTATCCCTCCTCGCAAGCTTCGCGTGGCCGTGAATGGTGCACGATTCCGAGTTCGTATGAAGAAGTTATGAGAGTTTCAACGGACGAGAAAGGCATTCAAGAAAAAACAGCAATGTAGTGCCTGATACCTACTTGGTCGATCGATCGATCCTTATCGACAATGGATATTTTGTTCATGATCGATCGATCGACCAAAGGGGTCGATCGATCAATCCCCTGTTTTTAGGAGATATTTTGGCCTTCATTTTCTTTTCTCTTTCTTTTCTTTACTTATTCCAACTTACTATAAATAGCATTTTTGATGTAATAAATAGTGGTGAATGTTTTTAGATAGTTTTAGAAGATAGTTTAGGTTAGGGTTTGGGTTTTTGGTTAATTCTTCTTCATTTCTCTTTGGATTGACACCCTTTTTGTTATGTAAGTTGACTATTCATTACCCTCTCCATTAATATGGCTTGTTTTTCATTATTTCTTTCTTTGATAATTAGATGTACATGCTTTCCTAATTAGATTCACATTCTTTCTTTACTTGCTTTCTAGTGTAGATTTACCGCGTTTATTTATCGCATTTTTAATATGCTTTCTAGCTAATTTAAATTAGGTTGTGTTTGAATTGAACTCACTCGAGTTAACGCCTTGCTTTGCTTTGGTGATAGTGTTTACGGGTCTATTTCGGGTGCGTTGTCCTAGTTATTACGCCTAGGAGATTTGACAGGGCATATCATGCATGTCCCGCTCTTACGACCTTTCGCGCATAATTTTCAGGATATTTATTGACGCCAAAATCTTATTAGGCTTTTATGAGGATTTAGGGGCGTGACAACCCTTGATTTAATTAACTGTCGAAATGAGATGCATTTGTAATAACTCGTCGACCCATGTAACCATTTTATACAAATTGACTCGGGTGAGAGATATTCAACACAACCTGTAGTTTTTCTCGCTTTGTTAGTCTAGTTTCAATACCCTCGCCTAGTTAGACATTTTCTTTTTTATTCATCTTTGTACTTTTTAGTTTGTAATCACCTTTTACACTTTTATTTCGAAATATTAAATCTTATAAATTCTAAAAACTCATCTCTGTGGATTTTTGATACCCGACTTACCGCTATACTTGCCTCGCAAGTGTAGTTGTAATTTAGGTTTGTTTGTATTGAGTAGGCGAAACAAAAACAATGATCGTGCACTTACATGCGCATGCCTTTCGCACTCCGATCAAAATGCCTTTAATTGATTTAGTATTTCATAGTATTTTCTTTCTATTTGTATTATTTTCTAACCTTTTAGCAGGACTTCCACATTTGAGCACTTAGAAACGCTCGAATTTTTCTCGCGCTCACTTACTTTGTGGAATTCGCCACTTCGAGCCATTTTTGGAGTAAGCATGTCTTATTCTAATTCTTTTGGTAATCATTGTTATAATTCTCAAAATTCTCGCAAACCTATGACTTTCGGTGAATACTTAGAATCCGAAAGTATAACAAATTCAAATATGACTTTGGGCAAGTATAACGAGAGTCAAAACTTGGGTTATTGGAATTTTGATGACGATGAAGATGATTTTAGGCCTTTACCTCCTTATAATAGGAATTTTGAAATGAATTGCAATAGTTTTCAAAATTCCTATAATAATAAGGTTTCGTTTAAGTCCGATGATAATTTTCAAAGTTCCCATTTTCATGCATTCGCACCTCAACCCATGACATTCGGTGAGGGCTTGCGTATGTATGAAAATGAGAAAATTGAAAATCATTATCGGGAACAAAATCATTTGTGGGAACATGAATTGGATTTTTTATTTGAGTCTGACGACGATTTTGCTTCCGAAACTTTCAAAGTCGAGGAATGTTTTGAACCAAATGAGGCACTTGTGCCTACTTTGGAACAAACCATTCTAGACTTTTCCCATTGCATAATAGATATTGAAAGTGAGGATGAAAATGACGTAATATCTATTTGCAATGAAATGATTTCTTCTTTGGCCCCCAAAGAAGAGAATTTCATTGGAACTGATATTATTTCATTCGAAACTCAATCTTCATGCGATGATGATTCATCTCATGAGTTTAAATTTCTTTCATCCCCATTTTCACTCTCTATTATCACACCGTCTCAAGTACCCGATGATTCGGTTTCAAACTTTAATATTTTAAACCTTTTCGCCGATGAGGAGTACTTGATCGAGTCGCCTTCCATGATCGCATCCATGCCTTCGTGTGCGCCACCTCCCATTCCAATTTCAAAATCATTGGGAGGATATTCGTCTTTTCTTTGTCCCCGCATATTTTGTCACCCGTTCAATCCAAACCCCCCATTATCCCTCCAAAAATTTTAATTATCAATGGTTCCTTTCTTCTGCCTTACACATGCCTTCCGTGGTTAAAACGAAATTCATATTTTTTGAAAGGCATGCTTGTATGTGAGGGTACACTGGTTATCCTCCAAAGTCAAATCGTTTTCATGGTGGACCCTCAGCTATTTAGACTTGTAGTGTATAGTTAGTGTGAGGCCTAAATAGTAGGTTGTATATAGTTAGCTTTTTATTCTTTCTTTCTTTTTATTTTTAGTCTCTTGTAATTAGTTAATTTTTTGTTATTTGTTTTTTCTATGCTCGGTACTAACTTGTTTTGTAGATTCTTTGGACTTGTTCTTATGGGGATCGCTCCACTTTTGGGTAATATCGCTCTTTTCCTCTCTTTAACTTGGTTCTTAATTCACATTGAGGACAATGTCAAGTTTTAAGTTAGGGGGTGTGGGATATTCTATCCATTTCTTTATTTTAGTCCATGTTTTTGCTCACATGTTAGTTACTTAGTATGCTTTTCTTAGAAAAATTAAAAATTTCAAAAAGATTTTCTTTCTTTTTTCTCCTTTTTTGGGCATTTTGCCTTTGTTTTTGATGATAAATTTCAATAATTTCCCGATCCAATAGACAACCCAACTATGTATGTTCTCGATTTTAGAAGTTATAAGACTTTAGTCTCACTTATTGATATTTTGAATAACTTCATGAATTAAACTTTAATCCCATGAGCACATGCACTTTTCATGTTTTATTGATTTGTTTTAAGATTTTTATAACTCAGTAATCTTTTGTTGCATTGTATATACTTACACCGAGTAAGCGTCATACCTTTTGTCATCTGTGAGTGTATAAACTATTCTTTTCTCATTGAAAACGTTGAATTCGTTGGTAATCTCACTATTCTTTCATTTTATCGTTCATTAATTGAGTTCATACTTGAAATGTGTTACTTGATCATGATTTTCATTTATTGTTTTTATTCGAGAATTGTGTAAACTTTTGGAAATGATCATAGGCATTCTTTGTTATATCACCCATATTAGCCTTGACCTCACCTTATATGTTTACCCTCGTTAACCCCTTTCAGCCTAAATATAGCCTTTTGTTTCATAACCCCATTCCCATATCCAACTCTAAATTGGAGTTTTAAACCATACATACACCTTCCATACCTTTGTTTGGAATGTTACATGGGATTGAATGTTGTTGTTGTGATGTCGGTTGTAATTTAGGCATATGAGAGTTTGAAAAGTAAAGAAAAGAAAAAGTGAAAAAAGTGAAAAAAAAGAGAAAGCAAAAAGCAAAAGAAAACAAAAGAAAAATGAGAAAAAGAAGAAAAGAAAAGAAAGAGAAAGTTGGAAATGTTGTGTATAGTGTTCACTAAGCTTTGATTACTCTCCCCAATGATATATGTAATGCCTTTTTGGAACTTGTTTTCCAATTTTGATATTGCCCGCATTTTCCCATTATTCCGAGTTTTCATTCCGAACACTTTGAATCCGTACATACATTCCTTCATTTCATACCCTATCCTAGCCTACATTACAACCCAATTAAACTCCTATATGATCTTAGGTTGATGTAATTTAAAAGTTTAAATAGTTTTGATAGTCTGTGAAAATACAATTCGCCTCTTTTAGTGTGCGGTATCTTTCATTCAGATTGCAGTTTTTATGTTTATATATAGCGTTCTTCATTTGTGACATGTGTGCGGCCTAGTTTCCATTTACATTTACTCTTTATCCCACATGTTCCGTGTGTTACCTCCCTATTTTGAGTGAATTCGTTTGGTGAGTGTAATGATCGTGAGGATTGAATATATGTTTGCGTTAATTTAGTATCCGGTTTATATAAGTTTTTCGCCAAATCACACTTGCATGTTCTCGCTCCCCCTCCCACATTTTAAGGTTTCAATTCTATGAGGTGCATTCTATAATGTTAATGATTTCGGACTTTTGTTTGAATTCGTTCAATTTTCTAATAATGTGTATGAAATCCTTTTCGCCATTTTTTGGGCTTGTCGCATGTTGGGTTGGGCATATTTTGAGGAAACCATGCGATCTTTGTGGGTACCATCCCTGAAAACCCTCATGAGACGACACTCGTCCACTAGGGTGACCTAGGGGTTTAACGGATTATTGCATACTCTAAATGCAATCGAATCGCCCGCGATAGTGGCCGTATGCATTTATACCATACTTTTGTACTTATCTTGTTTTTGGTTTTCTTGTAGTTGTTGTTGCATCCTATTTCATTGCTAGGGACTAGCAATCTGTAAGTTAGGGGGTGTGATGATATGCAAATACTGCGTATTTCATCCTTCGAACCTACGCATTTTATCCCCCTCGGGTATCTTATTCCCTATATTTATGCTCGTTAACTAGACAACCTCAGATTTCTACGTTAACATGTTTTGCAGGGGTTAATTGAGCTTTTATATAAATATGAATTTCGAATGCATTTCGTTCGATTTCTTTACGTGATCGCTCGTTGAAGGGCAATTTAGTCTTTTCACAGCTTGGGCACATCTACACAGAAGTTGTATCCCTCCTTGCAAGCTTCGCGTGGCCGCGAACGGTGTGAAATTTTGAGTTCGTATGAAGAAGTTACGGGAGTTTCAGTGGACGAGAAAGGCATTCAAGCAAAAACAGCAATGCAGTGGCTGATACCTTCTTGATCGATCGATCAATCAAAAGGATCGATCGATCAATCCTTATCGATAGTGGATACTTTTTTCATGATCGATCGATCGACCAAAGGGGTCGATCGATCGATCCCCTGTTTTCAGGAGATATTTTGGTCTTTATTTTCTTTTCACTTTTCTTTTCTTTACTTATTCCAACTTACTATAAACAGAATTTTTGATGTAATAAACAGTGGTGAACGTCTTTAGATAATTTTAGAAGATAGTTTAGGTTAGGGTTTGGGTTTTTGGTTAGTTCTTCTTCATTTCTCTTTGGATTGACACCCTTTTTGTTATGTAAGTTTACTATTCATTACCCTCTCCATTAATATAGCTTGTTTTCCATTATTTCTTGCTTTGATAATTAGATTTACATGCTTTCCTAATTAGATTCACATTCTTTCTTTACTTATTTTCTAGTGTAGATTTACCGCGTTTATTTACCTCGTTTATTTACCGCCTTTTTCATATGCTTTCTAGCTAATTTAAATTAGGTTGTGTTTGAATTGAACTCACTCGAGTTAACGCATTACTTTGCTTTGGTGATAGTGTTTACGGGTCTATTTCGGGTGCGTTGTCCTAGTTATTATGCCTAAAATATTTGACGGGGCATACCATGTACGTCCCATTCTTACGACCTTTCGCGCATAATTTTCGGGATATTTATTGACGCCAAAATCTTATTAGGGTTTTAAGATGATTTAGGGGCGTGCTAACCCTTGATTTAATTAACTATCGAAACGAGACGCATTTGTAATAACTCGTCGACCCATGTAACCATTTTATACAAATTAACTCGGGTGAGGGATATTCGATGCAACCTATAGTTTTTATCGATTTGTTAGTCTAGTTTAAATACCCATGCCTAGATTAATATTTCCCTTTCATGCATATTTTCTTTTAGTTTGTAATTCACCTTTTATGCTTTTATTTTGGAGCACTAAATCAATTGAATTCTAACATCTCGTCCCAGTGGATCTTTCGATACCCGACTTACCGCTATACTCACCAGTTGCGTGTATTCGTAATTTAGGTTTTTGTATTGAGTAGGCGAAATGAAAACAACGACTGCTCACTTACACGAGCGCACGTTTCACACTCGATCACTTTCCTAGGTGAAAGTGAGACATTTCCTGTTATTCTCTCCTCTAGCTTAGATGAAGAGCAGGATGGTAAATTATTAAAGATTTTGAGGAATACCCAAGATGCTTTTGGTTAGTGTATAGCTGATCTAAAAGGGATAAGCCCCCTAATTTTCACCCATAAGATTCATCTCGAAGAGGATGTTCATCCCTCGAGAGAAATGCAAAGACGACTAAACCCCACAATGAAAGATGTGTCGAGGACTGAAATTATAAAGTTGTTAGATGCCGGGATTATCTACCCAATCTTGGATAGCAAGTGGGTGAGCCCCATTCAAGTCGTCCCGAAGAATTCGGGCATGACTGTGATTGAAAATGCTAAGGCAAAGCTAGTTCCCCAACGTACCACCACTAGATGGCGCATTTGCATTGATTATCGTAAACTCAATGTGGGAACTAGGAAAGATCATTTTCCCTTGCCATTTATCGATCAAATGCTTGAAAGAGTAGCGGGCCACCCATATTATTACTTCCTAGATAATTATTCCGGATATAACCAAATTGAGGTAGATGTACTTGATCAAGAGAAAACAACATTCATTTGCCCATTTGGAACGTTTGCCTACAAACGTATGCCATTTGGTTTGTGGAATGCATCGGCAACCTTTCAAAGGTTCATGTTGAGCTTATTCAGTGACATGGTTGAGAGAGGGATAGAGGTGTTTATGGACGACTTTAGTGTTTTTGGCACCTCCTTCGACCTATGTTTAGCCAATCTTGAAAAAATACTAGCCCGATGTGTCGAAAAGATTTAGTGTTGAATTGAGGAAAATGCCACTTCATGGTAACCGAGGGTATAGTTCTTGGCCACATAGTGTCATCCAAACGGATCAACGTCGATCAAGCAAAAATAGATGTCATAGCTTACCTACCCCCACCTAAATTCCTGAAATATGTGCGCTCCTTCTTGGGCCACGCGAGGTTTTATAGACGGTTCATTAAGGATTTTAGCGCCATCGCTAGACCCTTAAGAAATCTCCTTATGAAGGACACCCCATTTGAGTTGACGGAAGCATACCAAATCACTTTTGAAAAGCTGAAAAATTGAAAAACATGCTTGTGTTCGCTCCCATTATGCAAGCTTCGGATTGTTCCTTGCCATTCGAGCTTATGGGTGATGCTATAGGTTATGCGATAGGGGTTGTTTTGGGCCAAAGAAAAGACAATAAGGCTTATGTCATCTACTACACTAGCCGTATCCTTACTGGATCACAACTCAATTACTCCACCATAGAGAAAGAGTTGCTAGCAGTAGTATTCGCTCTCGACAAATTTCGGTTCTATATTATCGATTCCTCCATAACTTGTTTCACCGACCACGCAAATTTAAAATATCTACTTGTGAAGAAGGATGCAAAGCCGCACCTCATAAGGTTGATCCTACTCCTAGAAGATTTTAATCTCTCCATTAAAGACAAAAAAGGACTAGAAAATGTCGTTACCGATCACTTATCATGGCTTTCGTTCGATGTACCTAGTGATCCTACACCCATAGATGGATATTTTTCGGATGAGAAACTCTTTGCCACCTCTTCTTTGCCCTGGTTTGCGGATATAGTGAACTATCTTGTCACGGGAGCAATCCCTCCCGATTGAGCACCGCAAGATAAGAAGAGGTTTGACACACCCCAACCTAGTTACTTATAATTAAGTTTGAAAGTCAAAGTGAGTCAAAGCGTAATTACCTTAATCAAACCATAAACACGAGTATCCTTTTTCAATTATTAAAATGAAGCAATAAAACTAGAACCTTTCAAAATTTTAAAGTAATTATGCTTATTCAAACTTGCTTAAAGGATAAGAAGGATTAAATTACCCCTTTTTCATTTGACCAAAATTACGGTTTTATGCATCCTTTGATAACCCAACCCGACCTCCTAGATTTGGCAGTGACATCACGATACCTGAAACACATAACCATAGTAACCGTGGGTAAAGTAGCCCAGTGAATGCATCACTACTAAACTATTGCATATAATTAAATGCACTAAATCATATCCATGTGGTAATCTATGTATACTTATCCGACCCATTAATAATTATGTATTACTTATCCGGCTTATTGAAAAAGAATGAACAACTTATCTGAATCATGATTCACATATCCTGTCTGCAATAGACAATTCTCTCCCATTCCTGGTCGAGGAGTAACCCCTTGTCTTTAATAGACAAATCTCCCCCATTCCGGGTCTGGGAGTAACCTCCCATTTCGGTAAACCTAAATGAATAAATTAATAATCAATATTATTCTGATCATATCCGTAACCATGTATAATATATCTTACCAGTGAGTGATATTCAGATCGTATCCATAACCATGTGTAATAAATCTTACCCGTGAGTGATATTCAGATCGTATCCATAACCATGCGTAATACATCTTACCCGTGAGTCATATTCAAATCGTATCCACAACTATGTGCAATAAATCTTACCCATGAGTGATATTCAGATCATCTCCATAGCCATGTATAATACATCTTTTTACAGTGAGTACACTCACCTTGGCCACTTCATGTGTTTTTCCCTTGCCTTTGTCTGGCACTTATTCAACTAGTTATTCTTCCCTTTCACATATAAAGTCTTAAAATATTAGTATCATCATAAGGATATTAACAATCCAAATAATAACTTAACCTTAACCCAATTCATAAGCATCATATCATCCTATTCTAATCATTTATCATAAATAAAGTCTCATCCAATTTCATGTTAAAATATTTAACATATCCAATCCATAGATCAAACATACTTTAATTTATTCTTGGTAATCCAATTCTTATCATATTAGCTTCCCAATATAAAATACAATACATCATTTCAAGTTTCCTAGAGCGAGATGTGTCCATTTCTTTATTACAAATCAAATCTCCCCTATAGACTCTTTCATCGTTCAGTCAACTTCGAAGAATTTTCATAATTTTTCTGCATCATAACTTCCTTTGATATTTCACCCAACATCCATAAACATATTCAACAATACAAAATTAAAGTTTCATAATTTTTGAGGTTTATTTGCTATGTCAAGAAAAATATCGAACACCTGGTGTGCATTGTTACACCTTTGGGGCATATTTTATACATGAACTTCAAACTGTTACCAAAGATTAATTTTATACGCCTATTTTAATATCCAACTGGAATTATTGAATTCCAATAAATATACAAAAAGTTATAGGAGATTGAATACACAAGGTTTCCAATCGAAGCAATATACATGATTTACACGTTCAACTTTGCTTAAACTTGCATATATTCGTACATATACACAAAGTCATTGAATTCCAATAAACAATAAATGATTTCTATCATTTCAACAAATAATACCAAAATAATAACATGATTTATGCATAGAATTACCTTAGGCACTTTTTCGTAATTTCTTACGGATTTTTCTCA
This sequence comes from Sambucus nigra, assembly GCA_949130495.1. Lineage (NCBI taxonomy): Eukaryota > Viridiplantae > Streptophyta > Magnoliopsida > Dipsacales > Adoxaceae > Sambucus > Sambucus nigra. The sequence goes on along the minus strand of OX422215.1, from coordinate 380,856,167 downwards.
ATTATTCTCCTCACTTTCTACTTCCCGAGCTTCCCGATTCTCTCTCCTCAAGACAAACTCTCTCATGCCTGATTTTGGCTGAAGGAGGAGGTAATTTCCAGGTTTTAAAGTCGGCATAATTCACCTCCCCTTGGTCCAATCAAAATATGACATGTGTCGCCATATAAACAAAATATCCTTTAAAGCTAAATGACAACTTTACCCCCTATTCGTAATTTCAGCAATACTCCTTCCTCGGACCTTTGTTATACACACAGTTTGTTGTGTTACAAACTCAAATCATATATCTACAACTATCTAGTTTTCTCCCCAAGTCAATTATCATATTATAGTGGCCACAACAGCGGGGTGCCCGTAATGATCCACAGGGGCCACATTTTCCAGTCGCTCTCCCAGCACTAGCTCAGGTACCAGACCTACCAACCTTTCCAGTAGTACCAGTGCAGCAGGGGCAGTTACAGTACAGACATATCTATAATGTCCACCAGGAAGCAGCCCCACAGGCACCACCCGCGGTTTGGGGTATGTTTTCTATCCATGGAACTTTGGGTCGAATTCTATTTGTTACTGGGGCAACGCATTGTTTTATAGCTACGCATTTTGCGAAGGCCTTAGGGTTGTTAGCCACAGCAGAGAGCACCGTGACGTGTGTAGACTCACCACTGGGGAGTGGGTCACTTATTTTCTTTATATGCCGGGGAGTGGGGGTAGATATTGGTAGCTTGGTATTACCTGCAGACATGTTAGTCTTAGACATGCACGAGCATGATGTGATTATCGGTATGGTTTAGCTCGCAGCTTATAGAGCCAGGATTGATTGCTTCAGTGTGAGCATTGTTTTTGCCATTCAGGGGCAAGCAATATTTGTAGTGGCGATGCCTCGCCCATAGGGAGGTTCGACCACTCATTTGTATTACATAGAGGAAGACACCTCTAAGGAGGTTGTGATTCCCTTAGATTCGATCCCAGTTGTCAGGGAGTATTCCGATGTGTTTCAGGAGATACCAGGCCTACCCCCAGTCGAGAGATAGACTTTGTCATAGATTTATTGCCAAATACGAGACCTATAGCACGCGCACCGTACCGTATGGCTCCGGCAGAGATGCGAGAGCTACGAGATCAGAAAGAGCAGCTGTTAGGTCAGGGCTTCATTCGTAGGAGTACCTCACCTTGGGGCGCTCCAGTTTTGTTTGTAAAGAAAGGAGATGGTTCACTGAGATTGTGTGGACTACCGGGAGTTGAACAAGGTCACGATACGGAATAAGTATATGTTGCCTCGAATCGATGATCTATTCGACCAGTTGAGGGGAGCAACTTTCTTTTCGAAGATAGATCTGAGGTCGGGGTACCATCAGTTATGTATTAGAGAGCAGGATGTTTCAGAGACTGCCTTCTTGACAAGATATGGGTCCTATGAGTTCAGGGTAATGTCGTTCGTACTCACAAATGCCCCAGCCGTTTTCATGGACTTGATGAACCGAGTATTCATAGAGTTCTTGGATCAGTTTGTCATCATCTTCATAGATGACATCTTGATATACTCACACTCTGAGGAGGAGCATGCCGAGCACTTGAGGCAGGTTCTTCAGACTCTACAAGAGCATCAGTTGTATGCTAAGTACGAGAAGTGTGGATTCTGGTTGCGAGAGGTACATTTTTTGGGCCATGTTGTTTCTGAGCAAGGGATAGCAGTTGACCCGAGTAAAGTATCAGCGGTGAGGGAGTGGGGACAGCCCATGACACCGACGGAAGTGCGTAGTTTCTTGGGGTTAGCTGGTTACTACAGGAGATTCATTCGGGGATTCTCCAAAATAGCGGGTTCGTTAACGAATCTGACTCGCAAGGGAGTACCATATGTTTGGGATAACGCTTGTCAATTGGCTTTCGACGAGCTGAAAGACAAGCTTACTTCGGCACCAGTCCTTACTTTACCGAAACCGGGTGTGGAGTACCTAGTTTACACCTATGCGTCTCTACGGGGACTTGGAGGAGTACTCCAGCAGGAGGAGAAGGCTATTGCTTTTGCTTCCCGCAAGATTAAGCCGCATGAGAAGAATTTCCCCACCCACGACCTGGAGTTAGCAGCAATCGTCTTTGCATTAAGGATATGGAGGCACTAATTATTGGGGGAGAAATTCCGTTTGTTCACAGACCATAAGTCATTACAGTACATGTTCACTCAGCGAGGGCTAAATATGCGTCAGCGCAGATGGCTAGAGTTGTGAAGGATTACCAGTTCGACATATAGTATCATCCGAGAAGGGCCAACGTATTTGCTGATGCGTTGAGTCGTAGACCGGTAGACGAAGTAGCAGACGTCTGGAAAGCAAAGTGGAAGGAGTTGGGTCACCAGGACGCAGTAGCCCGTTCTTTCATATCCGTGATGTCAGTCACACCCGAGATTGTTACGAGGGTGATACAGGCACAGACCACAGACCCGTTTTGCCAGGAGCAGATTGTGCGACTTCTAGCCGAGGGTGCTGAGTCCTATTCTGTTAGTTCTAATGGAGGTTGCGGTTTAATGGGGATTGGTGGTTCTAGAAGGAGCAGAACTACGTCATGCAGTGATGACTCATTCTCATGGGTCCCGATTTGCAGTACATCCGGGAGGTGATAAGAGGTACCAGGATATGAGGCGACAATACTGGTGGAGTGGGATGAAGAAGGACATCGCCGAGTTCGTGTCCAAGTGTTCTACCTGCCAACTGGTAAAGGTGGACCACCAGAAACCGTCAGGATATCTTCAGCCATTGGAAGTACCCGCGAGGAAGTGGGAGAGTATTTCCATGGATTTTATTACAGGATTGCCGACATCACAGCGGGGCCACGATTCTATCTGGGTGATTGTAGACCGTTTGACCAAGGTGGCTCATTTTCTGCCAGGGCGGACAGATTATACTGCGGGTCAGTATGCTCAGTTGTTCGTTGCTGAGATTGTCAGATTACACGGGGTACCCCTGAATATTGTGTCAGATAGGGACAAAATTTTTGTGTCACATTTTTGGGAAAGCTTTCAGGAGGCTATGGGTACTGAGTTGAGGTTGATTTCAGCTTACCACCCACAGACAGACGGATAGACAGAACGTACTAATCAGATGCTAGAGGATATGCTACGCATGTGTGTTCTCAATTTTGGAGGAGGATGGGAGCCACATCTTCCACTGGTAGAGTTTGCTTATAATAACTCTTATCAGTTTACGATTAGTATGGTTCCATTTGAGGCTTTGTATGGCAGACCTCGTCATTCTCCAACTTGTTGGCTCGAGGTGGGGGATAACAAGTTGCTAGGACCAGAAGTGATTCAGGAGACCTCCGCGAGGATTGAGATCATCAGGAGTCGTATTCGGGTAGCCCAGGACAGGCAGAAGAGCTACGCCGATGCGAAACGGTTCTTCCGGGAGGTTAAGGTGGGAGACCAAGTGTTATTGCGTGTATCTCCTATGAAGGGGGTGATGAGGTTCGGGAAGAAGGGGAAATTGGCTCCGAGATACGTGGGACCATTTCCCATCATCGAGAGGATTGGGCCGGTTGCATACAGGTTGAGATTGCCAGAACATTTACATCGCATCCACGATGTATTCCACATCTCGTCTTTGAGACGATATCTTCGGGATGATATGGCCCATACTCACATTGCGATAGATGAGATAGACTTACAGTCTGATAGCTCTTACGAGGAGAGACCAGTGGCTATCCTAGACTATAATGAGAGGAGATTTAAGTCAAAGATAGTTCCACTTGTGCGAATCCAGTGGGAGCATCATAATGTGGAGGAATCCACTTGGGAGCGCGAGGCAGTTATGCGCGAGAGATATCCAGAGTTATTTTTGCTAGGTATGCCTTATTTTCCGAATTTCGGGAAGAAATTACGTTATTAGGGGGGAAGTATGTAATACCCCGTATTTTTATGCTATATTAATTTGGGGATTTATTAAATTTAACGTGATTGATTTATTTAATAAAAATCCGGAAATTAATTATGTTATAATTATTAACGTGACTAGAGTTAGTAATTATGGGAAACTTGTTGAATATTACTAATGAGCAAAGTAAGATATTATATTGGTTATATTGAATGTCATGAGTGAATTAAATGACTATTTCGGAAATTTAAGACGGGACGTGCCCGTGTCACGTCGGGACTATTTTTGTTAAATAAAAAGTGAATATTTTATAAGTTGTTCGTATGGTCGTTTTGAGTGCGCCAATGCGTCTGGTAGGGTCGAGATAGTCAGAAAAGTGTACCCGGGGGTTTAGTTTGGGTCTCGGGGCATATTTAGGCCTAATTAGTACCCCGGGAGGGCATTTTAGTCATTTTACATAATTGGGTAATTAAACCCACGAATTTCAGCAACCTATATCAGCCATTTAGGTTATCCTTTTAGGGTTAGAATATCCAGAAATCAAGTGACGGCCATTGGAGAAGAGAGGAGAGAGCTCCAAGGCAATTCAAGGCCAAAAAGTCACCGGTTTGCACCGCCGCCACCACCACCGCGTAGATCGCGAGACGAGGAACGCAGCCATACCAAAATCAGCCGTGAATCAGATTACCAAAAATCCCAGACAAGTGTTTAACTTTCTATTTTCGTTGGTGCAATCTTCATATTAGTTTAGGAATGATTTGTGATGAAAACTATGGAAGAAAACCCAATTTATGATAGGAGAATCCATGTAGTATTGATTTATATGTTCATTCTGGGAACCCTTGCCATGTAGAGGAAATAAACCATGAAATTTTGATGATCATAAGAAAGAAATTCTGGATAAAGATTTGTTAGAAACCTGTTGAAGAAAATTCTAGGGTTCTTGATAATTGGATATAATTTTAGGTTGAAAATCCATGTTTAAATGATGAATATTTACATGCCTTACGTTAGAATCATCTAGTATATTGTTATAATGTTAGTAGTAGAATTCTGGGACGATTGGAACTTGAAAATATGGATTTGGTGTAATTTTGGTGATGAAACCCGTAACTGCATTCTGCAGAATTTTCACAGACCTGCTTGATCGATCGATCGAGCCTAGAGCTTCGATCGATCGAAGGTTCGATCGATCGAGCCCCAAGCTTCGATCGATCGACCCCTCCTGGCAGACTCCTATTTCCCTTGTTTAATTAGTTAAATTAAATTTATCGTGAAATAATTCTTGGGTATTCTTAATGAAATGTTTTGGGAGATAGGAAAGACCAGTAGGACATATGAATAAGTGTTGGGAACTTTATTATAAGTCGAGAACTTTGCTTTTGGGATAATTATAAAATAAACGATGAAGCTACGTAATTCAAGTGAGAGATTTCGGCGAATAACTACGATAGTGAATAAAGGTATACCTACTGAATTTTCTACTTGGAAGGATAGAGTCCACGAGTGTCATGTAATAAGTGAGAAAACCCTTCGAGTTAAGGTTAGAGACGAACATCCTTATACGCGATACTAATAATATGATAATATGGAAATGTCGAAATTATGGGAATTGAGAATTTACCTAATATTGTTATGGTAATGTTAGTATAGTTATATGATTGTGTGTGCATATACTATCTATGTCTGAAAATCATGCCCACGCTACTTGCTATCCCTGAGGTTACCGCGCTGGGACAAGTCTTATCTCGATGGGACCTTTATGGGGGATATTGACTTGTACCCTAGAAGATAGATATCCTTGGTACAGGCTATCGACGTGATAGTTCAGACGGTCCTAAGAGACGCAGGCATGTGCCATCCTCTTAGAGACTTGGAATCTATTCTTCGCCTCAATATTGTTTGTGTATGTATGTTAATACATTTCGAGAGTGATTCCGAATGTATTCCCCTTAATATGAGTGATATGGGGCTTTGGATAGTAGAGTATGCCCGCACCATAATTTAGTTGGGGTGCTGTTATAATATATATTATGCGTGTAGTTAATATATATATGAAATTCTGAAATCTAGAACTACCTACCGTGATTTGATTTGTAGGACATGGTTGATGACTAATATTGTAAATACTTGTTTTGAGAAAGCAGAGTATGCCTACACCATAGTTTGTATGTTGGTGCTGTTAGGATATATATATAAATTAGACGAGTGCTTAATATATATATCTGGATTGAGGAATTTAAACTGTTGCTGTAACGTAGTAAGTGAGGAATAATTCTGGACTAAATTATGAATACTTGTTTAGAGAAAGTATAATATGTCACTGGAAAACTTATTGATTTTATAAAGTTAAAATGGAGAACTTTGGTTACTAAGTGGAACATCTTTTTAAATGAAATCGTTGATTTGTAAATCTTACGAGTAACCTAAGATAAGTTAAATCATTTAGGAAGACTAATACGATAAATGATAAGATAAACCGTTGGGAAGGTTAGTGCGATAGGTGTGCACAATAGAAGAGAGGTGAGATTTTCTCAAGAGAGTGTCGCACTAATATGTTATTGCATTGGCCTGTATCAATTTAAATACTTGCTAAACATATTTTAAATCAATCACACTTTCGGGCTCTGACCCGTTTCTTTTTCTCTTTCTCTCTCTTGTATATATATGTATGTATTACAGGTGCCCAACCACAGGGGCGTCTTGCCTAGGATCTCTTGGCAGGAACGCGCTGCAGCTTAGGTGGGAGTTGCAGGTCACTTGCGTAGACGGCTTCCTTTATAGACTCCACTTATAGCATTCTCATTTATTGGGCATGTGTCGCCCTTTTCATTATTTCATTGTTATTGGGACATTTGTATTCCAGTTATTTTTTTTAGTCTTGTCACTATGGGATTTATTCAGTTTGAATTGTGTTACTTTATGTTTCGAATGTGGACATTCGTTTTACGAATGTTTTAGATTAATTGGATTATGTTCCAGGTTTATTGTGGTGTGATTTTTTTTTTATTTTATTGTGATGTTGTTAATAAATAAAATAAATGATTTTTCTTTAAATAAAATTTGGAAAGCTATGTATGAAAATGTTTTTGACACTTAGCTTAATTAATTAGGGTGTTAAATTGGAAAATTTATTTTTATCGACAGTGATGCTGAGAATGAACCAACTGTTCACCTTGATTTAATTTAATAAAGGAGTGATCGCCCGGTATTTAATTAGGCGGGGTGTCACACCCAGTTACTTATAATTAAGTTTGAAAGTCAAAGTGGGTCAAATCATAATAACCTTAATCAAACCATAAACATGAGTATCCTCTTTCAATTATTAACATGAAGCAATAAGACTAGAACCTTTCACAATTTTAAAGTAATTATGCTTATTCAAACTTGCTTAAAGGATAAGTAGGATTAAATTACCCATTTTTCATTTGCCCAAAATTATGGTTTTATTCATCCATTGATAACCCAACCCGACCTCCTAGATTTGGCAGTGACATCACGTTACCTGAAACACATAACCATAGTAACAGTGAGCAAAGTAGCCCAGTGAATGCATCACTCCTAAACTATTGCATATAATTAAATGCACTAAATCATATCCATGTGGTAATTTATGTATACTTATCTGACCCATTAATAATTATGTATTACTTATCCAGTCCATTCATAAAGAATGGCCAATTTATCTGAATAATGATTCACATATCCTGTCTACAATAGACAATTCTCCACCCTTCCTAGTCGAGGAGTAACCCCTTGTCTTTAATAGACAAATCTCCCCCATTTCGGGTCGGGGAGTAACCTCCCATTTCGGTAAACCAAAATGAATAAATTCATAATCAATATTATTCTGATCATATCTGTAACCATGTATAATACATCTTACCAGTGAGTGATATTCAGATTGTATCCATAACCATGTGTAATAAATCTTACCCGTAGTAATATTCAGATCGTATCCGTAGCCATTCGTAATACATCTTACCCGTGAGTCATATTCAAATCGTATCCATAACTATGTGTAATACATCTTATCCATGAGTGATATTCAGATCATCTCCATAGCCATGTATAATACATCTTTTTACAGTGAGTACACTCACCCTTCCCACTTCATGTGTTTTTCCCTTGCCTTTGTCTGGCACTTGTTCAACTGGTTCTTCTTCCCTTTGACATATAAATTCTTAAAATATTAGTATCATCATAAGGATACTAACAATCCAAATAATAACTTAGCCTTAACCGAATTCATAAGCATCATATCATCCCATTCTAAGCATTTATCATAAATGAATTCTCAACCAATTTCATGTTAAAATATTTAACATATCCAATCCATAGACCAAACATACTTTAATTTATTTTTAGTAATCCAATTCTTATCATATTAGGTACCCAATATAAAAGACAATACATCATTTCAATTTTCCTAGAGCAAGATGTGTCCATTTCTTTCTTACAAATCAAATCTCCCCTATAGAGTCTTTTATCGTTTCGTAATTTTTCTTCATCATAACTTCCTTTGATATTTCACCCAACATCCATAAACATATTCAACAATACAAAATTAAAGTTTCATAATTTTTGAGGTTTATTTGCTATGTCAAGCAAAATATCGAACACCTGGTGTGCAACCTTTGGGGCATATTTTATACATGAACTTCAAACTGTTACCAAAGATTAATTTCTTGGTATTTTCATATAATATTAGGATACGTTATACCTATATACGCCTATTTTAATATCCAACTAGAATTATTCAATTCCAATAAATATACAAAAAGTTATAGGAGATTGAATACACAAGGTTTCCAAACGAAGCAATATACATAATTTACACGTTCAACTTTGCTTAAACTTGCATATTTCCGTACATATACACAAAGTCATGGAATTCCAATAAACAATAAATGATTTCTATCATTTCAACAAATAATACCAAAATAATAACATGATTTATGCATAGAATTACCTTAGGGACGTTTTCATAATTTCTTACGGATTTTTCTCAATTATTTTCCTCACTTTCTACTTCCCGAGCTTCCCGATTCTCTCTCCTCAAGACAAACTCTCTCATGCCTGATTTTGGGGGAAGGAGGAGTTAATTTAAATGTTTTAAAGTCGGCATAAGTCACCTCCCCTTGGTCCAACCAAAATATGACATGTGTCGCCATATAAACAAAATATCCTTTAAAGCTAAAAGACAACTTTACCCCCTATTCGTAATTTCAGCAATACTCCTTCCTCGGACCTTTGTTATACACACCGTTTGTTGTGTTACAAACTCAAATCATATATCTACAACTATCTAGTTTTCTCCCCAAGTCAATTATCATATTATAGTGGCCAAAAACTAGTCCTGAACTTGAACATTCCTACCGAAGACTTCACAACTTTGTGTTTGTGACTAATTCAATATTTCATAAGTTATGAAGGTAGGATTAGACTAAACACAATAACTTAACATTATATATTCTAATAACACATTATCCCCATCCCATACGATAAGCATGATTTAAACATGGTTTATCATAATCATATCCGGGTCGTCACAACCTTCCCCCTTAGAAAATTTCGTCCCCGAAATTTAGGAGGAATTTTACTTACCAACCAATTGGGGATACTATTTCCTCATGCCCAGAAAATCTTCTCTCGTATCATCTTCATTTAATTTATCACTTACACGTAAGAATAATCATCTAATGATTTCTTATAAATCAAAGTCAATTCCCAACTCATATATTACTTCATACCTTCATTCCGATGGTCCATCCTTATTATCGTGAAATATTTCAAATAATAAATATTCTATTACAAGAATAACTTATTAAAATTCCTTTCTCCAACTTCCATTCAATAATTCAATTCATAAATATCATATTACAAGACTAGCTTATTATATGCCATCTTCTCATTTTCCATTCAACACCAAATACTTGTGTTTAACCTTAACTACTTTGAGTATTGTTTCAGAAGTTTAAGATTATGTTAAATATCATCCTTACAATTTCTTAATTTGAATATATCCTCATTACTATTCATATATCGAAACTGAACAATCATTCACTCAATGTTTATTCTTAACCAAGATTTCATATTCACCTTCATGTATATTATGCAGTCATGCACTACGAACTCAATCTAACTTCTCACTATATTCCCTTTCTCAGTATCATTTGATTGTTCGTTAACTAAACATACAATGACCTGAATAAGTCATTTATCCAACACAATAACTTTACAATCGTAATCTTATCCCAATTTTTATTAACATGATATTCTTATGCAATATCATTGATACACTCATCCTACACGTTTGGTAACATGGAAGTTAAACGTACCATCACCACTTAAAACTTTAACCATACTTACCAACCCCGTAATACTTCTCTAGCTATTATATATTGTATTTCTTTCAAATAACCTATACAAATACGTTAACATATCCCCTTACGGTATCTCACATAGCACATTATCCTTAGACATACTTCTTGGTGACTCTATATAATGTCAATCATATTCACTATATGTCATATTCTTAGTGATAACACGTACGTACAATGACAAACATAACTCAATATCCACCCAAACCAGTTGTCGATATTCAAACCCGATTAGCATATTTACAATACTCATACACAACACATACTCTTAAAAGGGCTCTCCAATATTTTTAAACTTCCAACTCTTTAACACTTCGTCTCAACTCTGCTATTCATATAAGCATTTCCAAACATCCCAGGAGTAATATTCACTACATATACGCATACTATTAAAAAAATACATCTCAACTCTTATTACTCTTTTCTTCTACTTATCATAATTCAGTATGAACCCATATTCCAATCAATTGTGATATATTGACTAGTAATTGAATTTCAGACCATTTCACATATACAACTATTAATCTTCTCACTTCACCTTTACCATGTGAATCTTTATTTGATTCACACTCTAACAATTTACCATCTCATCCTTTAACGGAATATGGGTTCCCGTACCTCACACTCCCACATAAATGGGCACACACCAAACCATGACTTAATAAGTGACACCACTCAAGTTTACATATTCTAGTATAAGAAGGGATTACTTCCAATATTTCACAATTTTTGTATACCACATTTTGTCTTTAAAAATTTTCCTTTAATGACATGTTTGTCCATACGACAAATAAAATGATGCAATGATTCATATAAAAATACCTGTATTCGCTGTCATCCCCGAATAGACCTTAAAATCTCATTTCCTTTCCTGTAAGATCCTTACATTTCACATCTCGTACAACAATATGAATGTATAACTAACAAATGTTAGTCAAGAAAAGCCAATTTACTTATGAGTCAAAACAATCTCTACTTCCACTGCCAAATCTGGGCGTTCCTCACCTCAGAACCTCTAAAACCTAGGCTCTGATACCAAAGCAGACGCACCTCAACCCAGTTACTTATAATAAAGTTTGAAAGTCAAAGTGAGTCAAATCATAATTACCTTAATCAAACCATAAACACGAGTATCCCATTTCAATTCTTAATATGAAGCAATAAAACTAGAACCTTTCACAATTTTAAAGTAATTATGCTTATTCAAACTTGCTTAAAGGATAAGTAGGATTAAATTACCCCTTTTTCATTTGACAAAAATTATGGTTTTATGCATCCTTTGATAACCCAACCCGACCTCCTAGATTTGGCAGTGACATCACGTTACCTGAAACACATAACCATAGTAACTGTGAGCAAAGTATTCCAGTGAATGCATCACTACTAAACTATTGCATATAATTAAATGCACTAAATCATATCCATGTGGTAATTTATGTATACTTCTCCGACCCATTAATAATTATGTATTACTTATCCGGCCCATTCATAAAGAATGACCAACTTATCTGAATCTTGATTCACATATCCTGTCTGCAATAGACAATTCTCCCCCCTTCCTGGTCGAGGAGTAACCCCTTGTCTTTAATAGACAAATCTCCCCCATTTCAGGTCGGGGAGTAACCTCCCATTTTGGTAAAATGAAATGAATAAATTCATAATCAATATTATTCTGATCATATCCGTAACCATGTATAATACATCTTACCAGTGAGTGATATTCAGATTGTATCCATAACCATGTGTAATAAATCTTACCCGTGAGTGATATTAAGATCATATCCATAACCATGCGTAATACATTTTACTCGTGAGTGATAGTCAAATCGTATCCATAACTATGTGTAATACACTTACCCATGAGTGATATTCAGATCATCTCCATAGCCATGTATAATACATCTTTTTACAGTGAGTACACTCACCCTTGCCACTTCATGTGTTTTTCCCTTGCCTTTGTCTGGCACTTGTTCAAATGGTTCTTCTTCCCTTTCACATATAAAGTCTTAAAATATTAGTATCATCATAAGGATATTAACAATCCAAATAATAACTTAACCTTAACCGAATTCATAAGCATCATATCATCCCATTCTAATCATTTATCATAAATGAAGTCTCATCCAATTTCATGTTAAAATATTTAACATATCGATCCATAGACCAAACATACTTTAATTTATTCTTGGTAATCCAATTCTTATCGTATTAGGTTCCCAATATAAAAGACAATATATCATTTCAAGTTTCCTTGAGCAAGATGTGTCCATTTCTTTATTACAAATCAAATCTCCCCTATAGACTCTTTTATCGTTCAGTCAACGTCGAAGAATTTTCATAATTTTTCTGCATCATAACTTCCTTTGATATTTCACTCAACATCCATAAACATATTGAACAATACAAAATTAAATTTTCTAATTTTTTGAGGTTTATTTGTTATGTCAAGCTAAATATCGAACACCTGGTGTGCATAGTTACACCTTTGGGGCAGATTTTATACATGAACTTCAAATTGTTACCAAAGATTCATTTCTTGGTATTTTCACATAATATTAGGATATGTTATACCTATATACATCTATTTTAATATCCAACTATAATTATTCAATTCCAATAAATATACAAAAAGTTATAGGAGTTTGAATACACAAGGTTTCCAATCAAAGCAATATACATGATTTACACGTTCAACTTTGCTTAAACTTGCATATATCCGTACATATACACAAAGTCATGGAATTACAATAAACAATAAATGATTTATATCATTTCAATAAATAATAACATGATTTATTCATAGAATTACCTTAAGGGCTTTTTCGTAATTTCTTACGGATTTTTCTCAATTATTCTCCTCACTTTCTACTTCCCGAGCTTCCCGATTCTCTCTCCTAAAGCCAAACTCTCCCATGCCTGATTTTGGCTAAAGAATGATGTCATTTCAAGGTTTTAAAGTTGGCATAACTCACCTCCCCTTGGTCCAATCAAAATATGACATGTGTCGCCATATAAACAAAATATCCTTTAAAGTTAAATGACAACTTTACCCCCTATTCGTAATTTCAGCATAACTCCGTCCTCGGACCTTTGTTATTCACACCGTTTGTTGTGTTACAAACTCAAATCATATAGATAAAACTATCTAGTTTTCTCCCCAAGTCAATTATCATATTATAGTGGCCAAAACTAGTCCCGAACTTGAACTTTCCTACCGAAGACTTCACAAACTTGTGTTTGTGACTAAATCAATATTTCATAAGTTATGAAGGTAGGATTAAACTAAACACAATAACTTAACATTATATATTCTAATAACACATTATCCCCATCCCATACGATAAGCATGATTTAAACATGGTTTATCATAATCATATTCGGGTCATCACAAGGTTCATCACTTGGTCGCGTATATTTTTCTATGATGATCCATTTCTTTTTAAATATTGCGCCGATCAGAACATCCGACGATGCGTACCGGATGACGAAATCCCTAAAGTCATCCAATTATGTCATACGGAAGCATGTGGAGGCTACTTTTCCATGAAAAAGACATCCGCTAAATTTCTTCAATGCGGTTTGTATTGGCCCACAATATTCCGGGATGTGAGCAATATTACGATAGGTGTCAAAGAATGGGAGCGATTACCCGACAAGACATGATACCAATAACCCCGATACTCATTATTGAGATCTTTGACTGTTGGGGTATTGACTTCGTGGGCCCTTTTCCCCCATTTTTTGGTTTCCTATACATCCTTGTCGCAGTAGACTACGTTTCTAAATGGGTGGAAGCTATAGCTACCAAGACTAATGATAATAAATTGGTGATCAAATTCCTACAGAACACATACTATCTCGCTTTGGTGATCCAAAAGCGATAATTAGTGATAATGGCACGCACTTTTGCAACATGCCATTCGAGAAGCTCATGAGAAAGTATGGCGTCGTTCCCAAGGTTGGAACGACCTATCACCCACAAACGAATGGATAGGTTGAATTGGTAAATTGTGAAATCAAGCACATACTAGAGAAGACCGTCAATCTCGACCGAAAAGATTGGTCCCTTCGATTGAACGATTCGCTATGGGCCTACCGTATCGCATACAAGAACCCACTCGGAATGTCCCCATTTCGCTTTGTGTATGGAAAGCCTTATCATCTTCCCATTGAGTTGGAGCACAAAGCATATTGGGCCATTAAGAGATTAAATTAAGATATGGACAAAGTCGGTGAAGCTCGCAAGCTTCAACTGAATGAGTTAGAGGAGATACGCAATGATGCGTATGAGAATGCCAAGATTTCAAAATCCTAGATGAAACTAGTACATGATAAGATTATCCGATGAAAAGAGTTTCAACCGGGATAAAAGTTACTCCTCTATAACTCCCAGCTTCATCTATTTCCGGGTAAATTACTGTCCCGATGGACTGGTCCATTCGTTGTGAGAAGTGTATTCAACTATGGAGCAGTAGAGTTGTAAGATCCAAAAGGGATGAACACGTTCAAAGTCAATGGACATCGCCTAAAGCTATATATTGAGGCGTGCGTAGAAGAGATCGACACCATCTGGTTGTTGGACCCCGTTTATGGGGTAAAATGAGCTTGAGTTGAGAGGTCGTCGCACCCCCGACGCATATGGTGCGAATTCTTGTGTATAGTAGTTATGCTTCAGTAGATTATCTTGAGTCCATAGGTAGATTACGTAAAGTTAGGGTTAGGATCACACGCACCAACACGCACTTCGTGAGGGCATCGAAAAATCCAAGAGCGGGAATAAGTGAGAAAGTGTTCAGAAATTTGAGGGTGTGAGATTCTAGTTCAGCATGCTAAGTAAGAGGGTTCTGCCTAAGATGGAACCGAACCGAATCCCCTTAACTGGATCGGTTCGATTTTGATAAATCATAAAATACAAAAAATTCCAGAACCAGATCGGTTCGGGTTCTGCATTTTTGGTTTTTCCCGAGGTGACCCCCTTCCCCCTATCCCATACTTTCCCTCCATTCCTTCCCATCTTTACCCCCAAACATTCATTCCCCTCTTCCCTCCAAATTCCTTCCCCCCCAACCCTCTCCACCACCTATAAATTGACCTTCTCCCCTACCATTCCATCAACACCTCCATCTCATCTCACCTCTCTAAACCCTATCTCTCATTCCCATCTCCGAGATATTTCCATGGCAAATCCCGCTCTTCCCCCAAAATATACGCCCACTGAGATTCTGCCCAACGGCAATGGGGAATACCGCCCCCACATGGAGCACCTACAATGCGAATTTTTTTTCATCCTCTCCCGCCAACTGCACATTGAGCATTATCAAGGCCGAAAAGTAGCATTGCGTCAAAGACGCTAATCGTTGAGTTCGTTTCTCCTACTCAATACAAAAACCTAAGTTACGACTACACTTGCATTACAAGTATAGTGGTATGTCGGGTATCAAATCCACATGGAGTGTTAGTATATATCGTAATCGAATTATTAATTGAGGAATAAAAGTGTAAAAGGTGATGCGTGCTTGTAAATAAAAGAAAAGAGAGAAGTTAAGTCTAAATAAAAGTAAAGCGTGGATCGGGATAATGTCAAACCATACGGATTGAAATAACTATTAATCAGAATTCCAGCTCGAGAGAAATTTAATCGAGCATTAACAATTAATCATAAACTTCACGTAATAAGGAATTTAAGCCAAAGTTACGTGAATAAGCATTTAATCAAAAATTGGTCGCACGCGAATTAAACTCGTATTATCGCTATAAATACTAACGATGCATGACAGAGAAAGTTAAATGCATAATAATCCGACTTTAATTCGCGCAGGTTCAATTAGACACAATTTTGCACAAAACCTAATTTTCGGAGCTCGAGGCCCAAAAATGGCGAAACGAAATTCTGACCTTATTTATCTAAGGGTACATCCTGAATTAAACTAAGTTATACCAATTAAACTAAGAAAGTAAGAAATCAACACAATTAAACTAATTAACAAAGAATGAAACTAATCTCCAATGCAAGAAATAATCAAGAGCAACTATATTAATGATAGAGGAAATGGAAAGTTCAACTTACAAAGCCCAAATGGTTGTCATCCCAAAGAGAAATGAAGCCAAGCTCTCAAAAACCAAAACCCTAAGCTTTTCTAACCCTAAAACGAATTAAAACTGAATATATATTTATTACAATAAAAATCCCTTATATAGTAAGTTGGAAGAAAAATAAAGAAGAAAGAAAATAAAAGGGAAAATATCTCAAAAAAAAGGGGATCGATCGATCAATCCCTTTGATCGATCAATCGATCAATCAAATATCAGCCCACTGTCTCCCACAATTTCAGAAACAAATAGGGATCAATCGATCGATCGATCAGTCAGGTGTGAGCCAAACAACACTGGTTTGGTTTCCTTATAGTTCCCTTCCGCTAAAAATCCCGTAACTTCTTCGTTCGGACTCGAAATCGTGCACTGTTTGCGTCCATGCAAAGCTTGCGATGAAGGATAAAAATTCCATGTAGATGTTGGGCCAGGTGCCTAAATTGTGAAATTAATAAATTGCCCTTGAACGTGCGATTGCATACGAAACTTCACCAGAATGCGTCCAAACTTCATACTTAGCATCCAAATACCTATAAAAGCTCAATTAGCCCCTGCAAAGCCTGTTAGCATAGAAATCCGAGGTTGTCTAGTTAACGAGTATAAATATAGGGAATAAGATACCTAAGGGGGCTAATAACGCATATGTTAACGGATGAAATACACAATATTTACGTATTATCACACCCCCTAACTTACACATTTCTAATCCCTAGTAATGAAATAACATGCAACAAGAACTACAAGTAAAAAAACAACAAGATATAGGTACAAAAACAGGATAAGAAAGTAATAAAAAGATAAGGCCACTTTCGCGGGCGAATGATTGCATTTAGCGTATGCAATAAGCCGCTAAACCCCTAGGTTACTCTAGTGAACGAGTGTCGTCTCATGAGGGTTTTCAGGGATGAAACCCACAAACATCATACAGTTTCCTCAAAATAAGCTCAATCAAGCATGCGACAAACTCAACAATATGAACAAGATTTCAACATGTTATTAGCATAGCAAACAAATTCACATGAAAATTCCGTAGTTATTAACATTATAGAATGCACCTCATTAAATTAAAACCTTAAAATGTGGGAGGGGAACGAGCACATGCAAAGTGTGATATGGCTAAAACTTAAACAAATCGGATAAACATTAAAGCAAACATATATTCAATCCTCACGGGCATTACACTCATCAAGCGAATTCACTCGAAACAGGGAGTTAACACATGGAACATGCGGGCATAAAGAGTAAATGTAAATGGAAACTAGGTCGCGCACATGTCACAAATGAATAACGCTATATATAAAATGAAAAATTGTAATCTCAATGAAAGATATCGCACATAAAAAGAGGCAAAATGCATTTTCACATATTATCAAAACTATTTAAACATTTCAATTACATCTACTTAAGATCACATAGAACTTTAATAGGGTTGTAATGTAGACTAGGCTAGGGTACGAAATGAAAAGGATGTATATACGGATTCAAAGTGTTTGGGGATGACACTCGGGATAATGGAAAAATGCGGGGAAAATCAAAATTGAAAAACAAGTTCCAAAATAAGCATTAGATATAACAATTGGAGAGTAATCAAAGCTTATTGAAGTATATACAACATTTACAACTTTCTCTTTGTTTTCTTTTCTTCTTTTTCTCACTTTTTTTTCTCTTTTTTTTTCTTTTGCTTTTTACTTTCTCTTTTTCTTCACTTTTTCTCATCTTTCTTTTCTTTACTTTTCACACTCTCATATGCCTAAATTGCAATCGCAACACAATAGCAACATTCAATCCCAAGAAACATTCCAAACAAAGGTAAGGAAGGTAATATGTATGGTTTAAAACTCCAACGTGGAGTTGGTTATGGGATTGGGGTTATGAAACGAAAGGCTAATATTTAGGCTCAAATGTGTTGACCAGGGTAAACATATAAGGTGAGGTCAAGGCTAATATGGGCGATATAACAAAGATGGCCTATGATCATTTCATAAAGTTTACGCAATTCTTGAGTTAAAACAAACTTTGAAAATCATGCTCAAGTAACACATTCCATAAATGAACTCAATAAATGAATGATCAAATGAAAGAATAGAGAGATTACCAATGAATGTAACGTTTTCAAAGAGGAAAGAATAGTGTATACACTCACAAACGACGAAAGGTACAAAGCTTACTCGGTGTAAGTATATACACTGCAACAAAAGATTACCGTGTTATAAAAATCTTAAACCAAATCAATAAATCAAGAAAAGTGCATGTGCTCATGGGATTAAAGTTTAATTCATGAAGTTATTCATAATATCAATAATTTAGGACTAAAGTTTAATAACTTCTAAAATCGAGAACATGCATTGTTTAATTGTCTAATGGATCAGGCAATTATTAAAATTTATCATCGGAAACAATGGCTAAATGCCCAACAAAGGAGAAAAAAAAAGAAAAAATATTTTTGAAAATTTTCATTTTTAACAAAATACATGCTTTGTAACTAAAGTGTAGTCAAATTGAAGGACTAAACACAGAAATTGATAGAATATCCCATACCTCTAACTTAAATGTTGCATTGTCCCCAATGCATCCATTAAAGAACACAACACAAACATAGGAAAAGAATGATATTACCCAAATTTGGAGCGATCTCCATAAGTACAAGTCCAAATGAATCTGCAAAACAAGTTAGTACAAAGCAACACAAGAATATGTACCGATGTATTAAGTTAAAAGAATTCATGCCACAAGTCACAATAATATAGAGGGGCTGAAGTGCAAATACTAGATAAATTGATGGTGAACATTTTGATTTTATAAAATGGAAGGTCACACACATTAAAATCCAATAAACAACCTGAAACTACATTGTCATTTCTCATTTCATAAGTTTGATACAAAATAACTTAATACATTACAACTATTAAAATGAAAGTAATACAAATAAAATAAAAAGTACAAAATAATATCTGATCCTAAAAATGGCAAAAATGAACCAATACAGCAGCAGCCTCGTGGCCGGAACCACTAGGATCAAAAGGATCCTAAAATGAGGAGGGAGCGTCGCATCCAAATCATGCCGCTGCAAATAAATATCTATCATCATAGCTGGCATCATCTGGAACTCTCGTCGCTGATGTGCTCTGTCCTGCCTCTGCTCGGCCTGCTGCTGATCTAGGCGGTACTCCCAAGTAGCCCACCTAAGCTGGGTCTCCTCCCAGCTCTGGTCCTGTACTACCTAATATGCCTTAAAGTGGGCATCAAAATCTGTATGTGGCACATGCGAACCCACACCCTGCTCCATGTGTCTGATCTCAGCCTCCTCCTCTGCCTGGTCAGCTGCCTCTTGTTACCCGGTTCCTCCCATGCGTGAGTCAACATCTTTGAGATGTTTTCTTTAGTGAGAAGCCCTAGTGGATCATGACTGCAGTCCGCGTCATACTCGGGGCAACCATGTGAGAGGTAAATCCTTGTGATGAGGGAAGGAAAAGGAAGGGAATATCTCTAGGCCTACTCCTTAGATGTCGTGAGCATCATCTCCCAAAAGATTTTAGGCAAGCTAATATCGACCAAATTATTAATCATTGCATAGATAAATGCCGCATGCTTGTAACGCACCTCAGATCGGTTGCTCATCGCCATAAAAGAGTGGACGTTGATGTAATGGAGTACTCTCGGCTAATCCGCCATTGCGGCCGAACGAAAAGAACCTTTCTTCCATACTTCCCCCGATGCAAGGGCCTCAATCAACGTATTCTGACCAAAAACATCCCCATCCATGAAATTGGCTGAATCCGCAGGGTCTGGAACATCCATAAAGGCTGCCAAGTCTGAACGACGGAGCGGCACCCTTACCCCATGGACCATGGCCCCGTAAGTAGTAGGCCCCTGCCCTTTTACCTCCACTAATGTCGCATAAAAAATTCTAACGAGCTCCTCATTGACAGACCCATTAGTAGCGAGAAAGGGCTCCCATCCCTGTCGGCTCAAAAGAACACACGCCTCCTGTGGTACATCCTCAAGCTTCCAGGCATAATGATAGGCCAACGGCCTCTCTGAAGTCTGAAAGTGTGTCTGGAACCAATCCCGTTCTTGTTGGCAAAGGAACCCCTCAAAGCCCCAGTTGGGCACGCACCTAGTGAATTTATATTTCTTTATGTTTGCCATTTCAACCTACAAAACAATAATGAGGAAATACAAAAAAATTGTAAGCACAATTAATGGATAGTTAGCGTACTAGTTGAAGCGGTGGGTGCATGTGCACAAAATCGAGCGGAAAAAATCAACATTGCGATAAAATTTGTCGGCATGTGACAACGAGTGAAAATCACCCAAGTGTACACCAAAAAGGGATTGAAAAAATGGTTGGGGAATTTTAGCGAACACTTGGCGTGCGCAATGTGAAACGAGGATGAAAAAATACCATAGGAACCAACAATATATCCCCATTCATGAACACAACAATAATGCAACAACAAATGTGTGTTCATGAATGGATATATAGCATTACAAAGAAAGAAATCTGTTGGAATGACACACAAAAGGGATACAACCACAAATCGTTCAAAACATGTCAAAATATGGTTTAAACATTAAAAACATGACATAATTAAACCCAAATCCAAAAATACACAAGTAAAATAGGAAGTATTATACCTTTGATGTGTAGAAGAGGGATGAATTTGAAGAAAAATGGGGTTGGGTAGGCTAGGGCAAGAATGTAGGAAGAGAGAAGAGAAAATAGAATGAAGGAGAAAAGGGAAAAAAGGCTATCTCGGTTAGTAATTGGTCGATCGATCGATGACACAGTTATTAGCCTACTGCTTCCTGTTTTCAAATTGGGGGTGGGGGGGGGGGGGGGGGGGGAATGGGAAATAAGTGGTATATAGGGGGGATATGTATATATAATGAAAATAAAAATAAAATAAATATGTACATTCATAGAGATATACTATACTAACCAAAAATGGGAAAATATATACAATGAGCGACACACACGCACATTCAGAAAAAAAAAATACAATAAAAAAACAAAAAAAAATGCAAATGCGTGAGAATGAGTGTGTGAAAAAGAAAGAAAAATCTTTTTGTGACTTTTTTTAGTTTTCTTAACAAGCGTGTGCCGGGGCGCATAGTCTCCGCAAATTCAAGTTCGTTGAATCTGCAAAAGTGTTAGAACCAAGCATACAAAAAGAAATAAAAAGAGATTAACTAATTACACTAGACTAAATTAAGAAAAAATAAAAATGAAAAAGTTAACTATATACAACCTACATATAGGACTTCTAATTAGCTATATACTAAAAGTAGAAATTTTTTAGGGTCCATCCAAAATACAATTTGACTTTGGAAGATCAATGGTGGACCCTCCCGAGCATGCATGCCTCCCGAAAAGTGAAAATTCCGTTTGAGCAACGAAAGGCATGTGTAAGGCGGTAAAAGTGAACCATCCGCAATTAAAAATTTGGGAGGGAGAATGGGGGGTTTGGATAGTATGGGTGAAAAATACACAATGGGGCCAAGAAAAAATGAATCATCTCCCAAGTATTTTGCAGTTGGAATGGGAGGTGGCGCACATGGAGGCAAAGATGCTTTTATGGAAGGTGACTCGAGCGAGTACTCCTCGTTGGTGAAAAGGTTTTACACATTAAAGTTTGAAACCGAATCATTGGGTACTTGTGACGGTGTGATAACAGAGAATGAAAATGGGGAGGAAAGAAATTCAAACTCAAGAGATGAGTCATCATCGCTTGAAGATTGAGTTTCGAAGGAAATAAGATCATTTTCAATGAAATGTTCTTCTTTGGGGGCCAAAGAAGGAATCATTTCATTGCAAATGGATATTACTTCCATTTCATCGTCACTTTCAATATATATTATGCAATGGGTAAAGTCAACAATGGTTTGTTCCAAAGTAGGCACAAAGTCCTCATTTGGTTCAAAACATTCCTCGACTTCAAAAGTCTCGGAAGCAAAATCATCGTCGGATTCAAATAATAAACCCAATTCATGTTCCCACAAACGATTTTCTTCCCGATAACGATTTTCAATTTTCTCATTTTCAAGCATACGCCGGCCCTCGCAAAAAGTCATAGGGATACGAACTTTGGAAATTACCATCGAACTTATACTTAAACTCATTATTATAGGAATTTTTAAAACTATTAAAATTCGTTTCAAAATTCATATTATAAGGAATTAGAGGCCCAAAATCGTTATCATCATCCTCAAAATTCCAATAACCCAAGTTTTAACTTTTGTAATACTCGCCCAAAGTCATTTTTGAATTTGTAATTTTTTGGGACTTAAGTATTGACCGAAAGTCAAAGGATTATGAGCATTTTGAGAATTATAATAATGATTACCGAAAGAATTGGAATAAGACATGCCTACCCCAAAAATGGCTCGAAGTGGCGAATTCCACAAAGTAAATGCGCGCGAGAGAAATTCAAGCGTTTCTAGGCACTCAAATGTGCAAAGCCTACAAAAAAAGTAAAAAAAAGTACAAATACAAAAGAAAAATACTACGAACTAATAAGACAATTGCAATCTATAACAAAACAGTCCCCGGCAACGGCGCCATTTTGATCAAGGGTGAAAAGTAGCGTCGCATCAAGACGCTAATCGTTGAGTTCATTTCGCCTACTCAATACAAAAACCTAAGTTACGACTATAATTGCGATACAAGTATAGCGGTAAGTCGGGTATCGAATCCACAGGGAGTGTTAGTATATCTTGTAATCGGTTTATTAATTCAGGAATAAAAGTTTAAAAGGTGATGTGTGCTTGTAAATAAAAGAAAAGAGAGAAGTTAAGTCTAAACAAAAGTAAAGCGAGGATCAGGATAACGTCAAACCATACGGATCGAAACAACTATTAACCAGAATTTCCGCTCGAGATCAATTTAATCGAGCATTGGCAATTAATCATAAACTTCACACAATAAGGAATTTAAGCCAAAGTTGCGTGAATAAACATTTAATCGAAAATCGGTTGCACGCGGATCAAACTCAGATTATCACTATAAATACTAACGATGCATGACAGAGAAAGTTAAACGCATAATCATCCGACTTTAATTCACGCGGGTTCAATTAGACGCAATTTTGCACATAACCTAATTTTAGCTCGAGGCCCCAAAATGGAGGAACAAAATTCGACCTTATTTATCTAAGGGTACATCATGAATTAAACTAAATTATACCAATTAAACAAAGCAAGAAATCAACATAATAAAACTAATTAACAAAGCATGAAACTAATCTCCAAAGTAAGAAATAATCAAGAGCAACTATATTAATGGCAGAGGAAATGGAAAGTTCAACTTACAAAGCCCAAATGGTTGTCATCCCAAAGAGAAATGAAGCCAAGCTCTCAAAACCCAAAACCCTAAGCTTTTATAACCCTAAAACGAATTAAAACTGAATATATATTTATTACAACAAAAATCCCTTATATAGTAAGTTAGGAGAAAAATAAAGAAGAAAGAAAATAAAAGGGTAAATATCTCAAAAAAGGGGGATCGATCGATCGATCGATCCCTTTGATCGATCGAGCGATCAATCAAATATCAGCCCCATCTCTCCCACGATTTCAAAAACAAAGAGGGATCGATCGATCGATGGTTTTGATCGATCGATCGATCAGTAAGGTGTGAGCCAAGCTGCCCTACTTTGGTTTCCTTATGGTTCCCTTCCGCTAAAAATACCGTAACTTCTTCGTTCGGACTCAGAATCGCGCACCATTCGCATCCAACTTGCCCTTCGTGCAGATGTTGGGCCAGGTTCCCAAAATGTGAAATGTCTAAATTTCCCTTGAACGTGAGATTGTGTACGGAACTTCACCGAAATGTATCCAAACTTCATACTTAGCATCCAAATACCTATAAAAGCTCAATTAACCCCGCAAAGCATGTTAACGTAGAAATTCGAGGTTGTCTGGTTAACGAGTATAAATATAGGGAATAAGATACCCGAGGGGGCTAATAACGTGTATATTAACGGATGAAATAGGCAATATTTGCATATCATCAGAGCACGTCGTCAATTGGGATGAGCTGCCCCGCTCAGTCACCACTCTTTTCAGCCCGAGGGGGTGGATGCAATACCTCTAAGAACCCCATAATGTAGTGTGGGTGGACGAAGTCCGATCTTTTTATGTCTCTCTCGTCCGCACGGGCGAGTTTGAGAGCCAAGCTTTTGTCAACACCCCCATCCCATTTTTCTTGGCCATTCTTGCTCGCAAACTTGCTAGCAAGGGCGTCCCCCACCCGGACATCTATGACTACCCAACCAAATCCCCCACCATCCCAAAACAGCAATGCATCGATCGTCTCGCACCCAACGAGATTTGGGAAAGGGGCACCTTCCTCGTGGGACGCCTAAACAATAAGGCGTGCATTACCTTCCATATTGTGTGCGCCAACCTGCTTCAAACCACAAATGACTCGGCGATGCACCCTCACCAAGCTACCCTTGTGTACCACCTTTTCGATCCAAACTTCACTCTCAATATCGCCTGCATGCTTTACACCGATATTCTTTACGCGGCCTTGTATCAAAAAGGTGCGGTGCCCCTCCCTTATGCATGTCTCATAAGCTCCCTCCTTGCCGATGCCGGTATCCATCCACCTCACGCTTTCCCCCACCTCTCAAAACCCATTAGGAAAGTGTCATGCACTAGGAGTGCCCAACATAGAGCTACCCATCGAGCAGCCCGAGTGGTGGTTGATGTAGATGCCGAGGAGGAGATCCATGTTGAAGAGTCCGAGGCTAAGGATGTCGAGATAGGCGGGTAGAAGAGGAAGAATACGATGAGGACGATGACTCAGACTTTGAGCCACTGAATACAGATTTTGATAGGCACCTTTCAGCTGTAGAAACTCATTTTGACGGGTTCATCACATAATACAACAGGGACCAAGCGGCCTATCAACGGGATCAAGAGGCCTACCGAAGGGACACGAGCATGATGCATCATCTCCAAGCACACTTA
Organism: Sambucus nigra; assembly: GCA_949130495.1. Lineage (NCBI taxonomy): Eukaryota > Viridiplantae > Streptophyta > Magnoliopsida > Dipsacales > Adoxaceae > Sambucus > Sambucus nigra. The sequence continues at coordinate 380,830,855 of OX422215.1, read as the reverse complement.
TACGAGCTCAAGTTCAGCGGACCCCCTCACTTTCTTCTATGATCCCTATGATCCCAGTGCACCCGGACCCTCAAATCCGCCTCCCCAATGAAGCCCTTATATGTTGTTTGCGGTTTATGTGTTGTGGTGGTTGTTTACATATGTTAGTTGTGTGCTCCCCTCTCCTTTGTAACATAGGTGTTAAGTATCTATAAAAAAATTCTGCATTTCTGTCTCATTTGTTTGTTTTATTTTTCCTCACTTTTAGTTCGCTTTGAGTTAGATTTTAGTCCTTTTTGCTTAAGGACAATGTAAAAGTCTAAGTTAGGGGGGTCACAAATGCGTCTTTCTAAAACTTCACAAATTTTCAAAAATGCCCATAAATTTCAAAAAAATCATAAAATCTTGAAAAATCCAAAAATATTTTTATTCAAAATAAATAAAAATTGGAATTCAAAATTTTCAAAAATATCATTAAAGTTGGTTTAAAGTCTCAAATCGTAAAAACATAATACACAAAGCCGAAATTGACCAAGGATAGAAATTGAGCGAACATAGACGACTTAACGAATAAATGTGGAGATTAACAACCCTGGTGAGATTTTGAAACTATCATTTTTGTGAGTTTCAAAATAAATTTGAGTTAACAGTTAACTCAAAGTTCTTTTCAACGTTCTCATAAGTCTTCAAGGATCTCAATTCTTTCACTTTGATCGATTATGAAAAATGTGTGTGATGTTGCCTTGAAAAACGTGCCAAAATAGATCTCGAAACTTAATTCATCTCGAGATGCATATGGTATGCAATTAGTATTTCGAACAATGAAGTAGGACCTCGTCTGTCACGCAAAAAGATTAGCCATAAAAAGTAGTAAAAAATTATCCCTTTTGTAACCCCAAATTCAGTCGAATAGTTTGACCTTTCGTTTGACAACCTGAAAACTCCAAATGGCCCGGAATTGTGAAAACTGATAATCCCAGAAATTAAGGTCAAAAAGTGCAGAAAAGGGGTTGTAAGGAAATAAATTTCCAATTCAGTCCCTGTATTATTTTGACTTAATTTCGTGAACAAAAGTATGTTTGTAATATGTCATAGGGAGAATTTTATTTTTTCACGATCCCACTTGGTGTATGACGTATTGAAGAAATTGAAGACGCTGCGACAAAGCTTCAAAGAATTAATCATGCCGAAGTTTAATTGGTGCAAGTTTAATAGTCCTCAAAGTTAATTTCATTCTGATATCACTCAGGTATGAATGCGTATAATTAATGGTGCTCGGAATTATTTTATAAAAGATAAGGATGTAATTTTTATAAACAAAATTTTTTTTAAATGTTTTTAAAGTATTTTAAAGGTTTAAAATACGTTTTATGATGATAAGCTCGTAAGAGAGTTTGACATTTTTGGATCTCTCTTTGGAAGAGGCGTTTTAAACAAAAATTCAAAAAGTCAAACTTTCGCGTTGTCATTCAAATGGCATCCAATCTCATTCAAACGAGATGGGATGTCACTCGAACGAGTTCCTCATGTCGTTCGAATGACACATTTTTCGAGGCGGCGTTTAAATCCTATTTAAACAGTGTTTTCCTCATAATTTTGTAAGTATGCTTTCTGGAAAAAGTTTTACGAACCAGAACCTTTTTTGCACATGTTTTCTAAGGTTGAAAAGTCTTAAACACATCCTTAGAGTTTGCAAAGTTCTGAGTTATCATTCTTATATGTTTACGTGATCTTGCTGTGCCAAAGTTGTTTGTTCTACACATTGAACATCAAAGGGTTTTGCGGTGAAGAAAAGAGAAGGACTTCTTGTTCGACATCGTAGACGAATCAAAGCCATTCGGTGGACATCGAGACATACGTGGACGCGTATGTTGTGGATAGGTATCGTGGAAGAAGGAATTTCTGCATGGGCACTATTGAAGAACGGTTGAAGATCAGAAGGAGCGCCAAGACCCGTGGGGATCGAGTCTTAGTGTAAGGCTAATCTGTCTTTGTAAAACCATTATTCATAGTGATTATCTGGATTAGGCCGTCCGAGGTTGTTTTCCCATTTTGGAATTTTTCCTCGTACATCCGGCATTTTGAGTATTCTTTACTTTACTTTACTTTCTTTAATCACTAGATGCATGTTTAGGATTAATCAAGGTAAAACTGGTTTAAAGTAAGAATTGGGTTTTCACAACTTGGTTTGGTGCATAATTAAAAGTTGGAACTTTTTTGGAGAAAAATTAGTTATGTTTAAAACACACATATCGGGCCACTCACACCTTCTCAAATTGGTATCAGAGCTAGAAAACATTATTTATTTGTTTTGTGATCCCGTGTGTTTTCAAAGATGAATTCTGGATATAATGAATTTTCTCGAACTCCTATTTTTTATGGCACTAATTATACTTATTGGAAGATTAGAATGAGATGTGCTTTAAAATATATTGATGAGCGTGTTTGTCTTGCAGTTGAGAAAGGTTGGAGACCCCCTGTCACTATTGTAGGTGAGGTCACTAGTTTAAAGCCTGTTGAGTCATGGACCAAAACTGAACAAAGACTTACACAATATAATTCTAAGGGCCTGCACGTTATTTTTTCACATGTCACACAGGAAGAATATAATAGAATTATGACTTGTGAAACATCAAAAGAGGCTTGGGATATTTTGGCACTCATGAACGAGGGCACTAGCACGGTTAGGGCGTCAAAATTTCAAAATCTCACTACACAGTTTGAGATCATTAGGATGTTAGAGAGTGAGACCTTTGATGAGTTTTATGCTAGGTTGTCCAATATTGTTAACTCATCGTTTAACCTAGGTGAGAAAATTCCCGACAACCGTGTCATTAAGAAAATCCTTAGGTTGTTGCCTAGTAGGTTTGAAACTCCTTGGGTAGGTTAGAGTCAACGAAGCTAGAAGAGATTGTAGGTGACTTACAAACCTATGAAATCGACATGATTACCTCCAAGCATGTGCCTAAGAAAGAAAAGGGTATTGCTTTGAAAACCCGGAAGGAGGAAATTAATGTTTCGAATTCCGATTATGATTCCGATTTTGAGGATGTTGCTTTGTTGGCAAAGAAATTTTAAAAATTTATTAAGTTTCAAAAGCAATGGAAAGATGCCAAGAAATTTGAAAAATTTAAGAACAACAAAGTAGATCCCACCTCTAAGGATAAGTTTGAGAAGCCTAAGAGAGATGAGTCGGATAAGTGTTTTGGGTGTGAGGGGTACGGTCACAAAGTTAATGAGTGTCCCACTAGACTTAAGAAAGAGGGCAAGCAACCCATTATCTATAATGCCACCTTAAGTGATAGTGATCCGGAAGAGGGAGAGTGTTCCCCCATTGATCGTAACTTTGTTTCATGTATGGCATGTCCTATGAGTAACGACGATTCTCATGTGCATGACACTATTGAGGAGGTTTTTAGTGTATCCCATGTTAGTGAGGGTGAAGAGAGTGACGAGGAGGAGGTTGATGTGAAAGAATTGCAAAATGCATTTAATGAGTTGTATGCCGAAACAGTGAAGGTAAAAAAGGCTAACTCAAAATTGCAATCTAAGTTGAATGAGCGTGCCATAGAAAATAATGATAGTTTGATTGAGGATCTTAGGGCACGAGAGAAGAAGTTTAGGGAGAAATTAGAATTTGTGGAGAAAGAGAGAGATAATCTCCGTGGTTTGATGGAGTCCTTGAAAAAGGAGATTTTAGTGTTTGAGGAGTCTAGACGTTTGCTCGAGTCTAGGATTCACGGGTTGGAGGAGAGATTGATAAACTCGTCTAGAGTCAAGTTTGATTTGGAGGCTAGGTCGGAGAAGTTAGATAAGATCCTAGGCACCGTCCAGATTAAGGAAGATAGGGGAGGTATAGGTTTTGGTGAGAGAGTTGTTCCCATTCCCCCTGCACGTGTGAGAAACACTAGGATAGTTAGAAAAGGTCCACATAAGGGTAATCATTCCCACCACCGCTACACTTGCTCATTTTGTGGTAGGAAAGGTCACCTTAGGCGTTATTGTTACAACCTTAGACAAGCTCCTAGGAAGTTTAAGAATAAAGTTTCACCGGTTACCCAAACCCCCATGCGTCGTTTTACACCTACTTGGGTTAGAAAATCGGATTTAGTGTCTTTAGGAATTAAACTTCATGATTCTCGTTTGGGTGCACTTGATTCTTCCCAGGATAAATCTAAAGGATGATAGTGTTGCCATGTTTGTCATATGCTAGTTTGCTTCATGATATATTCATTGCTAGTATTATGACATGCGTATCATTTTTGTATTATAATTTTTATTTATTTGAGTCATATTTAAAAAATACAAAAAGATTTTGTTGTTTTTGAGAAAACTTTTGAAAATCCAAAAAGATTTTTCTTTTCTTTGAGTCAGATATGTTTGAAAAGCCAAAAAGATTTTCATTTTTTGTTTTTGAGTTTACATGTTTGATGTGGCATATTGGTGTGCTTGGACCCGCCCCCATCGTTTCATTATCCCTGTGGCTAGGACATTTGGTCATTATTATCGATACTTAAAATGATCTTAACCGTTGTTTATATGGGGTTGTTTCGAAGTTGATATGCATTTTGATTCGACTTTGTATATATGCCAACATCGCACACATGCACGAGTTTATATGAATGTTTGACTTCTCTTGCATATTTGAATTTGGTGAGGTATTCGTATCTCAATCTTGTCATCTATGCGTAAGTAGACTTAAGTAAAAGTGTGCATGTAATAACCATTTACCGTGAGGATTTAAAATTGGTAAAAATGATGAGTGATTCACGGGAAAGGGCTGCAAGAGTTCAAATTTAACTCGTTGTGAAAGCCACCATTTAAAAGAGCCCAAAAGAAAAAGCTTATGCTAAGAAAAGGGCCAATAAGATTTTCTATAAGTTGAGAATGCTAGAAACCTCAAAAGAACTTGAAAAAGTATATATTTCTGAGGGAGTTTTGGTTGGAGAAAATTTAAACGAGTTTGCACAACTAATCCTAGTGTTGAAACATTTCAATTTGACGCTATTATTTGTAGAATCGTCAAAATTCTGGATTTTTGTGCATGTAGTATGTTTAGTTCATTAAGATCACACTTTAACTGTCATATGGCTATGATAAAGTTTGATGATTTATCGCTAACAATTAGAGCTTCTTGATTGTTTCGATGTGTTGGAATTGTGACTCATTTGTTGTAGTTTCATGCCCATTCATTCCATATCCTTGTTTGAGCACATCGGTACTATGTTTGCATGTAACTCACATTTTAAGTTTTTATGAGTTTTTGTGTTTTGTGTTAAAAGCCTACTGTTTTAACACTGTTTTGATTCTATCAGGCCCTTCCTGGAATTTTTGTGTGGAAATTTTTTCACTGGGCAATACTTTATATTATTTCTGGGAAACTGGGAAATTTTGGCAGGTCGCACGAAGTCGTTCAAACGATAACTCATCTCGCGCGAATGACATATGTAATTCGTTCGAGCGACTTCCTCATCTCATTTGAGCGAAGTCCCTACCTCGTTCGAACGACGGAATCAAAAATGGCTTCTGATTGGTTTGCAGTCCTCAGGTTCAATTTGATATATTTTTGGTACTGCGGGAAGCATTACTAGACTGTTTGGTTTATATGCAGGTTCTTTTATGTTCCAAATTGGTATTTTACATATGAGTCCGTTTATCACACTTGATTTGATTGGTATACTCTATGTGTGATTCCTTGGTTTAGTAGCTACTGATTTGTCATTGCTTGATCATAATTAGCTGTTTGTTTCATGATTATCTAGCATTTTTCGATTCCCAAATTGGTATGAACTTGATTCAAATTGGTTTCATATTCTCATGCTATATATTTCATATTGGTTTATCTTTTCACCGGATTGTCTATTCGAGACAAAAAGGGGGAGAGATGTATGTGATGTAGGGGGAGATTTATTGAGCGCTACTATTGATATCTGGATTTACATATTGTTTGATTATATTTGTTTCAAATTGGTATCAAATAATTGCTCACATGTTTCAAATGATTTGTTCTTATTAGAAATATAAATTGGTATCATTTGTTCCTCCATACTTCACTGGGTATCTGTTTGTCTGTTTCATGTGTGTAGGTATGCTTTCAGCGATTCAAGATTTCAAGTCTACATCACATTCAGACTGTTCATGCTTGTCGATGCTACATATTCCAGTCCGTGTCCTGTATTTTTGTTTTTGGGTTTATGGGATGGGATTTAAGCGTCATACGGCTTGACGGCCCGGTTAGGCATTTCACTGGTTTAGTTTTGTCCCGGAATAGTCAAAGAGGGAGATTTGTAAAGACATAAATTTCCAATTGAGTCCTATATTGTTTTGACTTAATTTCGTGAACAAAACTATGTTTGTAATATGTCATAAGGGCACGATCCCACTTGGTCTATGACGTATTGAAGAAATTAAAGACGTTGCGGTAAAGCTTCAAAGAATTAATCATGCCGAAGTTTAATTGGTGCAAGTTTAATCGTCTTTAAAGTTAATTTCATTACGAGATCACTCAGGTATGAATGCGTATAATTAATGGTGCTCGGGATTATTTTATAAAAGATAAGGATGTAATTTTTATAAAGAAAAATGTTTTCAAATGTTTTAAATGTATTTTAAAGGTTTAAAATACATTTTATGATGATAAGCTCGTAAGAGAGTTTGACATTTTTGGATCTCTCTTTGGAAGAGACGTTTTAAACAAAAAGTCAAACTTTTGTGTTGTCGTTCAAACGACATCCAATCTCGTTCGAATGAGATGGGATATTGCTCGAACGAGTTCCTCATGTCGTTCGAACGACATGTTTTTTGAGGCGGCGTTTAAATCCTATTTAAACAGTGTTTTCCTCATAATTTCGTAAGTGTGCTTTCTGGAAAAAATTTTACGAACCAGAACCTTGTTTGCACATGTTTTCTAAGGTTAAAAAGTCTTAAACACATCCTTAGAGTTTGCAAAGATCCGAGTTATCATTCTTATATGTTTACGTGATCTTGTTGCACCAAAGTTGTTTGTTCTACACATTGAACATCAAAGGGTTTTGCGGTGAAGAAAAGAGAAGGACTTCTTGTTCGACATCATAGACGAATCAAAGCCATTCGGTGGACACCGAGACATACGTGGACGCGTGTGTTGTGGACAGGTATCGTGGAAGAAGGAATTTCTGCATGGGCACTATTGAAGAACAGTTGAAGATCATAAGGAGCGTCAAGACCCGTGGGGATCGAGTCTTAGTGTAAGGCTAATCTGTCTTTGTAAAACCATTGTTTATAGTGATTGTCTGGCTTGGGCCGTCCGAGGTTGTTTTCCCGTTTTGGGTTTTTTCCTCGTACATCCGGCGTTGTGAGTATTCTTTACTTTACTTTACTTGATTTAATCACTAGATGCATGTTTAGGATTAATCAAGATAAAACTAGTTTAAAGTAAGAATTGGGTTTTCACAACTTGGTTTAGTGCATAATTAAAAGTTGAATCTTTTTCGGAGAAAAATTGGCTTTGTTTGAAACTCACATATCGGGCCACTCACACCTTCTCAGGGGCAAGAAAAAAGATAGCTATGCTCAGCAAAAACAGTAAGAAAAGAGAAGCGTGAAAAATAGAAAAAAATAGAAAAAGAAAAAAAAATGAGCAAAAGGCCTGAAAAAGCACATATGGACATCATAAGAAAATTTTACAATTCCAGACTTCCAACACCATTCTCATATTACGCAATACACATTTAACCTGAAAAAGTCCTAACCGATTCCAAAATTGCGAAATTGGTTATCGCGTGGAGAGAAAATACACAAAAAGATAATAAAAGAGATCAAAAATATGAATTAGAGGCAATGTTCCCGCTTTCTTATAACCGTAATCCAATAATGAGATCCAGTTATCATAAAATTTCCATCTTTCTACTTGTGTGCGTGAACTTGGTTCCAATACATTTACTCTTATGAATCACGCATACTGAGAGAATAATCCACATTCTGAGTGATTCGTTTATGAGAGCATTTCGTGAGATTTTGAAATAAAAACGAATTTTCAGATAAGTAACGTAATGGTCAATCGGTGGAAATTTGCGGTTAAATTTCCGACTTCACACACGCGCACTATGATTTGAGACTCTTGAACATGAATTGATGATGACTATTTTCTGGAAAAGTTTGAATTATACAATTTTTGCGTATTTTGAGTTTTCTTTGAGTCGAATTTTGTGGGTATATTCACTGCAAACCCTCACGAGACACAACTCGTCCTACTAGGGTAACCTAGGGGTTTAAAGGCTTCTTGCATATGCTAAATGCAATCGCTCGCCCGCAAAAGAGGTATTATATCCCATTTTAGAGTTAGACCATGTTTTGATTCTTTTACATTGCTCGGGACGATCAAAGTTCTAAGTTAGGGGGTTTGATTAGGCATAAATTCTTCCCATTTATCCCCTTAATTTAGAGGCTTTTATCGCTCCGCAAAGTGTAATTGGAGTGGATTTATATCATATCATTGCTATTGACAAGTTTCTAATGAGTACCCGAGTTTCATGTATTTTCCATACATTTCACAGGTATTCAGTGTTTAGGAAGGTTCGGCATCCTAATCCGAGTTCCGTATTAAAAGCTTCAAAGAAATACAAGGAGGAAAAGTTCCCGAAAAGAGGGAACCGAATCGAAGGGTAAAAAAAAGAATCGATACCATCCTAGGAAAGCTTCTTTAAAGCATGAAAAGATGGAACCGAACCGGAGGGAAGAAAAAAAGAACCAATCCCATCCTGGAAAACTTCCTGTAAAGGCTGTCAAAGATGGAACCGAACCGAAGAAGAGGAAAAACGAACCGATCCTATGCTTGAAGAACCTCCTATAAAGGCTGTCAAAGATGGAATCGAACCGAACCCTCTTAGTAGGATCGGTTCTGGTATCAGAAATTCGAACTTATCCTTTGTAAAATTAGAATCCTGCATGGTTCAAACCCTTAGAATTCTTAGATTATAAATCATAAACTCCTCCCAGACATGAGGAGGCTTCTGATTCGTTAGGGAAGCTTTGTAATCATTTTAGAGAACAAGAATAATAATAAACCCTAGTTTGCTTCTAGTTTTGCAATTCAAGTAATATTATTTCGTTTCTTTTTTTCATATCTGCAGTAGTTATTTCTATAGTGAGCAATTTCATTCTTCTTCACCTTCAAATGTTCGTAAAAATGTTTCCTTTCATCCAAAAAATGTTTTCTTCCAGTTTTCATATGTCTAGCTAAATTTTCAAGGGTTGGGGTGAATGAACCCCACCCGATGTAATTCACGATAGTGTAAATAGAAGTTGGAATCAAAACATTATATGAATTGTATCGTAATTCACTGCGGGCTACGATCCCTCATATGTGTAATACTTAGGAGAAATAAAGACTGAATTTTAATTCAACCTTTTCTTACGTATTGTGCGGGCTACGATCCCCCATATATGCAATACTTAGGAGTATTAAAAGTCGAATTCATTTAAAGATTTAATTCTGAATCTAGTATCCTACGAAATGAATTACTAGGGTGTGCGGGAATGTAACCTGACCTATCTTTCTCCATTCATAGTTAAAGTTTTAGTCAAGTAGTTCGAAATTCTGCACTAGAAAAACTGCATTCATAATTTCATTAGTTAATCATTTTCAAAAGTCCATATAGTTGTAGTTGTTTCACAAATCAAATCATCTTTTCCTTTTTTTAGAGTCAAAGTTTGGTTTGCTTCGTCTGTCCAACATTGTTACGACTTTCGTCCTATTTCCCCGAGGATCGATAACCGACTTATGGGATTATTACTTGAGCGATAGGCTTGCACTTGAGCCTAAATAGCATGCACACTAGACACATTCTTAGTCACGTCACACACACACACACACACACACACACACACACACACGCATGCACGCACGCACATATATATATATATATATATATATATATATATATATATATATAATATGGGAGAGGCGTGTTTAAATAGTGCCAACAATCCAACGGATGTGATTTGTTTTCTTAATGAGATCTAAGGTTTTAAGAGTGTGACATGTCATAAGGAGACTAATATGACATGGTAAAATTTGACGGGGGCACTGGAGCATGGCTAAAAATTCAATAAAAGTTTGCTTTAATTTGAAATATTTTGACCGTGCTGGTCAAGTGCGAAAAGTGAGGCTCATGTCAGACGTCAGTCGTTGTTTTCATTTCGCCTACTCAATACAAACAAACCTAAATTACGACTACACTTGCGGGGCAAGTCTAGCGGTAAGTCGGGTATCGAAAGATCCACTGGGACAAGTTGCTAGAATTTAAGTGATTTAATATTTTGAAATAAAAGTGCGAAAGATGAATTACAAACTAAAAAGGAAAAGATGCACAAAAGGGAAATGTTATTTAGGCGAGGGAAATGAAACTAGATTAACAAAGTGATAAAACTATAGGTTGCGTCGAATATCCCTCACCCGAGTTAATTTGTATAAATTGGATACATGGGTCAACGAGTTATTACAAATCCGTCTCATTTCGAAAATTAATTGAATCAAGGGTTGTCACGCCCCTAAATCCGTATAAAAACCTAATAAGATTTTGGCGTCAACAAATATCCCGAATATTACGCGCGAAAGGTCGTAAACATGGGACATACATGATATGCCCCGTTAAATCTCCTAGGCGTAATAACTAGGACAACGCACCCGAAATAGACCCGTAAACACTATCATCAAAGCCAAGAAACGCGTTAACCTGAGTGAGTTCCATTCAAACACAACCTAATTTAAATTACCTAGAAAGCATGATAAAAACGCGGTAAAGAAACGCAATAAATAAACGCGATAAAGTTACACTAGAAAGCGATTAAATCAAAGCATGTAAACTAATTAACAAAGCCTGTAAATTTAACTAGAAAGCAAGAATGAAGTAAATACAAACTATATTAATGGAGAGAAAGATGAATAGTGCAACTTATAACCCAATTGGGTGTCAAACCAAGAAGAATCAAAGAAGAACTAACCAAATCCCCCAAACCCTAAGCTATTCTACCCTTTAAAACTATCTAAAATCGTTCACATTTGTTATTACAACAAAAATTATTATTTATACTAAGTGGAATTAAATTAGAAAAGAAAAGAAGAAAGAAATGAAAAGGCAAAATATCTCCTGGAAATAGGGGATCGATCGATTGACCCGTTTGGTCAATAGATTGATGATGAACAAAATTTCCATTGTCGAGAAGGATCAATCGATCGATCCTTTTGATCGATCGATCGATCAAGCAGGTATCAGCCACTGCATTGCTATTTTTGCTAGAATGCATTTCCCGTCCGCTAGAATCGTCGTAACTTCTTCATACGGACTTGGAATCGCACACCGTTTACGGCCACGCGAAGCTTGAGAGGAGGGAAACAACTTTCGAGTAGATGTTGCGACAGTTGTCCAAGATGTGAAAAGACTAAAATGCCCTTGAACGTGCGATCGCTTACGAAAATTGAGCGGAATGCGTCCAAACTTCACACTTAGCATCCAAATACCGATAAAAGCTCAATTAACCCCAGCAAAACATGTTAACGTAAAAAATCGAGGTTGTCTGGTTAACGAGCATAAAAATAGGGAATAAGATACTCGAGGGGGCTAAAATGCGTAGGTTCGGAGGATGAAATACACATTATTTGCGTATCATCACACCCCCTAACTTACACATTGCTGGTCCCTAGCAATGAAATAGGATGCAACAATAACTACAAGAAAACAAAAAGAAGGATAGGTACAAAAGTATGGTATAAAAGCAAAAGGCCACTTTCGCGGGCGATTCGATTGCATTTAGCATATGCAATAAGCCGTTAAACCCCTAGGTCACCCTAGTGGACGCGTGTCGTCTCGTGAGGGTTTTCAGGGATGGTACCAACAAACATCACATGGTTTCCTCAAAATATACCCAACCTAACATGCGACAAGCCCAAAAATAGCGAACAAGATTTAATACGCATTATTAGCAAAGTGAATGAATTCAAACAAAAGTCCAAATCATTAGCATTATAGAATGCACCTCATAGAATTGAAACCTTAAAATGTGGGAGGGGAGCAAGCACATGCAAAGTGTGATTTGGCAAAAAACTTATATAAACCGGATACTAAATAAAGCAAGCATACATTCAATCCTCACGGGCATTACACTCATCAAGCGAATTCACTCGAAACAGGGAGGTAACACACGGAACATGTGGGCTAAAGAGTAAATGTAAATGGAAACTAGGTCACACACATGTCACAAATGAAGAACGCTATATATAAACTGAAAAAATATAATCTCAATTAAAGATACCGCACACTAAAAGAGGCGAAATGCATTTTCACAGATTATCAAAACTATTATGACTTTTAAATTACATCAACCTAAGATAACATAGGACTTTAATAGGGTTATAATGTAGGTTAGCCTATGGTACGAAGTGAAGGAATGTATGTACGAATTCAAAGTGTTTGGAATGAAAACTCGGGATAATGGGAAAGTGCGGGCAATATCAAAATTGGAAAACAAGTTCCAAAAAGGCATTAGATACATCATCGGGAAGAGTAATCACAGCTTATTAAACACTATACAACATTTAGAACTTTCTCTTTCTTTTATTTTCTTCTTTTTCTCATGTTTTCTTTTGCTTTTTGCTTTCTCTTTTTCTTCACTTTTTTCACTACTTTCTTTTGACATCATAACAACATCATTCAATCCCAAGCAAGATTCCAAACAAAGGTATGGAAAGTATATATATGGTATAAAACTCCAATTCAAAGTTAGTTATGGGAATGGGGTTATTGAACGAAAGGCTATATTTAGGCTCAAAGGGGTTAACGAGGGTAAACATATAAGTGTGAGGTCAAGGCTAATATGGGTGATATAACAAAGAATGCCTATGATCATTTCCAAAAGTTTACGCAACTCTTGAATCAAAACAATGAATGAAAATCATGATCAAGTAACACATTTCAAGTATGAACTCAATTAATGAACGATCAAATGAAAGAATAGTGAGATTACCAATGAATTCAACGTTTTCAAAGAGAAAAGAATAGTGTATACACTCACAAATGACGAAAGTTACAAAGCTTAGTCGGTGTAAGTATATACAATGCAACAAAAGATTAGCGAGTTATAAAAATCTTAAACCAAATCAATAGAACAATAAAAGTGCATGTTCTCATGGGATTAAAATTTAATTCATGAAGTTATTCATAATATCAATAATGGAGACTAAAGTCTAATAACTTCTAAAATCGAGAACATACATAGTTGGGTTGTCTATTGGATCGGGCAATTATTGACATTTATCATCGGAAACAAGGGCAAAAAGCCGAAAAAGGAAAAAAAAAAAAAAATCTTTTTAAAATTTTCAATTTTTCTAAGAAAAGCATACTAAGTAACTAACATATGAGCAAAAACATGGACTAAATAAAGAAATGGATAGAATATCCCACACCCCCTAACTTAAAACTTGGCATTGCCTCAATGTTAATTAAGAACCAAGTTAAAAAGAGGAAAATAGCGATATTACCCAAAACTAGAGCGATCCCCATAAGAACAAGTCCAAAGAATCTACAAAACAGGTTAATACCGAGCATAGCAAAAAAAAATAACAAAGAGTTAACTAATTAAACTAGACTAAATTAAAAAGGAAAGAAAAAAAAATAAAAAGCTAACTATATACAACCTACTATTTAGGCCTCACACTAACTATACACTAGAAGTCTTAATAGCTGAGGGTCCACCGTGAAAACAATTTGACTTTGGAGGATAATCGGTGTACCCTCACATACAAGCATGCCCTCCGAAAAATATGAATTTCGTTTAAACAAAGGAAGGCATGTGTAAGGCGTAAGAAATGAACCATCGCTAATTAAAATTTTTGGCGGAACGATGGGGGGTTTTGATTGAACGGGTGACAAAAACATGTGGGGACCGAGAAAACTCGAATATCCTCCTAAGGATTTTAAAATTAGAATGGGAAGCGGCGTACACGAAGGCACGGATGCGATCATGGAAGGTGACTCGAGCAAGTACTCCTCATCAGTGAAAGGATTTAAAACATTAAAGTTTAAAACCGAATCATCGGGTACTTGAGACGGTGTGATAATAGAGGATGAAAATGGGGATGAAATAAATTCAAACACATGAGATGAATCATCATCGCATGAAGATTGAGTTTCGAATGAAATAATACCATTTTCAATGAAATGTTCTTCTTTGGGGGCCATAGAAGAAATCATTTCATTGCAAATAGATATTATGTCATTTTCATCATCACTTTCAATATCTATTATGCAATGGGCAAAGTCTATAATGGTTTGTTCCAAAGTAGGTAGAAGTACCTCATTTGGTTCAAAACATTCCTCGACTTCGAAAGTCGCAGAAGAAAAATCATCATCGGACTCAAAAAGTAAATCTAAGTCATGTTCCCACAAACGATTTTCTTTCCGATAACGAGTTTCAATTTTCTCATTTTCATACATACGCAAGCCCTCACCGAATGCCATGGGTTGAGGTGCGGATGCATGAAAATGGGAACTTTGAAAATTACCATCGAACTTAAACGAAACCTCATTATTATAGGAATTTTGAAAACTATTGCGATTTGTTTCAAAATTCCTATTATAAGGAGGTAAAGGTCCAAAATCATTGTCATCATCATCAAAATTGCAATAACCTAAGTTTTGACTTTCGTTATACTCGCCCAAAGTCATATTTCAATTTTTAATACTTTGGGATTCTAAGTATTCACCGAAAGTCATAGGATTACGAGCATTTTGAGAATTAAAACAATGATTACCGAAACAATTGGAATAAGACATGCTTACCCCAAAAATGGCTCGAAGTGGCGGATTCCACAAAGTAAGTGCGCGCGAGAAAAATTCAAGGATTTCTAAGAGCTCAAATGTGGAAGTCCTGTAAAAAGATTAGAAAATAATACAAATAGAAAGAAAATACTATGACATACTAAATCAAATAAAGTCTAAAACAAACTCATCCTCGGCAACGGCGCCATTTTGATCGAGTGCAAAAAGTGTGGCGCGTGTCAGACGTCGGTCATTGTTTTTGTTTCGCCTACTCAATACAAACAAACCTAAATTATGACTACATTTGCGGGGCAAGCCTAGTGGTAAGTCAAGTATCGAAAGATCCACTGGGACGAGTTGCTAGAATTTAAGTGATTTAATATTCCCAAATAAAAGTGTAAAAGATGAATTACAAACTAAAAAGGAAAAGATGCATAAAAGGGAAATGTTTAACTAGGCTAGGGAAATGAAACTATATTAACAAAGCGATAAAACTATATGTTGCGTCGAATATCCCTCACCCGATTTAATTTGTATAAAATGGATACATGGGTCGACGAGTTATTACAAATTCATTTCGTTTCGACAGTTAATTGAATCAATGGTTGTCACGCCCCTAAATCTGCATAAAAGCCTAATAAGATTTTTGGCGTCAACAACTATCCCGAAAACTACGCGCGAAAGTTCGTAAGCATGGGACATACATGATATGCCCCGTCAAATCTCCAAGGCATAATAAATAGGACAACGCACCCGAAATAGACCCGTAAACACTATCACCAAACCCAAGCAACGTGTTAACCCGAGTGAGTTCCATTCAAACACAACCTAATTTAAATTACCTAGAAAGCGTGATAAAAATGCGGTAAAGAAACGCAATAAATAAATGCGATAAAGTGACACTAGAAAGCGATTAAATCAAAGAATGTAAACTAATTAACAAAGCATGTAAATTTAACTAGAAAGCAAGAACGAAGTAAATACAAACTATATTAATGGAGAGTAAGATGAATAGTGCAACTTACTACCCAATTGGGTGTCAAACCAAGAAGAATCAAAGAAAAACTAACCAAATCCCCCAAACCCTAAGTTATTCTACCCTCTAAAACTATCTAAAATCGTTCACATCTTTTATTACAACAAAATTTGGTATTTATACTAAGTGGAATTAAATTAGAAAAGAAAAGAAGAAAGAAATGAAAAGGCAAAATATCTCCAGGAAATAGGGGATCGATCGATCGACCCCCTTGGTCGATCGATTGATGATGAAAAAAATTTCCACTATCAAGAAGGATCGATCGATCAATCCTTTTGATCGATCGATCGAACAAGCAGGTATCAGCCACTGCATTGATGTTTTTGCTTGAATGCATTTCCCGTTCGCTAGAATCGTCGTAACTTCTTCATACGGACACGGAATCGGGCACCGTTTACGGCCATGTGAAGCTTACGAGGAGGGATACAACTTCAATGTAGATGTTGGGCCAGGTGCCCAAGATGTGAAAAGACTAAAATGCCCTTGAACATGTGATCGCATACAAAAATCAAGCGAAATGCGTCCGAACTTCACACTTAGCATCCAAATACCTATAAAAGCTCAATTAACCCCTGCAAAACATGTTAACATAGAAATACGAGGTTATCTGGTTAACGAGCATAAATATAGGGAATAAGATACCCGAGGGGGCTAAAATGTGTAGTTTCGAAGGATGAAATACACAATATTTGCGTATCGTCGCGTACCTCTCATCTTATTTCAGCTATATCATGCCTAAACTAAGCATCTCAAACATTTCATATCCACCTACTCTCTACCCATCTCAAACATTTCAAATACCTGCTTCATTTCTCTTTCTGAAGATGTCTAACTCCGTCGTTAATATTTGAAGCGGGTAAGTCTCTCTCTCGGGTCAAAGTTTATATATATATATATATATATATATATGTACTGCTACACCGCCTGCCACTGCGAATCACCGCAACACTAAAAACCTTTCTCAAAACCTTAAAACTGATTTTACCAGTGAGAGAGATTGAGCCCGTGTGAGGGGGTATTCACCCCTTCTCTGTTCTAGCTGAGCACCAACAAATAAACCCACTCAGTTCATCTACCCACCGTTACTAATATAAGTAATTAATAATTAAGGATTTTATATGACTCATGAATGTCGTAAGTGATCAGTTTCTCTTATAAGAAATATTTTCATATAATATTTTATAGAATAAAGTTCTTTTGGCCACTCAGTTTGGGTATTTTGGTTGGCTTCACGATAGGGTAATGGGTTTGATGAGTTCCTCTATTTTCCTTTTTAGACTAAAACATGTTAGGTTAGGTGAAGACCTAAACCTTATATTGATTACAAGAATATGGTCACTAGGAAGAGAGTTATAAAAGAGCGGGTAAACATACCATACTCTATACCTTTTTATTTTTATCATTTTTTGAAAGGGTATTTCCTTATGTTTTTCATTTTTTGAAAGGTTTTTCCCTTTTTTTCAATTCTTCAAGATTGAACGAGTAACTATAGATCAAATAAGCATGAGGCGTGGAGTCAAAATTGACAAGTCCTATTTTTAGTGACTTATTTGTGCATCCTTTTGAGAAAAAGTTAACTGATGACTCTGCATTATAGACCCACTTTGGTGAATAGTTGTCTAATTTTATCTCAGCTAGCCACCGCGGACAATTGTTTTATGAAGAGAACTTCATAATTACGGACTACCATTTCCCACGTCAAAAAAATTACTTTCTCATTTTGGTTCTTCTGGTGAACATACAACATATCTACCCTACCACTTGATTGCTGGGTTAAGCAACATGTGTTGTGTAATAGAGAAACGGTGGGAAGGAAGGAAACTTAACAGTAGAGTGGTGAGGTGTAAGTGTATGTAGGTATAGGGGAAGACAGTACAAGAAAGTGGGTATAGTAGGTAGGGGTGTGGGACTAGGTGTGTGGCAACATGGGTTGGTTGTGGGTTTATCTAGGTTTGTGTGCAAGAGTATAAAAGGAGTGGGGAGCAAAAAAAATATAAAGGATGGAATGTATTGGTTGTGTCAGGCATGCTGAGGAAAGACGAGAGTGTGTGGGTTTTGGTGAGATGCGACTTAATATTTGTCTCAAAAGTGCGTACAATCTAGGCTCAAGTGCAAGCCTATCGCTCAAGTAATAAACCCGGTAAGTCGGGATCGTATCCACATGGATCGAGATTGCCAAATAGTAATAAGAAAAATTATTAAATCTTGAAATGATTTCGTAAAAGAAACGAAAAGATGATTAAAAATTGGGAAAATTTCTATTAAAAAATTACTTAGCAAAACGAACTGAAAAGTGCAAAAGAAATTAGATCTGACAAATGGGAGAAAATAGGGTAGGGTACAATCCCTCAATCCTTAACAAATTACCGTATAGAATACTAGAATTGTAAATTAAAATTATTGACTAAATCCGGTCTTTATACATTCTAAGCATTACATATATGAGGGATCTATCCCGCATCATATGAAATCAAAGATAGATATAAAGCGGTGAATGAATCCAGTCTTTATATATTCTAAGCATTACGTATATGAGGTTCAAGCCCGCACCATACGAAATCAAAGATAAATATAAAGCGGTGCTTTCACGATTCAATCAATATTTTAATTTAACCTCTATTTTCTACATAAATAATTTGCCTTGGATTGAGTTCATGTACCCCAACCCTTGGGAATTTAGCTACTCATGATTTGGTTCAAGAATAAATTCACACACAAAATTATGGATCTACAAGACATGGGAAATAATTTGCAAATAATAAAAATAGAGAATGGAAAGATATTACTTGAATTCAGCAACAAAAATGGAATTGGAATCCAGAATTTCTTACAAACTAGGGTTCATGAAAACTCTTGAAGGAATAGAAAATTTGCTCTCAAAATCTAACCCTAAAATTCAATCTAGCACTTCTAACCTACTCCTAACCTAGCCTCTCTCTAGCAACTCTCTCTCTCTAGAATTCCACCCCCCTTGAAAATGAGGTAGAGCTTGGTCTTTTATAGCACCAAGTTGCATGAATTTGGCATCAAATTTCGCTTGTGGCACAAGTTTTCCAAGAGTTGCACTGCATTAAATGCATAATTAATGACAGAAATCCGCACATCCAGACTCTTCATTATCGCGCAACTTCAAAACATCGTAACTTCTTCACCGTAGCTCGGATTGAGGTGCCGTTTTTTCCAGTATTCTTGTAATTTAGAGCTATTCAACTTTCTAGTTGGCCCCACCTTCGGACTAAGGCTGAAAAATTACGAAAATGCCCTTCAACTCTTCATTTCTTGGTTTCTTTCACTGTTTTGAGCTCTCCTTCGCACTAACTTGCATGAAATACCTGTAAAACACATGAGAAATACACAAAACACGAAATACTTGCCAAAAAAGGTTAGTAGCATAAATAAGAGACAAATCCAAGCTAAATACACTGCACGAGATCATAAAAATACTGCAATTAAGGGGATAAATGTGAAGAATATATGCCTAATCACACCCCCTAACTTAGAACTTTGCGCGTCCCGAGCAATGTAAATGAAATTAGCCAAAATTCTACTCTTGAAAATTCTTTTATTAAAATAAAATTCCACTTTCGCAGGCAAGCGATTGCATTTAGCGTATGCAACAAGCCTTTAAACCCCTAGGTTACCCTAGTAGGACGAGTTTTGTCTCGTGAGGGTTTGCAGTGAATTTACCCACAAAATTCTTTATTGACTCAAATAAATATCAAAATACTTAAAAATTGTACAATTTAAACTTTTCTAAAAAATAATCACCATCAACTCATATTCAACTGTCTCAAACCATAGTGTGTGTGTGCAAAGCCAAAAATTAAACCTCAAATTTCCACCGATTGAGCATTACGTTACTTTCCGAAAATTCATTTTGATTCAAATTCTTACGGATGCACTCACAAACGAATCACTCAGATTGTGGCTATTCTCTCGGTATGCATGATATAAAGAGTAAATATAATGGACACAAATTCATGCATACAAAATTGAAAAGAAGGAAATTTATGGTGAAAAGATCTCATCATCGGATTACAGTTATTAGGAAACGGGAACATCAGTTCACACCATTTAATCTCTCATATTATCTTTTCATGTCTTAGCTCTCCATGCAGTAATTAATTTCGCCATTCGGACTCAGTTAGGACTTTTTGGGGTTAAAATGTGTAAAGGGTAAAAATGGGAATGGATGGAATGTTCGGAATTGGAAAATGTCCTTATGATGTCCATTTGTGCTTTTTCGGGCATTTGCTCATTTTTCTCTTTCTTTTTCAATTTTCATTTTTTTTTCACTATTTTTTTTTTTTTAACATTTTTTTTTTTCTTGCCCCTTTTTATTGCACAATTTGGACTTACTTGATGAATTTTCTCAATTTTCACAATTCCGGGCTATTTGGATTTTTCGGGTTGTCAAACGAAAGGGAAATATTTTATTAGGCTCAAAGTGGGTTGCAAAGGGATAATTTTTCACAACTTTTTATGGCTAATATTTTTGGGTAACAAATGAGGGCCTACTTCATTGTCCAAATTGCTAATCACATTACCATATGCATCTCGAGATTAGTTAAGTTTAGAGATATATTTAGCACGAATTTCGAGACAATAATTTCACACATTTCCCATAACCGATCAAAACAAAGGATTGAGATCATCAACGACTTATTAAAACGCTGAAAAGAACTTTGAGTTAATCATAAACTCGGATTGATTTAAAAACTCATAAAAAATTGAAAGGCTCGAAATCTCACCGGGTTTTATTAATCTCCACACTTATTCGTAAAGTCGTCAATTTTCTTTCAATTTCCATCTTTGGTCAATTTTGGCTTAGTGCATTATGAATTTTATAATTTGAGACTTTAAATAAAATAAAGGTGATATTTTTGAAAAATTTTAAATTCCAATTTTTATTTATTTTGAACAAAAATATTTTTGGTTTTTTTTCAAAATTTTTCAATTTTTTTTTTTTTTTTTTTTTTTGAAATTTTCTAAAATACACACTTGGAAAGAACATGTGATCAAATCAATGAATCTAAAAAATAAATGGGAAGAATATCCCACACCCCCTAACTTAAATGTTGCATTGTCCTCAATGCGAATCAAGAACACAACATAAAGAGAGGAAAAGAAAGATATTACCCAAATGGAGCGATCCTCGATGAGTGCGAGTCCATTGAATCTACAAAACATGTTAGAACCAAGCATAACAAAAAGAATAACAAAAACTTTAACTAATGAAAACTAGACTATAATAAAAACGAAAAAGAAAAAGAAAAAAAAACTAATTATGTACAACCTACAATTTGAACGTCTAATAAATCATACACTAAAAGTCGAAAAATTTGAGGGTCCACCCAAAATACAATTTGACTTTGAGGGATTAATGGTGTACCCTCATTAGGATGCATGCCTCCCGAAAAGTAAGAATTCCGTTTGAAAAACGGAAGGCATGTGAAAAGTTTAAAAAATGAACCATCACTAATTACAAAATTTAGGGGGATAATGAAGGATTTTGGTGCATAAGAGGACAAGTCCCATTGGGATCCAAGATATATAGAATCACGTTCCAAAGATTTTTCAAGTAGTATGGGGAGAGGAGCCCACAAAAAGGAACAATCCATATTAGAAAACAATTTAAGCATAGAGTGCTTGTCCTCATAAACCGGAAAATGATCCTCTTGTTGCGTAGCACGTGTGTTGGTCTCTAAGTCGGACGATATTTGAGTCGTATCTTCAAGTATCTCCGAAGACTCAAATGGTATGGGTGAAGGTTTGGGAAGGAGGAATGCATCAATTCTATTGTCCCACTCGCTTTCGTCCAAATGACAAATTGAGGCCCAGAAAGATTGGACTTCATCATTAAGGCTTGCATCTACCTGTCCAAACTCGCGCTCAAACTCTGCTAGGCTCAACTCCTCTAGCTCTCTCTCTTGCTTGGTGTCCTCAAAATTTTTTCCCTCAAAATTTTCAATTGGATCTGGTGGAGTGACACGTCTAAGTGTGTGGCCCGTAAGATGAAGCATCTCAAAATAACATTCCCATACAAGAAGCGGATCAACATCCTTAAGACATTCATCCAATTCTTGTGATGGATTTAATGGTTCGATAATAGTGGGGACACAAGGAGACAAATGATCTTCAACCTCAAGAGGTTTTGAAATATTTATAATAGGTTGAGATTCAAAAGAACTTGGATCAATTTCATTGATTTCATTCTCAAAAGTATTAGGTGAAGCGCAAGTCTCGACCTTTTCTAAGTTGTCCAAATAATCATTCAACTCCTTGCAAGTTGCTATAATTTTCGACTCGAGAACAGCACGGTCATCAGATTGCTTTTGTAGATCAAGTAAGAGTTCTTCCAAAGTAGGCTTTCTTGGTTCTAGCACCTCGAATTCCTCATTTGGTTGAAAACTTACTTCATCTTCAAAACTATCGGAAAAAAAATCCTCATTGGGTTCAAATAATGCATCTAACTCTTGCTCCCAATAACGATTTTTTTCGCGATATTCTTTTTCAAGTCTTTCTTCTTCAAGCAATTGATTTTGATAAATTTGGAGTTTCCCAGCACTAGGCTTGTATTTAATATAATCATCTTTAGTGATATTGATCCAATGGTCATAAGTCTTGAGTGCCTCCTCTTCCTCACTATTAGCATAACAATTAAAGCCACCAAAAGAGTTAAAATAAGACATTTCAAATTGGGCAATTCAAGAACGTGACACCCATTTTTTTTTTTTTTTCAATTTTTGTTATATTTTTTTTTTTTTTTTTTTCGAAATCACTTGTAGATAAAAATAACTTTCTTAAAAATTTAACAATTTCAATCCCCGGCAACGGCGCCAAAAACTTGACGCGACTTAATATTTGTCTCAAAAGTGCGTACAATCTAGGCTCAAGTGCAAGCCTGTCGCTCAAGTAATAAACCCGGTAAGTCGGGATCGTATCCACATGGATCGAGATTGCCAAATAGTAATAAGAAAAATTATTAAATCTTGAAATGATTTCGTAAAAGAAACGAAAAGATGATTAAAAATTGGGAAAATTTCTATTAAAAAATTACTTAGCAAAACGAACTGAAAAGTGCAAAAGAAATTAGATCTGACAAATGGGAGAAAATAGGGTAGGGTACAATCCCTCAATCCTTAACAAATTACCGTATAGAATACTAGAATTGTAAATTAAAATTATTGACTAAATCCGGTCTTTATACATTCTAAGCATTACATATATGAGGGATCTATCCCGCATCATATGAAATCAAAGATAGATATAAAGCGGTGAATGAATCCAGTCTTTATATATTCTAAGCATTACGTATATGAGGTTCAAGCCCGCACCATACGAAATCAAAGATAAATATAAAGCGGTGCTTTCACGATTCAATCAATATTTTAATTTAACCTCTATTTTCTACATAAATAATTTGCCTTGGATTGAGTTCATGTACCCTAACCCTTGGGAATTTAGCTACTCATGATTTGGTTCAAGAATAAATTCACACACAAAATTATGGATCTACAAGACATGGGAAATAATTTGCAAATAATAAAAATAGAGAATGGAAAGATATTACTTGAATTCAGCAACAAAAATGGAATTGGAATCCAGAATTTCTTACAAACT
This sequence comes from Sambucus nigra, assembly GCA_949130495.1. Classification (NCBI taxonomy): domain Eukaryota; kingdom Viridiplantae; phylum Streptophyta; class Magnoliopsida; order Dipsacales; family Adoxaceae; genus Sambucus; species Sambucus nigra. Next base: position 380,807,422 of record OX422215.1, on the reverse strand, counting down.
AGGGTTCATGAAAACTCTTGAAGGAATAGAAAATTTGCTCTCAAAATCTAACCCTAAAATTCAATCTAGCACTTCTAACCTACTCCTAACCTAGCCTCTCTCTAGCAACTCTCTCTCTCTAGAATTCCACCCCCCTTGAAAATGAGGTAGAGCTTGGTCTTTTATAGCACCAAGTTGCATGAATTTGGCATCAAATTTCAATTGTGGCACAAGTTTTCCAAGAGTTGCACTGCATTAAATGCATAATTAATGACAGAAATCCGCACATCCAGACTCTTCATTATCGCGCAACTTCAAAACATCGTAACTTCTTCACCGTAGCTCGGATTGAGGTGCCGTTTTTTCCAGTATTCTTGTAATTTAGAGCTCTTCAACTTTCTAGTTGGCCCCACCTTCGGACTAAGGCTGAAAAATTACGAAAATGCCCTTCAACTCTCCATTTCTTGGTTTCTTTCACTGTTTTGAGCTCTCCTTCGCACTAACTTGCATGAAATACCTGTAAAACACATGAGAAATACACAAAACACGAAATACTTGCCAAAAAAGGTTAGTAGCATAAATAAGAGACAAATCCAAGCTAAATACACTGCACGAGATCATAAAAATACCGCAATTAAGGGGATAAATGTGAAGAATATATGCCTAATCATAGGTATAGGGGAAGACAGTACAAGGAAGTGGGTATAGTAGGTAGGGGTGTGGGACTAGGTGTGTGGCAACATGGGTTGGTTGTGGGTTTATCTAGGTTTGTGTGCAAGAGTATAAAAGGAGTGGGGAGCAAAAAAAATATAAAGGATGGAATGTATTGGTTGTGCCAGGCATGCTGAGGAAAGACGAGAGTGTGTGGGTTTTGGTGAGATGTGTGTGGTAGTTCCGGTTTGGACTTGTTTACACGTTACAGAAGAGTGAGATGAGTTGATTTAAGATCATAATTTTTTTCCCGTTTAGATGGGATTTGATTTGGAGGTACTAGTAATACACGAAGACTTATTTGATAAATAGGTACATTTTTATTTAGAGGTAATATTTTGGTTCATTTTGTTTATAAACTTTTGTTTGCACTTCTCTCTTTTGCTTATATTATTTTGTAGGTGATTCTATTTTGCTGGATTTGATCTCAAATATTTTCATTGGGGGTTCAATGAGGTATTTTCTGGATTTGATATTAGATATAAACTATTAAATTGGAGAAAAACTCTATGATATAGAAGAAACATATAAGGGAAACGAAACTATTTATCTCAATCTCTCACAAGTAAATAATTAGTTTATTTCATGCAACTTCTTATTGGTTGAGGATAAACTTTTTCTAATAGTCAATATTTTTAAAAAAATGGATAAAGAACTAATTTAAATCGTGAACTAATATACTTTTTAAAATTCTTTATATTTAGTTTATTTATGCCATTATTTTTTAAACTTTTTTGAGTTTTAAATGTCATTTTTGTCGTGGAATTGAAATATGCCTAAATACGTGTGGAGACATTGAACATTTTTATCCGCATGAGAGCAAAACATACTCTTATTATAATAATTTTTGTGGGGACATATTATGTAGTGTGGATAGTTCTATAAACAAATGAGATTATGGTCAATGTTTTTAAAATTACACTTTGTTTTATCGGGGAATGAAGTTTTTTCCGTTTTGTAATTACGTACTTCGGAAATTTTTGCCATTTTGCAATAACGTACTTTTAAAATTTTCCAATTTTTTAAAACAAATAGGTTCGTACAATAAGTTCAAAAATTGTTTATCTGTTGTGAACTAAATGACGTATGGTCCAATCAACGATCTACACTTTCGAAAATATGTGTCGTGCCTTTAGGCATGGGCATACCCTAGTATGTATGTGTGTATATATATATTACATGCTTATGTGAACGATTTTGGGTATACATTATGTATTATATCTATGTAAGTTACATGCTTATGTGAACACACCGTTACTCTTGGGGAATCTATCGGTTAGGGTTGGTTTGATGGTTTGGCTCGGGTACCGCACTCTCAGCTGCTAACACGGGACTTTGTTAAGGTCAATATGTTATGGTCACACATTCAGGATGATTAGCTCCTCGCAATGTGAAATGCAGATGATTCGATCTATCGATTGAGATAGTTGATGGTGTTACTGCATGTTGACATGTTTAAATCATACATTTAGGATGTCACTGCCTCGCAATGTGAGACACAAAGTGGCTCAACCCACCGAGTGGGTTTGAGTATGGGACTAGCCGATGGTGTTACTACGTAATGATCTCCATATTTATAATAGTATGTATATGTTTTAAAAATCCGTTGTAACAACTCGTAATTCTGAGGACATAGAATTTAATCATTTTGGTGAAATAGAATTTTATAAATTTGGAGTAATTTATTTAATTTGGAGAATTTAGATTTTTAATTAATTCAGACTATTTTTAAATTTTATGTGTGTCGTATTTTGAGGTCGAAATCGGAGAATTTTATAGAATAACTGGGACGATGATTCGGAGGTCACGGTTGTGTCCGGAGAGGTCGAAATAGTCAAAATAGTGTACCGGGGGGTAGTAATTGAGTCTTGGGGCCTTTTTCGACATAACCGGGACTATATGGGGGTATTTAAGTCTTTTGAATTCGGCCCATAGGCTTAATTTAGGGATTAGGGAAACTTAAAACTAGATTTAATAAAGTTGGGCAGTCGTTATTCATTTCTAAACACAAAAGTTTGAGAGAGGAGAGATAGTAGAAAGAAGAAGATGAAAAGATGACGGAGAAGACCATTCTGGGCAAGTTTTTCGAGAAGAAGTCGTCGAATTTATTCCACCGAGGTAAGTATTTTCTTGCTTTATGTTAGTTGTAGTTAATAGTGCTAATAATTCAATTTTTGGTAACAAATGTGGAAATTGGAAATCATTGTGTATAAATATTACAAATTCGATGTTGAAGAAAATTAAATCTAAACCTATGTGAATAAGATGAATCTGGAAAAATTGACACATTGGAGATTTGTAAATTCTGGGTTTCTAGAGGTTGAAGATGATAAAGGGATAAAGACATTTTTGAGAACATAAAATGTAAGAGATTCATAAAATTCTGGATTTTCTAGAGGTACTAGATGATGAAGAATTTTTTAAATGGTGATATTTGTAATTGTTAAAATTAATAATTAAGACTTGAAATTTTTAAGGGAAAGCGTAAACTTATTTGGGTCAACTAAATCCCTGATAATGGTAATGATGATGGATGATATAATCATGGGAAATGACTAGGTAATGATTGGAAATGATTGGTGAGAAGAATTGGAGTTGGGAGAAACAGAAAAACGCAGCAGCGTTGAGCAGGCCCTGGGAACCCGGTGAAGATTTGGAGTTGGGAGAAACACAAAAATGCAGTAGCGTTGAGTAGGTCCGGGGGGACAGATCGATCGGGGTCCCAGGAACGGTCGACCGAGGGTCAATTTCTGCCTGATGCATGGAACGTTAAGGGGAGATATATATATATATATATATATATATATATTTTAAACTTTAAATGAGGAAAACTTTGTCATATGAACTCGGATTTATGAGCTGTTTGAGGCCACGCGTAGCTAAATGAGAGGAGTACGCAGTCCTAGGAGTGTTATTATTTAGACAAAAATTGTAAAAGGTCTAAAATACCCTTGAAGTTGTAATGAGGGGCGATAATTCACCGATTAGAAACCAAAATTTGTAGGGACCTTGGTATGACTAATAGGAGAGTATTCGAGTATATAGGAGGTGAATTGTATAATCCTATAGTTAATAATAAATATCAGGGTGTAGCTATTTAGTGTGGGGCATAGAAATTACGAATGGACTCGTTAATACTTGGGATATGTATAAATATGTGAATTATATATTTAGATGTATGCATGTGAGTTGAATGAAAATTGTGTTTATTTATTTGTTACTCGAGGATGCTATCTAGGAGGTTGCGCATAATGGACAGTCCCACCCTGAAGATATCAACGGGGTTTGGATTGTGCTCCAAATTATAGTGCTCGGGTGGTTCCTATCATGATGAGAGGGGACATCACACAGGTCTTTAAGGAAGGTGTATAGAAATTCTAAGGCCTATGTATTTATAATCGCCTCGATTATTTATTTACGATTTGGTATCGGTGGTGAGATTCTGACCCGATGACCAGAGGTGACACGATATGTTTTTTGCACTCGATAGCAAGTACTAGATTGCATCTAATAGGACCAAGCTATGAGAATGGGTGTATATATATATAAGTAGTGAGTGATATGTGTATATATCTATAGATGATGTGTGAATGTCTATTGACAGTATTGATGTGACATTTAGTATATTCATATAGACGAGGGTTTTATGTACTATACTAATTATGATAGTGTGTTTAACTTACAACAGGGTGATTATTGGGCTAGTGTAGGTAGCTAATGTGTCTCGTTGGACAGAGTAATGACTAGATAGGATAAATAAATGCGATAGGTGTGCACTGTAGAAAATGGGTGAGGTTGTCTTCAAGAGAGTGTGACCGTGAAATCAACAAATTTCATTTATTACAATAAAATGTTTTTTAAATATTTTTAAATAATTAGGCTCTAACCCGTTTGCAAAATATTTTCTTTTCTTAAAAATCATTTTAAATGTCCATCCACAGGGACGCCAGGCTTAAAGATCCGTCCAGGGATTCGATGTTGCAGTATGTGTGGGTGCATGCAGGGATTGGAGTAGACGCCTCAGTTGATTCATTATAGTTTAGGAATTCATGATTTTCAGTATTTCTCTTTGGTCGTGTTGCCCCTACAGTACTTATTCATTTCATTATTTCGGCTTGTATTGAATTTTATTTCTTTAGCTATTAGACTTGTTATTTGGATTCAGATTTTGAGCCGATAGTTTCTTCGATGGGTTATTTATTTATTCATTCATATTCTGTGATAAGTGGAATTATATTAATGCATGAATGGTTTAAATAAGTTTTTCTTATAGTGTTAATTGTTAAGTGAAAAGATAAAATTTGGCACCGACTCAATTAACTAGTAGGTGATTAGTAAGTAATAAAATTTTCAACTGTGATGCTAAGAATGAACCAAATGGAAATCCTATTTAATAAGATAAAGGACTGGTAACCCGATATTTAATTGGGCGGGGTATCATAGATAGTATCAGCGCATCAATTTCTAATGTCCTTAGGATCTGTGTGGCTTATTACGTTTCAGCTGAGTGTTCTTTGATACAGAACCCTATTGTAGTATTCCTCATTGCGTATGCGTATTTATGATCTTCTGTCGATTACTTTGTATTTGATGGTGAACTTATACATATTTCAAATCTTATTTCAGATGCCGCCTAAGAGAGGTAGATCGGCTAGAGAAGAAATGAGAGATGAGGAGAGAAAGGCTTGTCAGGAGCCAGTGGTTTCGTAGCCACAGCCACCACCAGGGATGATGACGACTGCATAGTTAACGCGAAGATGACCGCAATGGCACAACATTTTTTGTAGAATCAGCCATGGTCGTTAGTGGCACCCGACGTTCAGGCCCACTAAGGGCAGTCCAATTGGTAGAAAGCAAGAGAAGCATTTCAGAAGGGTCACCCGCCAAAATTTTAGGGTAATTCACATGCAGTTCCACCTGCATATGACTAAGTGAAGTGACACTCATAAAAAGTTCTTGGCGATATTCAAGCTTACAGGCGCTGCTTTTTAGTGGTGGGAGTCTGTGACCACCGCAGATGAGAGAGCTATGATGAGCATTGAGGAGTTCTAGGTGCGGTATAACTGTAATTATTTTTCGTCCGCCACTCAAATAAAGATGGAGTGGTAGTTTCTCAATATTTCTCAAGGAGATAGGACCATGGAAGAATACAAAGAAGAGTTCACTCGGTTAGAAAATTTTGCGAAAGATGAAGTAAACATTGAATAGAAGAGGATGCATAAGTTCATAGGTTGACTTTCTTGGAAAATTCGACAGCACTTGTTGGTTAATCCGGCATTTGTGACATAGATGCAATGCTACTTCATTTCCAGGATCAGCATTTTCATATGAAGAATGGAAACAGAGTGCGTGGGTCCAATCATAATGAAAAGGTATTTGGGAAGGGTGCCAGTGGGGAGAAACAACAGTAGGAGCGGGATCTTCAGCAAGGGAACCAAGCAAAGAGGTTTAGGTTCGGGGGTTATCGATCCGAGGATGTTGGGTTCAGGTTTGGTCAGCAGGGCCCTTGGCAGCAACAATAACATTTTGTTCCTCAGGGCCGCCAGGGCCAAGGGAATGGCAGGGGAGATCGGATAGGACAAGATCAGGGGCATGGAGGATTTAATGGAAAATGTTTCATTTGGGGAGAGACATTCCATAGGAGGAGAGATTGTCTTGAGAAAGGGTGAGGGCAACTACAGGATGAGGTTCTGGATGTACAACCACTACAATAGTTCATGGGCCAGTTCAGACGAGAGAACTTTGATTAGGGACCCATTGACCAAGTGAAGCAGTTAGAGTATGGAGGTAAAATGGAATTATTATCCTATGAGTATCGGGGAAATTTTTATAATATGGGGTTGTCACAAATAACATTATGAGCACTTTGGTGGGTGTGTCGGCCATAATAGCCTTATTAAGTATATATGTAATTAATTATTGTGGGTAGCGGGGCTCTTTGGTGTGGCCTAGGAGAGAGAAGGTGTATACACTAAGAGGATGTTTACATTACGTGTTAGTTTACTACTTTCGAGAGTCATGAGAATATAGTAGACTGTTATAGTAGGACTTCATATTCGCTGTTCGAGGGCATGATTTATTTTTGCTAGGTATCACCTGAAAGAGGGTATAGGTATATATATGTGTATATATGTTATAGTGTGTTTCATATTGAACTTATAAGAATATGTTTATATTGGTATTTTATCTCGGTGAGTAGGGATATTTACTGATATGATTCAGGGTAGATTGACTAATGATCGAGCGGACAGATATAACTTGTAAATTTGTTCGCGCTAAGAAACTTGTGATAGTAAGAGCGCTGTGATGTGTGTTGTCTTTTGTAACATGGAAGTATATGAGTATATTTTATGTCAATAGAAAGGGATTTAAGGGTATGTGTTATGGACTGGGGGCCTAACAGATCTCGACAACCGACAATGTTAGGTAGCAGTGTATCGGGGGGTTCCTTTCTTGGATTTCTCTTTACGAGACGTCCCACGCATGAAACTTAGCGCAACGTTGAAAGTGGGGAGAGGTTTGGGCATTTAGGACTTGAATTAGTACCTTAGTTATTGTTCGTTTATGCAGTTATATCTGAGGGATGATAACAATGTTACAAGTTGAGGCTAGTGGAATCGTGTAACATTTTTGCAGATAAGCACAGGAATAGGGTGTATGGGTACCCTGGGTAATTAAATTAATTTTAATATAATTTGTTATTAGAAGTGGTAGAGATATGTGCAGATATTTTAGGGGTATGTGATTAGGGAGATATTCAAGTTTTGCAGTATTAGACTTAGCTTAATTTTGAGGACAAAATTCCTTTGTAGGGGGGGGGGGGAGTATGTAACATTCGGAAAGACATGGAATTTAATTATTTGGGTGAAAATAGAATTTATAAATTTGGAGAAATTTATTGAATTTGGAGAATTTATTTAATTTTAAGAATTTAGATTTTTAATTAATTCAGATTTTTTTAAAATTTTACGCATGTCGTAGTTTAAGGTCGAAATTAGAGAATTTTATTAAATAACTCGGACGATGATTCTAAGGTCACGTTTGAGTCCAAAGAGGTCGAAATAGTCAAATAGTGTACCCGAGGGTAGTAATTGGGTCCTGAGGTTTTTTTAGACATAACCGGGCGTATATGCGGGTATTTAAGTCTTTTGAATTTGGCCCATAGGCTTAATTTCCAGATTAGGAAAACTTAATCTAGATTTAAGAGAGTTGGTTAGACTTTATTCATTCCTAAACACAAAAGTTTGAGAGAGGAGATAAAGGAGAACAGAAGAAGGAGAAGACCATTCCGAGAAAGTTTTTTCGAGAAGAAGTCGTCGGATTTATTCCACCGATGCAAGTATTTTCTTGATTTATGTGAGTTCTAGTTCATAGTGCTAATAATTAAATTTGTGGTAAAAAATGTGAAAATTAGAAATCATTGTGTATATATATATTGCAAATTCTATGTTGAAGAAAACTAAATCTAAACCCATGTGAATAAGATGAATCTTGAAAAATTGACACATTGGAGAGTTGTAAATTCTTGATTTCTAAAGGCTGAAGATGACAAAGAGATAAAGAAATTTTAAGAACTCAATATGTTAGAGATTCATAAAATTCTAGATTTTCTAGAGGTTTTAGATGATGACGAAATTTATAAATGGTGATATTTGTAATTGTTGAAATTAATAATTAAGACTAAAAATTATTAATGAAATGCGTAAACTTATTTGGGTCAAGTAAATCCCTGAGAATGGTAATGAGGATAGATGATATAATACTGGGAAATGAGTAGATAAAGATTGGAAATGTTTGATGAGAAGAGTTGGAGTTAGGAGAATCACAAAAACGGAGCAGCGTTGAGCAAGTCCGGGGGACCGGTCGACCGAGGTCCCATGACCTGTCGATCGGGGGTCTATTTCTGCTTGACGCGTGGAACAGTTAATGGGCAAAATATTTATTTTATATTTTTTATTTAAATTTAAATGAGGATAACTTTGTCATACGAACTCGGATTTATGAGCCGTTTGTGGCCATGCGTAGCTAGCTGAGAGGAGTATGCAGTTCTAGAAGTGTTATTATTTAGAAAAAAAAATATGTAAGGTCTAAAGTACGATTGAAGTTGTAATGAGTGACAATAATTTATCGATTGGAAACCAAAATTTGTAAGGCCCTTGGTATGAGTAATAGGAGAGTATTCGAGTATATAGAAGGCAAATTGTATAATACAATGGTTAATAATAAATAACGGGGTGTAGCTATTTAGTGTGGGGCATAGAAATTACAACTGGACTCGTTAATATTTGGGATAAGTATAAATGTGTGAATTATATATTTAGATGTACGCATGTGAGTTGAATCCAAAATTGTGTTTATTTATTTGTTACTCATGGATGCTATCTAGGAGGTTGCGCGCAGTGGACGGTCCCACCCTGAAGATTCCAGCGGGGTTTGGATTATGCTACAAATTATAGTGCTCGGGTGGTTCCTATCATGATGAGAGGGGACGTCACATAGGTCTTTAAGGAAGGTGTATAGAAATCCTAAGGCATGTGTATTTATAACCGCTTCCATTATTTGTTTACGATTTGGGATCGGTGGTGAGATTCTGACCTGGTGACCAGAGGTGACACGAGATGTGTCTGACACCCGATAGCATGTGCGAGAATGCATCTAATAGGACTTAGCTCTGAGTATGCGGTGTGTATATATATAAGTAGTGAGTGATATGTGTGTGTATATATAGATGATGTGTGACTATCTATTGATAGTATTGATGTGACATTTAGGATATTCATATAGACGAGGGTAATATGTATTGTACTAATTATAATAGTGTGTTTAACTTACAACGGGGTGGTTATCGAGCTAGTGTAGGTAGCTATTGTGTCTAGTTGGATCGAGTAATGACTAGATAGTATAAATAAATGCGATAGGTGTGCACTGTAGAAGAGGGGTGAGGTTGTCTTCAAGAGAGTGTGACCGTGAAATCAATTATGAATACTATATACTACGCATTTAATTTATTTTAATAAAATGCTTGCTAATTTTTTTAAATAACTGGGTTCTGACCCATTTGCAAAATATTTTCTTTTCATCAAAATCTCTTTAAGTGTCTAGCCAAAAGAACATCAGGCTTAAAGATCTGTTCCTGGGATTCGATGCTGCAGTATGTGTGGGTGCATGCAGGGATTGGAGTAGACGCCTCAGTGAATTCTTTCTAATTTAGGATCTCATGATTTCTGGCATTTCTCTTTGGGCGTGTTTCCCCTACAGTACTTATTCATTTCATTATTTCGGCTTGTATGGAGTTTTATTTCTTAATCTGTTGGACTTGTTATTTGGATTCAGATTTTGAGTCGATAGTTTCTCCAGCGGAATATTTATTTATTTATTTATTTATTTATTCATATTCTGTGATGGTTGGAATTATATTAATGCATGAATGGTTTAAATAAGTTTTTCTTATAGTGCTAACTGTCAAGTCAAAAGATAAAATTTGGCACCGACTCAATTAACTAGTATATGATTAGTAAGTAATAAAAATTTTGACAGTGATGCTAATAATGAACCAAATGGAAATCCTATTTAATAAGATAAAGGACTGATCACGCGATATCTAATTGGGTGGGGTGTCATATCCGTTAGGTGAGGGGTGTATCGATACAAGGAAGGTCCCCAAAGATATATTCCTTCGTGCAATTATTATGAGACTTATATTGTATATGATATTAGTCCATTGATGGACACTTTGATCGAAGGACCTATGTCATATTATGTATTTTGATATGAGATTGAGTTTATTTTATTGTACGGGTGACATGAGTGGGGGCTAGTACGGGTTCTGAATGTGTATATATGATATAGTACAATGATGGGAACATTTATTTTAGAAGATATTAAACAAGGGAAAATGTTACGTTAAGAGACTGTGTGTATCTTAATTAGTAGAAAAGGTGGGTTTGTGGGTATTTTTTGTACATGTGTAGTTAGTTACATCCCATGTTAGTATTTTGTCATGTGATTATTACTTACTAGTCTAATGATAGTGACATATGAGTATTGTTTATGCCTTGGAAAATAACTCTCGTGTATTATTTTCTCTGTTACATGTGAATGTCAAAGGATTGACATGTTTATCATAAATGAGTCACGAGATTATTAATGTTTTGATGCTGTAAGTTATTTCTTACAACTTGAGGGAGATGAACCAAATCTATAAACTCTTTTTCCCTCATACATATTATTATTATTATATACGGGAATGGCAAGGCTGAGCAACCGGACTGATAGTGGTTGGATATTCAGCTTATTATCTTAGAGTAGGAGTTGTTTTCATTTTTGTAGTCATTTGTATTCAGGAGATCACTTGATTAGAGTTGGTTACAATTGTATTTATATTTTAGTCAAGGCTTTTGTATGAAATAGAATTATATTAGTAAATCAATTCAATTGGAGTTTCATTTTTTATCTCAGTCAAGTTTATCTTTTTCTCATTCATATTTCGCATGTCGTAGATGGTCTCTATTTATTGTTGTTTTTATTTATCGTTGATGTTGAGAATGATATAAAATGCATAAATCTCCATGTATTCGGCGTTTATCATGATCAACACGGTGTGGAAAATAGGTGGTGTTACACACCCTAGTTTAGTTTTCTCAAGTGCGAAGATGTATTGCTTGTTATTTTTGATTGATTTAATTCAAGGAGCTGGTTGATAAATATATATTGTCAATTGAGTAAATAAGTGAGGTTCAATATGGGTTCATTAACTACATTCAAGTTAATATAATCAACTTAGAGCTATTAAGTAATTTTCATTTTGTTTTTTTAAATAATTTTTATTTATTTTTCATGCAAAAATTTACAATCTAAAATTCTAATTACAGGTTTATGAGTAAAAATTTATTTATGGTTGATATTTGTATAATTGAGGTCTAAGGGGATGAACACAAAGAATCTCCAAATCAAGGGGGCTTGGAAGATGACAAATTTTCTTTTCTTTTTTTCATATTCTTTTTATTACAGTGATTGTAATTAATTGTTTTATTATTCTAGAACGCTTCAAACATCTAATTTCATGGCATTGGTTAGTTAATTTTCGGGATGGATTTAAACTTTTTTAGATATTATTGTTTTGTAAATAAGAATTGTGCCATTATATTTGGGCTCAGTTTTTAATTCAATGTTATGAAGATTGTTGGTTTCTTATATTAATGGAAATATAAAATCAAGTTAATGTTGGTTGAAATAAAGAATGTTTCCATTATATGATTGTCTTTCTGCAAGAAATCATATCTATTACAAGTTTAATTGAATACATGACTGTTTAAATTATAATTTTCAGATGTTTATGAACAAAGTTTCATATAAAAATAACATATGTGATGTTTTTTTATAGGATCATTACATGAAGACACATTTTTTATGATAGTCGAAAAATAAGGTCATATAATATGTACTTTTCTGACACTTTTTTTAGGCTTATGAATTTTCAAATGACACTATAAAACTTGATGCTTTCGTAGAGTAAAAAACTTCATGAATATATTTTAGGGGAAAGTATTCTTAGATCCCTCACAAACAAATTTTAATCACTAAAGGAATTTTGATAAATTTTAAACACTTAGGTCAACTAATTCTCTTCTTGTAGAAGTTCACGCTAGTGGCATAACAAGTGGACCTAATTATAAATTGTCCTTAAGTGTTTAAAAATTGTTATCAAGAGACCTAATTGTAAATTACCCTATATTTTGTGACACTTTTAATGGTCATAAAACACCTTTTTTCCTATAGTGTATTACGCCTATGCTGACATTTGTGGTCCACACACCCGATTGATAACACATGAATTTCATGTATCATGGTGGAACTGTGTAAGGACATAAATTTCCAATTAAATCCCTTGTTGTTTTGGCTCAATTCCGAAAAAAAAACATTTGAGTCATAGGATAGAAAACTTGACCATCCTTCAAGCCTATGACATGCAAGAGTTGAAGACGTAGCGACCAGGTCTTATAAAGATTCATCATTGTCGAGTTTCAAGTGTTATATTTTTACGTCATCAACATCGGATTCCATAGTCTCCAAAGGTATGAATGCATTTCTATATATATATATATAGGGAGACATGGAATAAGTTTATATTGGGTGTACTTTTATTTTAAAACTAAGGTTTATTTAAAACTTTAAAATAAAGTTTCTGGGCTAAAAATTGAATTTTTTAAACTTTCTAGTTTTTCGTTCGAAATTGTCATTCGAACGAGTCTTTCGTTCGAACGAGAATTTCATTCTAACGAGGTTTGCCTACGACTTTGCCACTGGAACTTCGTTATATAGTTCATTCGAACGAAATTTCGTTCGAACGAAAATGTCGTTCGAACGAGATTTCGACGGGAACAATTTTTTACAGTTTTTTTGGCACTTTCCCACTACTTTGTCCCACAATTCTTTCACAGAATTTAATGACTTTGGGAACAGAATTTTTCTAAGAACTTTTTCCATCTCCTAGAGAGTGTTTGAGAGCTTAATTCTTTCATAAAAAGTTCCCTTAGTGTTTGTTATCCAAATTGAGTTATTCAAAGAACAAAACCAAGTTTACACCCAATTGTTTGTTTTAATCCAAGTCTCAATCTATATATATATATATATACATATTGCTTGGAGATTTTGTTTGGCACCGGATTCATATCTACTGTAAAAGAGAGTTTGGGTTTTCTTCTACATCCCATAAAGAAGAAGCTTGTTTGCGTTGACTTCCCCACTTGGAGAAAGGCTCCTTGCTCGGGTGGCAGTGATCGAAACAGTCCGATCGGTGGATTTCGAGACTGCGGTGGAGCTCCGTGGTTATTCGCTAGGAAGAGGTGGATGCAAGAAGAAGAGCCGGGGCTTGGACAGAGTCAAGTCGAGTGTTGTAAGTCTTACTGCCTTGTATTTGTAAAACCGTACTTAGTGGATTTGAGGCTAGGGTCGTCCGAGGTTTTTTTCCGTTGTGGGTTTTTCCTCGTACATCGTGGCGTAGTGATTTATTGTTTATTTTACCTTTCGCATAATTCACATTAGATTCATGCTTAGGTAATTCAAGATAAAATTTAGTTTTAATCAGTACTTAATTAAATTGGTGCTAATTTGAAATTGGGTAATGTTTATGTTAATTTACATCAAGTCATCATCTAATTTGTTAAAATTGGTTTGGCCTAAATTGATAATATTGAAAATATGACTTAGGCAAATTTCTAGGACTTGAGTTAAATTTGTTAAAGTGAAAAACTCATTTGTTAATTTATATAAGTTCACTTTAAGTTGTGTTTAATTTTAATTTGAAAATAAATTAAAATTTGTTAATTTGTTTAATATTGAACCATCTACGCTTCCGCATATATTTAAAAGGAAATTGAAAATTATCTTTTTGTAGTAAAGCATTTAAAATTGGGGGGCCTATACTTTTCAAGTGGTATAAGAGAATTGAGTCAGAAAAGACTCTCGCTTTCAAATTGGTATCAGAGCGGGATCGCTAAATTATTGCGTTTAAGATCCTTTTTAAATAATTTTTGTCAAAAATGGAATTTTCCCCATTTTCAAATTTTTCTATTTTTGATGGTTTTCTCATGCTTGCACATGACTCTTCTCTTGCCATATCTTATGAGTAATTGCTTGCATGTCTTACATACTCTAGCTTTTGTGCTTAATGATATATCTTTTGCTAGTTGTATGTTTTGTTTATCCTTCTTCTAGTCTATGGTTCATAACCAATCACATGCTAGAATTATGATTTTAGTTTATCTTTTGTATTTTATTCTTTCATTTTATTTCGCATTAAATGAAAAATACAAAAAAGATTTTTGTTTATCATTTGTGTTTTACTCTTTTCGTAATTTATGCTTAATAAAAAATACAAATGATTTTTGTGTGTCTTTTGAGTAAATATTTCTATTTTTGGTTAAAAATTTGAAAAACTCAAATAGATTTTATTTTGTGTGTATTTTGGTTTTACACACATTTGGTCGCATATGTTTGTGTTTGAATCCTCATTTCGCTTCCATGTGACTAGAACTTTTGGTTAGAATTTTAATCCTTAAAATGTTCGTTATCATGCTTACATGGAGTAGCTTAATTTTGACTTGCTTAATGGATTCACTTTTATATGCCTTTACACACATGCACGAGCTTTTTGAACCTTAACGTCACATGTTATATTTGAGCTTTGTGAGGTGTTCTCCTACCAATCTTGTCATCTACATGTTATGTTACTTAGGAGGACTAGTGCATGTCAAAATCCGTTGCACGTGAGATTTGTGAAATATAAAAATAATATGTATAATTGTGCACGGGGAAGGGCTCCGAAAGGAAAAATATTATCCTTTACGAGTAAGCCACCGTTTGGATTGGACCTAAAAGAAATACGTGGTCCAAAGGCCTAAAAGAAAATATGGCATTAAAAGAAAAATAATTTGCCAAGGCCTAATTTTTTTAGTTGATTTATTCATCCAAAAGAATAATATATATGCTTATTGAGGGAGTTTGGATGATATATAAACGGTTTGCAGAAATGTTCGTTTATCCTAGTTGCGCTTTCGATGTCATGACTCTATTGGTTTGTAGAATCATCAACATACTAGGCTTGTATGCATTGTGTTTGTTTGTTCATTAGTTCACTTTATCCTGTCACGTAAAGGCTAAATTCTAGCTGATAAAGTTTGGAAATCAAATGCGAACTATGTGAACACGTTTAAGTGATTGGGTTTTAATTCATTGGTATCTTGTTCACACCCCTTCACTATTGTTTCCATATGACACATTTATGCTATAAGAGTGTGGAAAAACTTATGTTATTTAGTTTTGTATCATTTTGGTGTTTATATCTATACGTGTATCCTTATGCTTAGCTTGTATCTATTATGTATGCATATATATGATATTTTGTTTAAGTCTTTGCCATGTTTAGCTAGTTCATCCTTGCTTCTAATTCATCTTTGGTATCTATCTTGTTGCGAATTTTTTTTCCGATATCACATGCGTAGATTACTATAATTAATTGATATATTTTGTTCTCGTATCATAGTTGATATTCATATCTTTATGTGGATTAGTTGAATTTTAGTTGCCCGTGCTTCAATGTTCTCATCACTTTATGCACATTTGCATGTTTAGCTTGTTATCCCATTCTATTTATCCATTGTTTAGTTTAAGGGGTGTATATGCTTTTATTGGGGGAAATAAGTTACATTTTGATTCTTTAGCCTTTATCTATTCCTGAACAAAAAGGGGGAGAATGATAGGGGAAGAAATGGTATGTAATCCTATTGTCATCGTATCTTAGTTTGAGAGACTTTACTTAGGGTGAGAGCGCTATCTTCTTAGGTTGATCATAGTTGATAAAGAAGAGAATTAATTAAGTGGGAGTGTTTATTTATATTGCATTTAATATTTTAATATTCGCTATGCGTTTAATGTGTTGCTTAATTGTGCAGGTATTGTAAAGCGGCATTAAAGTGGCAAAGTGTTTAATTCGAAAAGGGGTATTTCGAGTCAAGCATTGTACTCTTTATTTTGGGTGGGATGTTTTTGCGTCTAGTGAGCTTGACGACCCTTTAGGATTTTTGTTTAGTTTTTGTCCTGGAATAGTCAAAGTGGGAGATTTGTAAGGACACAAATTTCCAATTGAGTCCCTTATTGTTTTGGCTCAATTTCGGACAAAAACGTTTGAGTCATAGGATAGAAAACTTAACCATCCTTCAAGCCTATGACATGCAAGAGTTGAAGACGTAGCGGCCAAGTCTTATAAAGCTTCATCATTGTCGAGTTTCAAGTGCTATATTTCTACATCATCAACATCAGATTCCATAGTCTACAAAGGTATGAATGCATTTCTATATATATATATATAGGGAGACATGGAATAAGTTTATATTGGGTGTACTTTTATTTTAAAACTAAGGTTTATTTTCAGAAGGTTTATTTAAAACTTTAAAATAAAGTTTCTGGGCTAAAAATGGAATTTTTTAAACTTTCTGGTTTTTCGTTCGAAATTGTCGTTCGAATGAGTTTTTCGTTCGAACGAGAATTTCGTTCGAACAAGGTTTGCCAACGAATTTGCCACTAGAACTTCGTTAGATAGTTCGTTCGAACGAAATGTCGTTCGAACGAGATTTCGGCGGGAATAATTTTTTGCAGTTTTTTGGCACTTTCCCACTACTTTGTCCCACTATTCTTTCACAGAATTTAATGACTTCGGGAACAAAATTTTTCTAAGAACTTTTCCCATCTCCTAGAGAGTGTTTGAGAGCTTAATTCTTTCATAACAAGTTCCTTTCCTGTTTGTTATCCAAATTGAGTTATTCACAGAACAAAAACAAGTTTACACCCAATTGTTTGTTTTAATCCAAATCTCTATCTATATATATATATACATCTTGCTTGGAGAGTTTGTTTGGTACCGGATTCATCTCTACCGTAAAAGAGAGTTTGGGTTTTCTTTTACATCCCACAAAGAAGAAGCTTATTTCCGTTGACTTACCCACTTGGAGAAAGGCTCCTTGTTCGGGTGGCGATGACCGAAACAGTCTGATTGGTGGATTCCGAGACTGCGGTGGAGCTCTGTAGTTATTCGCTAGGAAGAGTTGGATACAAGAAGAAGCATCGGGGCTTGGATGGAGTCAAGTCGAGTCTTGTAAGTCTTATTGTCTTGTATTTGTAACACCGTACTTAGTGGATTTGAGGCTAGGGTCGTCCGAGGTTTTTTTTCGTTGTGGGTTTTTCCTCGTACATCGCGGCGTAGAGATTTATTGTTTATTTTATCTTTCGCCAATTCACATTAGATGCATGCTTAGGAAATTCAAGATAAATTTTGGTTTTAATCACTACTTTATTAAATTGGTGCTAATTTAAAATTAGGTAATGTTTATGTTAATTTAAATCAAGTCATCATCTAATTTGTTAAAATTGGTTTGGCCTAACTTGATAATATGGAAAATGTGACAGGCAAATTTCTAGGACATGAGTTAAATTTGTTAAAGTGAAAAACTCATTTGTTAATTTATTTAAGTTCACTTTAAGTTGTGTTTAATTTTAATTTGAAAAGAAATTAAAATTTGTTAATTTGTTTAATATTGAACCATATACGCTTCCGCATCTAATAAAAGGAAATTACTCTTTGTAGTAATAAGAATTTAAAATTGGGGGGCCTATATTTTTCAAGTGGTATCAGAGCATTGAGTCAGAAAAGACTCTCGCTTTCAAACTATTATAACAAGATGGAAAATGTTAACATGTGATCTAAAGGCACATGTTTTGAGTCCTAAAATAGTAAGTATGAAAGTTCCACATGAGTATTTGTGACTTATTAATTGTATATCGGAATTATATCCCTATTATTTTTGGATTCTAAGTGTATGCCCTTATAACACATGTTATCGAATCCCTTATAAGATATATTAAATTGCATACATAGTATTTAAGGTAATGTGAAACATCATTGTCCCACGTATCCTTGGATATGGAGCAATGGTTTTGAACATTATGAAATTGCTTCTCGTTTATAGAAGTGGAGACCTTTCACCTTCTTGAGACTTAAGTGCCTTTATCCCCTTTTATTACCACCGTATTTACTCATCAAGTACGCCAATTTTCTTATTTGAGACATCCTTTCTCTACTATTCCCTTCTTTAAATAATTTTCCCTTTGCATCTTGGTTATTCTCTTTCCTATTTTTTATTTATGGAAAATGGGTCATAAATTAGAAATATCATTTGAAGAAAAATTTTAAATTTTTTGAATGCGGTATAGCATGTTATCCAAAATGATTTTGTGATTATGTTACAAAAATTATGAAATTTGTAATTACAAAATAATTAAAGAATTAATATGCAATGAAAAATAATAATTACAGAATTAATATGCAATAACACAGAATCTTGATTGAGGCAAATGTTAAACACTCTGACCTTAAGACGAATTTTTCCCCGAATTGATGCTTCTCGGACGCAGCAACAATCGTCTCTCAGGATACAACAATCTTACTTGCGAATGTAGCACCCCAATTTGCAAGTCTGTTTGAACCAACTATTGAGAACTCTCATATGAACTCAGAGAAAATATGTGGATTGACTTGATTAATTTCATTAAAAAAAATGAGACCCCAGGCCACTTATTTAAACAAAAATAAGTGCCAGTTAAAAACAGTTGGAAATCCCAACAGTCAAGTGTTAGGAATAATCGAAATTAACTGTCAATAGAAAGAAAAATAAAAAATTAAATAAAAACTGGGCCAAAATTCAATGAATTCATTAAGAATAACCCATAAAAATAAAATAAAGTACAAAAAAATTTGGCCCTAAATTTTTTATACTTTACCCAATTTAAAGTCCAAAGCCCGAGGCCAAAGGACCATGAGCCACTAGCCCCAGTCGAGTTGGTTCGGGTCAGGTGGGCGACGACAGCACGCGCGCGTGTGGGCTTAGAAGTCAACCCAAGCCCATGTAGGTCATCCCTACTTCAAAGAGTTGGAATATCCCAAGGACACCAAGCCTTTAAGACAAATTGGGTTATATTATTCAACACCCATTTTACACATTCTTCCTATGTGGGAAAAGATTTAAGTTAAACACTTCAACCATTTTCCATGTTCCAAGTGCGTACTTTGAGCTACAACTCTCATTCAATAATTTATGATTTTTTGCATGTGAGTATACCATGTTATACTCCTTGCGGAGGAGAACGAGTTATTACTTTAAGTTGTCTCGAAAGACGCATAGGTCCCATATTAAATTGATCCCAAATTTGTCCAAAATTTGAATTTTTGACAACTTAATAATCCATAAATTCTAATAATCCTCCACATGAATGAAACTGATGGTATCAACATAAGAGACTAAGAAGACACTAAGAGAGATCTTTAGAAAATTCATGTATCATGAGAAGTAGCTTTTGGCCTTGAATCTTCCCTAGTGAGAGACTATCAAATTTGCTTACTGAAGAGTGAACGCGTTGTCTTGAACTTTTCAGGGTTTTATATAAATCAAGTTAATAGTCTTCACACATTAATTTTCTGAACAAAGTTGCTTCTTTCGATTGTGTTCATTTTGGCCCTGAATAATTTCTGGTTTCATGAGTGCTTTAGAGAATTCAGCGTTTTGAACTTCTCATAGAAGCGGCCTCTTTACACTCACATGGGTCACTTTCCACTAAGAGTATCCTACTATACACCACTTGAATTTTCAATGTATAGGATGTAATACCCCGTAATTTTATTGATATTTATTTAAGGGATTAATTGAATTAAATGAGAATAAATTGGAAATTAATCATGGTATAAATACTAACGAGATGTGAGTTGGTATTTGATTATGATGTTAAAAATTTATTATTTCCGAGTATGTATGGTAATACATGAGTATTGATGATACCTAAATTGTCACGAGATAGATATACGACAATTTGGAAAATTTAATTGGGACGCGCGTGTCAGTCGCGTCAGGAACGTAATTAATTGAATTAAAAATTGAATTTTATTTTTATCAACCAAATGGTCATTTTGAGTGCGCCAACGTGTCCGGAAGGGTCGAAATAGTCAGAAAATACTAGCCGGAGGTTTAGTTTGGGTCCCGGGGCATTTTTAGGCCACACCGGCAACCCAAAAGGGTAGTTTGGTAATTTTAAAAATAGGGGAATTAAAACCCACGAATTTTAGAGGTTATTTTTATATTAGAAAAGAACCCACTAAGCCATTATCAGCATTTGGGAAGTTAGAGGGCTACGGGAGTTATAGGGAGGAGTTGGAAGAAGTTCCAAAAAGGAAACCCTAGCCACCATCACCATCTTTGGAAGAAATTTGTAGAGAGAGGGAGGAGAATCAACATTCAATTCTTCAACATCAAATCATAACATCTAAGGCAAGTGGTTTAATTATATTAATTCCAAGCGAATGTTTCTTCCATGCTTAGAATTGAATAATTGTCTTATATTATAAGTTTGATGAAAACCCATGAAATTGGAGGTAGGATTCATAATATGATATAGGGATTGCATGTAGAATGTTATTGGATGAATGTCATATACAAAATATATCTTTTGATGATGTGAAAACGGATTGATAAGGAGAAATTGTAGTCATTAAATTTTGGGTTCATGATTATAGGGTTTGGGACAAGGTTTAGGAATTTTGATGATTATATGTTAATTTAGGAAGCATTGACCCCATATATATGTTAAAGAGTGACCTAGGAGGACTTAGAGTAGTTTAATAACGTTAAAATACTATTGGGATGATCTGAGGATGAGTTTAGAGAAGAGAAAAATTGAGAAAAATGAAGTAGAGAATTTCTGGGCTGAAACTGCCATCTCGTTAGAAGACCTGCCCAGGTCGTTCGAACGAGCTTCTAATGAGATGACAGTATCTCTTCTAACGAGTTGGTAGTTCATTCGAAGCCTTTCGTTCGAACGACCTCGTTCGAACGAGACTTCTAACGAGTTGACAGAATGGCCTTTTGGCCTGATTTCATTTCTAATGTCCCGTAGACTTATTTAATTGGAGCATTAACCTTCCCTCATTGATTAGTGGGTATAATTGTGATAATTGGGGTACGTTGAGGAGTAGAAGTTAGAATCTTATAATAAAATCGGATGTCAATTGTGGAGTAGGAAACGAGTACCTAGTTACGGGGTGAGAAGGGTTGATAACGTTAATATGCAAAATCGAGGACTTGTAATCGTATAACATTAAATTACGGTATAAGAACGAGAAGTATACCTATATTAATAATACGAGATATCTCAGATGTGCGAATGCTTAGTATATGTGGTTTTATGTGTATAACATACCTACCATACTTGCTATCATGGGAGGTTTGCGTTCGATCAGGGTCATCTAATCTTTGTGTGCCTACGGGGGGATTTAGATTGGCACCTCGAGGGCATAGGTCAGAGAAGGACTTATTGAGAAGTTAATAAGTCTGCTGATCATGGGAGCGTAGGTATGTGCATGACCCATGTGATGTGAACTATGTTCGCCTCCATTGTTTGTGATTGTTGTTTATTGAAAACGATTCCTGAGAGATTCGGAATACGTGGTCCTTATGTACGTGATGTACCGGGATTGGATAGCAGAGTATGTGTGCACCGCAGCTTAGTCTCGGGGTGCTAGTAATGTATATTTATGATGAGAATAATATATTGTTAATTGAAATGAACTGTCATGATTAAATGCGAGTATAATTATAGCAACGTTATGTAAAGATAAAATGGATGATCTGTAGTATATTAGTATTGCTAATAATTGGGAAACCGAGAATTAATGTGAAGCTCTCTATTTAATTGATGATGTTGGAATTAAAGCGTGAATCGTATAGAAATGTTAGAATTTATTTAGGACTAATTAGATATGAGAATCACTAGAATGGGTACGGGTACGTTAGGAGTGCACAAATAGTCGAGAGGTGAGTATTTCATGTGAGAGCACGTCCTAACATGTATTTTGCATTTATTGTTTTATTGTCATTAAAACACTTGCTATATTTTAAAATGTTTTCCACAATCGGGCTCTGACCCGTTTGCTTTCAAATATATTTTCTTGTAAAAACCTTTTAGGTGCCCAGCCACAAGGACACCAAGCATAGGAGTTCCATTCAGGTGACGTGCTGTAGCTGTTGTGGAAGTTACAGGATCTTGTCAGTAGACGCCTCCATTTTCGATCTTGACTCTATTTATAGATTTCCTTATCAGTTGGGCATGTCGCCCTTTTATTTTAGAAACATTTTATATATTCATTTCATTTCAGATTTTGGGTTGTAATTAATTTAGTGATGCAGATTTAGCATTTGTTTATTTCAGTATTCGGATTGTTGTGAGGAGTATTCCTCCAGTTCCATTATTATTGCATGGTTATACTTGTCGTTTCATTGTGGTGGATTATGTTAGCATTTCTTATCTACTTGCTTGTTAATCGAATTTAATTAAAATTGACAACTCACTTTTTAAATACTAGGTGGTTAGTAATTATTAAAACGTTTTCGACAGTGGTGCTACGAACTGAACCGACTTGACATTTTGTATTAATTTAATAAAGGAGTAGCTACCCGGTATTTAATTAGTCGGGGTGTCACATAGGAGTCATTAAAAGCTAAGCTTATCCTCACATCCTTTGTAGGCAACACTTTTATCATAGGAATAGGTATGAGTTTGAAACTGAGTAGTGCTCTTTTTAAAGAGTCAGTCAAGATTCGATTGTCCCTTTGAACCTAGATCTTAAGATCTTCAGTCAACTAGGTAGGGTTGACATCAAGCCAACTCTTTATTTTATTGTCTTTAATCCCATTCCCCTCGATAAATTATACAATTGCTCTCTATGTAACCCTTTGGTTAATGTATCCGCTATATTGTCCTTAGACTTAATATAATCAATGGAAATTATTCCATTAGAGAGAAGTTATTTAACGGTATTATGTCTTCGATGTATGTGTCGAGACTTACCGTTATACATATGACTTTTTGCTCTGCCAGTTTTCGATTGACTATCATAATGTGTACAAATTGCAAGCACATGTTTTGTCCATATTGGAATATCGTCTAAAAAGTTTCAAAGACATTCTACTTCTTCACCGGCCTTATCTAAAGCTATAATTCCAGATTCCATAGTTGACTTATCAATACAAGTCTGTTTTAAGGATTTCCGAGACACCGCTGCACTACCAAGTGTAAATACATAACCACTTGTGGATTTAGAATCTTTTAAATCAGATACCCGATTAGCATCAATGTATCCTTCAAGTATAGAAGGATATCTAGTGTAGTGCAATCCATTATTAAGAGTATATCTTACATATATAAGAACTCTTATTATGGCTTTCTAATGGTTTTTACCTCGATTACTTGTATACCGACACAATTTACTAATGAAGTAAGCAATATCTGGACGAGTGAAGTTCATGGCATACATTAAACTACCTATGATACGAGAATATTCCAATTGAGATATACCATTTCCAGTATTTTTATATAAATGAAGATTTGGGTCTATAGGTGTTTTAGCAATGCTATCACTACCTTTATCGAACTTATCGAGTATCTTCTCAATATAATGAGATTGAGACAAGACAAGTCCTTCTGATGTTTTAGAAATTTTAATTCCTAATATAACATCGACAATTCCCATATCTTTCATATCAAATTTGTTGGACAATATTGTCTTAGTAGATTTAGTGATTTCTTTATTATTTCAAATAATAAGAATATCATCTACATAGAGACAAACAATGGCATAACCACTTGTAGTGTTTTTAATGTATACCGATTTATCACACTCATTTATTTTAAATCCATTTGACATCATTACATTGTCAAATTTCTCATTCCATTGTTAGGTGCTTGTTTTAATCTGTAAAGGAATTTAACAAATTTGCACACTTTCTTTTCTTTTTCGGGAACTTTAAATCCTTCTGGTTGTTCCATGTATATCTCTTCATTTAATTCTCCATTTAAGAAGGTGGTTTTTACATCCATTTGATTTATCCCAAGATTATATAACCCTGTAATAGCTACTAATATTCGAATGGATGTTATTTTCATAACAGGTGAGTAAGTGTCAAAGTAGTCCAATCCTTCCTTCTGTATACATCCTTTAGCTACAAGTCTATCTTTGTATTTATCAATTGATCCATCAACTTTTAATTTTCTCTTGAATATCCACTTGCATCCAAGAGGTTTACATCCTGGTTGAAGGTCAACCAATTCCCATTTATGAGTTTACATGATGGATTCAATTTCACTATTTACAGCCTCTTTCCAAAAGGGGATTCTGGAGTTGACAAGGCTTGTGCGAAGTTTCTAGGCTCACTTTCAAACATATATATTAGAAAATCTAGACTAAAAGACTTTGAAGTCTTTGACCTTTTGCTGCGTCTAGGTTCGTAGTCATCATTTTTCTCAATATATTCATTTTCTGTATTATTTTGATGACTATTAGATGCAGTATCATAAGTTCTTTTATAAGAACTTCAATCAACCACTCTATTTTTATTAGGAAATATATCTTCAAAGAAATATGCATTCCTAGACTCAATTATAGTATTTACGTGTATATCAGGAATCTCAGATTTATGTTCAAGAAATCGATATGCACTACTATTAATTGCATAACCAATAAATATACGATCAATAGTTTTTGGTCTTTATCTTAATCTTTTTAGGATCAGGAACCACTACCTTTGCTAGACACCCCCACACTTTAAGGTATTTGTAGGAAGGTGTTCGACCTTTCCACAATTCGTACGGCATCTTTTGTGATTTCTTATGAGGCATTTTGTTAAGAAGGTAGTTTGTAGAAAGCAAAGCTCCCCCCCCCCCCCCCATAAATTCTGAGGTAAACCTGAACTTATCAACATAGCATTCATCATCTCTTTTAGAGTTTGATTTGGGCGTTCCACAATCCCATTAGATTGATATGAGTAAGGAGCGGTAGTTTGATGAATAATTCCATATTTTGAACATAATTGTTCAAAAGGTAAATCACATTCACCACCTCTATCACTCCTAACTACTTTAATTTTTTTTGTAAGTTGATTATCAACATCATTTTTATAATTTTAAAAAACATTTATCCCTTCATCCTTGCTTCTAAGAAAATACACATAGCAATATTATGTGCAATCATCAATAAAAGTTATAAAATACTTTTTTCCACCTCTTGTTTGTACAAATTTTAAATCACATATATCACTATTAATTAACTCAAGAGGATTTCTACTTATTTTAACAATTTTAAATGGTGTTTTAGTTAAATTTGATTCCACACATGTTTCACACTTGTGACTTGAGTCAATACTAAATTTTGGTATTAAGCCTAATGTAATAAATCTAGGAATAATATCATAATTAGCATGGCCTAATCTACCATGCTAAACATTACAAGACTAAAGAAAATAAACAGAAGATACGTTCTTATTATTATTAATAGGCGTTACAGTCATTACATTGAGTTTGAAGAGCTCGTCGCTCAAATATCCTTTACCCACATACATACCACTCTTAATGAGTACAAATTTATTATATTCAAATACAAGTTTAAATCCCCTCTTGCTAATCAGTGATCCTGAAACCAAGTTCTTTCGAATATCAGGGACATGAAGCACGTCGTTGAGAGTAAGTTCCTTTCCCAAAGTCATCTTCAGTATAACTTTCCTTTTTTCCTTCAGCCTTTGAAGTAAAAGAATTTTCCATGAAAAGTTTCTCCTCATGATCAGAGTGTTGGTATAAAACTAACATATTCTTGTTAGAACATCTATGAGGAGTGTCCCAGTGTCCACCCACCATTACCTAGTGTTTCTCACCATGTTGACTTCAAAAACTACGGTCGAGAGGCTCAAATCATTAATATTTTCAGAAATGTTCTCAACTTTAGTGACATTGGCTTATGCTTGCTTATGTTTCTTATTTCCTTGATTTTTTCGATTACGGCAATCTTTAGCATGATGTCCCCAGCTTGTCACACACAAATTATTTTCCATCAAACTTTTTAAGGTTTCCACTTCTAGGCCCTTTGTTTGTCCCACCTTGGTTCACACACTTCTTTTTCTTGTTTATGCTACTTTTCCTTTCTTCCAATACTTCCTCTTTGGATTCCATAGGATTTCATGTTTTCTTCTCTGACACCCGATTATCCTCTTCAATCCTTAACCTTATAATCAAGTTCTTAAGCCCCATTTCTTTACATTTATGTTTCAAATAATTTTGAAGTCTGTCCAAAATGGTGGGAATTTTTCAATCATAGCAGCCACTTAAAATGACTCACTTATTTCCATTTTTTCAGAAATGATTTCATGATAAATCAAATGGATCTCTTGGACTTAACTAATGACAGTCTTTTAATCAACCATTTTAAAATCCAAGAATCTATCGACAACGAATTTCTTCATTCCGACATCTTCTATTTTGTAGTTTTTATTCAAAGACTCCCACGGCTCTTTAGTAGTTTTAAGAGGGATATACACATTATATAATGTGTTTTGCAGATTATTGAGGATATAATTTTTACACAGAAAATCAACATGTTTCCATGCATCCACAGCGGCAATTATTTGCCTGTTAGTTTCACCTTCTTTTAAAGTTGGTTCGTCTTCATTAAGGAATTTTGCCAAGTTCAAAGTTGTTAAATAAAATAACATTTGTTGTTGCCAAAGTTTGAAATCATTCCCTTTGAACTTTTTGGATTTTTCACCATGTCCAACATTAGTTGGGACTACCGCAACGGGCATAGCAGAAGTGGATGCCACTTCTGTTTTAAACATAAATAAATATGGTTTATAACGGGATATGTGAGTGAATAATTATATTAATATAATGTCATGAATTTTATGAAAAATAACTTGTTGGCAATTCACTAGAAAATAATACTATACTAATTTTCTGAGTAACTAAAATACATGCAATAAATAAATTATATAAATATGCAACTATTATTATATTTTCTGATTAGAAAAAAAAAGTTTTTTTCATAAAAAACCTTTACTGAATGTGATATTAATATTTTTGTAATACTGAAAATAATTTCTTAACACGGAGATTATTATAAAATATTGCTGTAATTAAGTAACACAAAAAATAATTATGGAATTAAAAAATAATAAAATTCGTCTTGAGATTGTTATCCAAAATGATTTTGTAATTTTGTTATAAAAAATATGAAATTGGTAATTCCATAATCAATATATAATGAAAAAGAATAATTACTGAATTAATATGCAACAACGCAGAATCTTGATTGAGGCAAGTGTTAAACACTCTGACCTTAAGACGAATTTTGCCCCGAGTTAGTGCTTCTCGAACGCAACGACAATCGTCTCCCAGGATACGACAATATTACGTGCAAATGTAGCACCCCAATTTGCAAATGTGTCTGAACCAACTATTGAGGACTCTTATATGAACTCACAAAAAAATATTTGGACTGACTTGATTAATTTCGTAAAGAAAAAAATGAGGACCTAGGACACTTATTTATACAAAAATAAGTGGCAGCTAAAAATGGTTGGAAATCCCAACAGTCACTGTTAAGAATAACCAAAATTAACTATCAACAGAAAAAAATAAAAAATAAAATAACAACTGGGCCGGAATTCAATAAGAATAACCCACAAAAAGTAATAAAATGTCCAATAAAATTTGCCCCCAAAAGTTATACTTTAGCCAAGTTAAACCCAAGGCATTATTCTATTTGGATTTATATGTTAAATATAAAATCAAAGTTCTGTAACTAAAGTTGTTTGTATCTACCTAAAATGGCTATTATTCAATCGGACCATCCGAGATCTGAGCGCTGGCCGACGATTTAAAGCAACAGTTGGATTGAGATATTTGGGGGTGGTTAAACGACTATCGTCTTGGGTTTTGTTTCTGTTCAACGTTCCTATGATAAGAACTTCATGCCGAACCACTCATATCCGGCAACATCGAATAAACCAAAGCTCCGGTAGTTGAGATACTGTAAAAGTAGATAAAAAAAGAATCCAAGTAAAGTTGAGATCACAACAAATACTAGTAAAGCTCTATCATATCCAGATTCACACCAAATACCATATTCAGCAGATTTGCAACGGCTGAATCCAATCCCACATCAGGTGATATTCTTTACTATGGCTGAATCGAACTTCTCCGTGAAATAATCATAGGTGGGAATTCTGACTATGTTCAGTGAATTGAATTGTCAATTTCTAACTCTGACTGAGATTGGTATTGGTCATGACACCAATAAGCCCAGGGCAGGGCAGAATCCAAATGATACAATGTGAAACCAACTGGACAAACTCCATTAAATCTACTGACCAAGAAAGGAGAGGAAATTGCAGAAATTGATCTCAAACTGAGATTAATGATCTATCACAACCATCTAACAATCAATTATAGGTTGTGGCTAAGAGATACGTTGATGATCGAGGGGTCACCAATGTGAACATTCAAATGGCGATACAACTTCAGCATTGTCTGTGAGAGCTGTTTTTCCCCTGTTTGATCAATTTTCCCCCATCTTCCACTTCAAGATGGATCAAGATACAACGGAGCTAAAAAGACCTAATGTCGCATGGGTCTGTGTTGAGATGGAGGATCACATGCAGAAACCTCCTTTCAGAGTGTGGATAGCCAACGGGGGGATCAAGGATTCTAACAACCTATTCAATACGAGAATATCCCTCCATATTGCTCCAAATGTTACAGAAAAGGCCACAACGTGTATTCTTGCTTATTGAATGGCGTGGTGGGAGTCGAGATACCAGGA
The DNA here is from genome assembly GCA_949130495.1 of Sambucus nigra. Taxonomy (NCBI): domain Eukaryota; kingdom Viridiplantae; phylum Streptophyta; class Magnoliopsida; order Dipsacales; family Adoxaceae; genus Sambucus; species Sambucus nigra. Next base: position 380,778,489 of record OX422215.1, on the reverse strand, counting down.
AAACATGTAATGGGTGATGCTTTAAATGGAACAGGATTCTCTTACTTGTGGCCTCACGGGAGAAAGCAAAAAATGTAGCTTTCGAAATTCTCGAAGCTGACCTGCCAACCGACAAACAATCGAAAGGGCTTCCCATCACAGGGGACTGTGTCAACGCTAACAATTCCCCACATTCTACTAGGGTGGGGCCGAGGAACAAAGGTATAGTAATATCCGAATTATACAAGCGAAGAATGACAAAGGTAAAATCACGGGAAAGGCAGATAAAACAAAAAATATTATACTGGAGGATGTCTCTCAAGTAGAGAGTGATGACGATGACTTTCTTTTAGATGAAATGCTGGCCCACATGGACATGATGGACTAATCCTTCTCATTTGGGAACCTAGTGGCATTGCTCAAGAGGATGCCAACCCGTTAGGGGGGATTTACTGGCCTAATATGGTTATGGGGCCTGACCTATTGGTGATGGTATATTTATTAGAGGATGGGGATATTTATGAGGGGGCAATCTTACACACGTCATCGTCCCATAAAAGCTAAAGTGAAAACCATTGTCCCCTCAATCCGCACCTGAAAGCTCATGCTCTCCCATCATAATCCTAAAATCTTATGCTTCAGAGGGGGAGGATCCTAGAGGTGATGAGGCATCACTACAAAAATTAAGAGACTATGTTTTCACATAGAAGAAAAAAGTACAGAAAAGTAACGAATTAATTGGCATCATTGGATCGAAGAAAGGAAGAAAGGTGAAGAACAAGACCTCCAGTCTCAACATTGCAGATCCATGGTACACAAGAATTACTAGAGCATGTTCCAGGTACAAATCATCTTCCTAAATTCCTACACCTACATTTAAATAATGATTAATTTAATTATTTGGAACGCTAGGGGGTGGGCAACAGATCCATCTCCAACAAAATTAAAAAACTTAAAAACATACACAAACTACATATATTAGTCATTTTAGAACCCATGATATCTGGAAACAAACTTGATAAATGTAGGTTCAAATGGGGTTTTGATTACGTAATATGAAACTCCAATGGAAAAATATGGGTTTTATGGAGGTTTGGCATTAATATAGATATCAAAAAAAACATGGAACAATGCCTAAGATTACAAATATCCCACAACAATTTCCATACTCCAATAATATTTTCACCAATTTACGCAAAATGCAACCGACTAGAACGAGAGGAAATTTGGAATGAAATGTTTCTCATTAATAATGAATTCAAGGATTTGCCTATAATCTTTGCAGGCGACTTCAATGTAGTTTCAAGTAATGAGGATAAAATAGGTGGTAATCCAGTCATTGATGCATCCATTGAGGACTTCAATCAAGATATATATTGATTCATGTGGCCTCATTGACCTAGGGTACGAAGGCTCTAGATTCACATGGTGTAATAATATAAAAGAAGAGGATCTCGTGATGGCTAAACTTGGCAGATGGTTGTTCAATGACTGATGGAGTTCTTGTTTTCCATGGTCCTCTATAAAACATCTTAGTAGAACATGCTCAGACCACGTTCCACTATTGTAAACCATAATAGACAACTCTGATATAGTTCCTAAACCCTTTAAGTTCCAACAATATTGGGCCAATCACCCCGATTTCCTCAAAATAGTTACTCAATCCTGGCAATCAAAAATCAACGGGTCTCCCATGGTGAGGGTCTTTGTTAAACTCCAAAAGCTTAATAAAACACTTTAAAATAATGGAGCAATACTACCTTCCCTAATATATTTCAAACAGTGATTGATAAAGAAGATCAAGCTAAACAAAATGAAATAGAGTTTGAAAGGGATCCTAACCCAACTAATCAGGAGATTTAAAAAAAATCCCATGTAGAGCTCATTCATGCCTTAAGGGCCGAGGTGGAATATTGGCAACAAAAATCTTCCATTATATGGCTCACATTAGGGGAAAAAAACAATAAATTCTTCCATAACTCGGTTAAAATAAAGCATAAAATGTACATATTAGTAGAATGAAAATGTACGAAAGGTGGTTAGAGAATAATGAGGATATCCAACAGCACATAGTATACCCTTTCAATAATATTTTAACTTCAGATGTACACAACCCAAATGATACAATGCTACAACTTATCCCGGAGCTTGTATCTGAAGACCAAAATAATAAACTCCAAGCTATACTAGAAGAAGAGGAAATTAGGGAAGCCATCAAATCTTTAAGCCACCTATCTGCCCCAGGCCCTCATGGATTTAGGGAATTTTTCAACAAGAAATGCTAGAATATTATAAACAATAACATATGCATGGATATTAAAATTTTCTTTTTAGGGGAGGTAATGCCTAGAGGTTGGTCAAGCACTTGTATAGCCCTGATCCCTAAAATAAAATGGCCAATATCATGCGAAGACTTTAGACCTATCAGCTTATGTAATTTCTCTTATAAAATTGTGGCTAAAATCCTATCCACGAGGTTATCCAACATACTACCCAAAATAATTTCTAACAATTAAAGTGGTTTGGTAAAAACTAGAAGTATACAAGATAACGTCTTAATTTCTCAAGAAATGGTCCACAACCTCCCCAAAAAAATTTGGGGCGGTAACATTATACTAAAGTTGGACATGTCTAAAGCATATGATAGGCTGAACTGGATGTTCCTCATCAACATCTTAAGGAAATTTAGCTTCGGGGAAACCTGGATTGACCTCATATGGAGATCCATATCAAATGTTTGATTCTCTATTTTGATTAACGGACGATTAAAAGGATTCTTTAAATCCAGTAGAGGACTCAAACAAGGTGCTCCTCTATCCCCCATCTTGTTTGTATTGGCATTAGAAGTATTAAGTAGAGGATTAAACTCCCTGATAACTAAGGGCCTTTGCCGACCATATTACCACTCACCGAGATGCACACTCATCACCCATCTCGCATTTGTTGATGACATAATTATATTCCGAAGGGCTGATAAAAAGAGTGTTAGAGGAAGTTTCTTCTTGATTATGAAACAACTTTCGATCAGCTTATAAGCATCTCTAAAAGAAGTTTCACTATTGACATGCCAACTCCACACAAAAAGACAATGTCTATGGCACAACTCACAGGGCTGAATCTAAAGTGTCTCCTCATAACCTATCTAGGGTGTCCCCTCTTCAATCGCAGAAGGAAAATAAGATTTTTCTCCCCCCTAGTGGAAAAAATTAAAAATAAACTTCAAGGATGGCAATCTACGTACCTATCATATGGGGAAAATGGACTCCTATCAAACATGTAGTCTGCTCAATACCATGCTACTTGCTCTTAGTGCTACAACCACCCAAGGGCATAATAAAAAAGATTCACTCTATTCTCAATAAAAAAATTTGGGGAGGAAATGAACAGATCGGTTGGAAGAATCAATGGCACAGTTGGGAGACCTTGTGTTTCCCAAGAGAATGCGGTGCTCTACGTTTTTCTATCTTAGAAATCATGTCAAATGCCTCAAGCCTGAAATCCCTACGGAGACTCAAAACCTCAAATTCCTTATGGAGCAAGTTCATGAACTCCAGGTATAGATTACAAAACAACAATTTTGGCCAATCGGGCTCCATATCAATGAAAAGAATGAGATCAGTAGCTCACATTGCCAATGAGAATATGATCCTAAAGGATGACAAATGTTCTTCATCATTATCCAACACTACACCAAAATATTAATTTTGTGACTGCCTTCTTGTAACTGCTAATGGGGGTGACAAACTTTATCACTGCCATTAGAAGTCACAACATTATTTGTAAATGCCATTAGGAGTCATAAAATATTTAGGTAATGAAAATTTTGAATCAGTTGTTTTGTCACTGCTAATGACAGTCACAAATCTTACCATATAATTAATTTATGACTGCTATAAGGAGTCATAAGTTTATAACTGCCATAAGGAGTCAAAAATTTATCATTAAACTTAATTTATGACTCTTATGAGCAGTCACAAAATTGTAACTGCCATGAACAGTCATAAATTTTAGATTTGTGACCATTATTAGCGGTCACAAATTTGTGACTGCTTGTAGCCATCATAAATTTTGGCTTAAGACTTAATTTGTGACCGCTATGAGCTGTCACAAATTTGTGACCGCTACGAGCAGTCACAAATTTTGGTGTAAGAGTTAATTTATGACTGCTATTAGGGGTGACCAAAATTTTGACATAGGTTTAATTTCCCTCCTCTCTCTCTCCTACGTGCCCATCTCTATTTCATTTCAGTGTGAAGAACCCAAGAGCTCCCGCCCATCTCTCTTTCATTTTCGTGCGAAGAACTCAACAACTCCTGCCCATCTCTCTATTTCATTTTGCTGTGAGTTTTTGATTTCGTTTATGTTTATGAGAAAAAAAATCGATTTCATTTTTCTGTGAGTTTTAGGTCTGCGTTTTTAGGTTTATGAATTAGCTCATTCACACATATGTACATATTGATAGACACATAATTGTTATGACTACGTTTTTAGATTCATGCACATATATACATATTTATTATTTGATTTGTTTAAATATCAAATTCATGCGTTTTTATATATATTCATATGCTTTTACATATATACATATTCATGCATTTTTAGTTTTTTTTGTATGGATCGCACACCTCAGCTCATACAAACAATTTGCAACTTATTTTTTTTTTTGTATGGATCGCACTACTCATACTCGGAATTTTATAGCAATTTTTTTTACATATTTGTTATTTGATTTGTTTAAAGATTAGTTTAGTTACAAACTTATTTACATGTTAGTTTATTTACAGATTTATTTATATATTTGTCATTTTTATTGATGAAATGTATACTCTTACTCTCTGATTTATTTTCCGTTAGAATACAAATCGTATAAAATGTTTGGGGTGGATTCGGGGAGGGAACCTCTGACCCAAACCTTCCTCATTGACATCCATCTCTCTCTATACACACACACACACACACACACACACACACACAGAGTTAATCAACTTTCATAAATGGAATTGGTGGAGATGTATTCATAGTTTATGTTTATGAATATTTCATTTTTGTTTATGACCGAATTTGATTTCGTTAGTTATGTTTTCATAAATGTTTGAACATTTAGGTCTGCATTTTTGTAAGTTTGTTTGATTTTTTGAACATTTAGGTATGCATTTTTGTAAGTTTATTCATACAATGTAATCTGACTGTTTGTCCAATCATCTATGCATTAGGAATTTGGTGAGCATGGATTCTGTGGCTTGACTAAATTTGGAATTTGACTCTCTCTATATCTCCCAAGTTTTTTAGTCACTTATAACTCTCTTTGATATGAGGTAACATCCTCTATCTTATGCCTTGTGTGTATGTAGTTGTACAATGTGTATTTATGCAGTATATATCTATTGCTCATTCTCAAAGTTCCATTAAATCTCGATGCAACTTTACATTCTCTCTTTGTTATACGATTAATTATTTGAGGTCCTAATTTTTTAGATTTAGAAATTATACATTCGTAATCTACTTGTGTGAAAGTCCCCAATTTATAATGGTTAAAAAGGACTTTGCATTGTTTGGGATACAAAGTGGGAGAGTTTTTAATACCTCTAGAATTCCAAATAAGTCACTTGATCATTGAGGGGAGAAGAGGTTGGGAATTTTGAAAAGTGACCTTGCCACTCTTTTAGTCCGGGAAACAACAATAACTGGGGCATGCATATCATATGTTCTCCTTCTTTTTTTGGTAGTTTGGTAGTTAGGCCTTCTTCATTAATCTTTAATCTGATCTAAATGTCATCGTTACTTCCTACTAGTCTAGAGTTAAATGATTCTAGTTCAGTTGGCTCACGTGGAAGCAAGGCATTAAGAACAAAAGTCTTAGTATGAGTAATTTCATTTACATAAATGGCAGATTTGTTAATGTTGGTAGGCATTCAGATCTTTATTGTATCCAAGCTTGGTTGGAATGAGTACCTTCGACATGGCCGATCACTGTAATTCCCACTTTTAATTCCAATTATGTCTTCTATTTTTATAACTTCCATTGCTAATTATGATTTGAATATTAAATACATTTTGTATCCTACTATCACAACACTGACCCAGTGGGTGTTATTTAAGTCACTAACTACAGACGTGTTTTCTTTACGTGGTCTCATACTTGCTTCAATATGCCGATGCTGGTTTCACCACTTTTGATAAGGCTGATATATGTAAGATGCCACAGGGATATATAAAACTCATTATCTCCATTTTATTCACTAAAAATTTGTCTTTCTTTTCAACACTTAAACAATTATTGAAAAGAATTGACTCTATTGTAGCAACATATTCTTACAATCCTCGGGTACAACTAACCTTCTGACCCATTAGAACACCATTGAGCGTTAATTGAGTTCACATAGTGTTCTTTGATACATTCCTTTTCTTTGAATTCTTATTGTATGGTTGTTAGCACTAATAAGCGATATGTGTCAAATTTCATATGGAACCTAATAGGAAGACTTGCACAGCTTCACGTGCTACTCAGACTGGTACCTCAACACTAGTATCGCCCATACCAACGGCAGTAAAGACACCATCTATGCCAGCAGTCCTAGCACCCGATGCCTAGGGAAGTATCATTTCGGACCCCAGGAGATTTTAAAGTTGATCTCACAGGCAGGTTTGGCAGCAGGTAGGAAGGAGAGACCTCTCGAGGCACCGCAGGTGACACCAACTCCTATATCAGATTGGGAGAAGCTGAGGGCAGCCTGTAAATACGTAAGGTGAGTTGTTGGTAATGGGGGAATGTTTTTGGATTTAGCATTTGTTCTTGGTATGAATATTCATACCTCTTTCTTAATTCCCAGTTTAATTGATATTGTTATTGGTGTGTTGATGGCTATATGATGTGTTATATTGAGTTATGAGAAAAAGAAGTATTGAAAGTATACCAATATTGATGCAAAGTATTTGATTATTTTTATTTTTAAAATCAAGAACAATGAAAGATAACCCAGATGTCTCTACTTCCTTTGTAATATATACATAAACAAAACAAACAATACATGTAAATACTCATACAAACTCAAGTCTTTATAATACACCTACTTTTAGAGAGAGACACACTTAAAAGACTTGTAATGATAGATTTGATTCATGAGATGTATAAAAGAGTAAGTCTCCAGGGAAAACCATTGCTTAATTAGTGGTGGGAGGCTAGAAGCCTAGAACTCATCGGATATGCGTCACGAAGAGAAAATGTCAAGAATCGATGGAGGGAGATCCTATTTTGTGTAATCTAACTATTGATATGCGATATGTGTTTAGGATTCAGTAACTTTACTTTGTGTTC